>VDFB02271358.1:851669248-851807742 GCA_007258455.2 Sequoia sempervirens | reverse complement strand
TTCATAATGTTGGGATGAATGATGATTAAATAATAAATATATTAAATGAGTGGTGGATATCAAATTAGTTGCTACAATGTTTAGGGCATATATAATGTATTTTGCTAAATGGAAAGGCTTACCAACTCCTTACAATACTTGAATTATGGAGGTTAGTTTGCTTAACTACAATAAAATAATTTCAATATATGACTTTGAACTAAGAGTTAAAATTTTGAGAAAGAGGGTTGGATGATATGCCACCAAATATGAAAGTAAATATAATGTTACCATATTGTTATTAATTATTTCTTTCTTAACACCTTAGAAACACACTTAATTATATTGAAGATAGAGAGAGTTAGAAGATGTGTAAATATTCTCTTATATAAATAAGGACTTTTGTGTTTTTCACAACCTAATCATATAACTAAATCAAGAGGTTTAGAATTTTAAAATGGAGGGTGGATGAAATGCTAGCAAATATGAAACTAAATGTAGTTGAGAAATTAGAAAAGGGATGTTAACAATTTATTTAAAACTACCTTTGTTATTTCTTTGTTGATACCTTAAGACACATTTGATTAGATTAAAGCTAGAGAGAATTAAAAGATCCTTGTTTTGTATTTTCCTTGTTCAAAGATGCATGTTTTTCTGCTATAATCATCTCTATCTTAAATTTTTTCCAAAATTTTTTCCTGAATTCCAATGGTTTAATCTATTCAATTTCGAAGAATTGTTATATCCAAAGTGAATAATTAATCTATTCAGCACAGAATAGGACAACTCAATTTTCAAGAATTGCTATATCAAAAGTGAATAATTAATCTATTCAGCACTAAAATAACAATTGAAATATATTTTAAAAATAGATTAGGTGATAAGCATGCCAACATACTAATACTTTTATATTTTAACATATCAGCATATAAATGGTTAAATCTTATATTAATCCCACTTTGAATAACAACTGAAATACATTTTAAAAATGGACAATAAATAAATATTTACAGGCAAAGGCAATCCCTATTTTGTACATGACTCTAAGCAATAAGAATCGGTGTTACTCCTCAGGCTGGGTGACATTTATGCTGAATTCTTAGTCAAATCTCTGCAGATTAATTCTTCCATCTTTATAAGCAACAACAATCCACCCAAAAATCAACGAAACCAACAACTACAAGGTTTGGCAATGCTATATACTTCACACTTTAGACAATGGAACAGTCTAAAAGATATTATCCTCCAAGACCTTTTTGCATTGCAGACAGTTTCAAAGATATCAGACCTCACCCTCATCATTTTAATTTTTTTCATGAATACCATGAAAAACAATTTAAAAGCTAAAAAGTCCAATCATTTTAATTTTTGCATTTCTATGATACCAAAAACAGTTAAAAGGACAACAGACCCAATCATTTTTATTTTTTGTATTATTACAGGACCATAGACAGTTTAAAAAACAGAGGCCAGTTATCTTACTTTTGGCATTGTTATTCTTCTACAAGCATTTTGTACTTAAAGTGGACATAATATATTTGAATTGGTGATGCATAAAGGTTCACGTGTTTTGCACTTGCCTGGTGTTCTATGACAGTTTGTACAGGGAAAAATTGTGTGATTTCTACTTTTTTTCCCTGTCCTACCACTTTAAATCATATTGGTTAATTTGTTTTCTTTTTCCCTTTCTCTACGGTTTGGGAAAATCTCTCCACATGATAAAAATTTTAACAGTCTGTTTAGGTGCTAAGTTGTACTTAAAGCTCTCTGCAATATTTTCATGGAGGGACTTTTTTATTATTCTATTTGTAGTTTTCCTCATCTTGAAAATGACTGACATTCTTTTACAATACAATTATCCATGTTTTAAGCTATGATTTTACATACGAGAGTAAAGAACTTTGAAAGATTTAAAAGCTAATGTGCTAATCTGTTCTCATTGGTCTTGGACTTAAATTTTTTTGGAACAAGTCTCTTCCTCCCTTCCGTCCCACCCACAGACAAGATCATTCCATAGGGATGGATTGGCAGTCATCAAATCATTAATGACAAATATGCAAAGAATACAGGGCAGTCATATGAACAAAGATAATCAAACAAATGCAACTCCATCATAAAAGGCAGCCATCCTAATCACCATAGAGGGTCATTAGAAGGCAGACTTATGCACAGTGATAGTCAAGTCATCATATTGCAGCCAGGACCTATGTTGATAATGTTAAGACAGTCTTATGGAATGATGGAGGGACAATCTTAGAAAAAGAATGAAGATTGATAGCCATGTAGATGTTCTTGTATATCCTCAACAATACATTTTGGCATCTTTATGATTGCTTAATTTCCACCACCTAAGCCAACTAGTCTTTACCCTGTTCATCATGGATTTTTCTCATCTAAAGATATCTTTTCCTTCTTGAAACAAAGGCAGCAACTAGGTATATAGCATGTAAGGGAAAGTCATTCTATGGACGGAAAAATAAAGATAGATTCGTGTTGCAGCCAGGACCTATGTTGATAATGTTAAGACAGTCTTATGGAATGATGGAGGGACAATCTTAGAAAAAGAATGAAGATTGACAGCCATGTAGATGTTCTTGTATATCCTCAACAATACATTTTGGCATCTTTATGATTGCTTAATTTCCACCACCTAAGCCAACTAGTCTTTACCCTGTTCATCATGAATTTTTCTCATCTAAAGATATCTTTTCCTTCTTGAAACAAAGGCAGCAACTAGGTATATAGCATGTAAGGGAAAGTCATTCTATGGACGGAAAAATAGAGATATCACTGCATTATAAGGATATTATTGGTGATAGTCCTAATGAAGTGTTGGCTACTTGATATTTAAATAGTAGGGTACTAAGAGCTTTATGACAGCAGGGGCAAAGTCGATGAATGATCACAGTCAAAACGAAGGTATTGGCAGTGTGCATCTTACAGAGTTGAGAGGTACTAATTGTTATTTCGCAATGTAGGCAGTCAAGGGTTATGAGGCAAGCCTTGCAAATGGAAATGAAATTAAAGACAAAGTTTGATGATGCTCAAGCATTTATGATAGAGTATGTCACAATGCTGACAGTTAATGACAGTGGCCAAAAAAGTTGAAACATAACTACCATGATGAAGACAGTCCTAAATCACAAGAGGCGAACCTAAGAAAGAAGAGACAGTCATAACTTTTAAGACAACCAAATCTACTCTCTCAGGTTGCCCTTTAGAGGTGGACGTTATCGATTCTCATGTGGGCCTTCTTGGAATAGATTAGTTTGTTTTTAGGTTGGTTTATATCTTATAAGTTACCAAAAAAAAATTCTAATCGATCTCATAAGTGTGTTTGCACGGAGGTTGTTAGAGATTCATGGTAACTTGCCCATTTGCAAAAGCTGCATAAATCTTCCCATGACTTGAGACAAATTAGATGCACAGGTCAGGGATTCTAAGCAACCTTCCTTTTATGGGATGAGGCTATTAGCCAAGTCTATAAAGACAATGGAACACATCAAAACCAGCACTACACGAGGAGAAAACTCCTTACAATGTCTACTATAGGAAATTACCAGGAATGCAGCAGCTTAAAACTTTAATAACCCTAATTATTAGCCAACTTGGTCATGACTCTAAGCAACAAGAATCGGGTAATGCAAAGGAATCTGTCTAAGATATACATCATGTATATTGAAAAAATATCAGCAAAGCCCTGATACAAACACAGTCTGCAAATATCAGCAAGGCACTAATAAGCTCGGTGTTGTGTTGCACCCTAGTGCTAGAGTATATCTCATTGGTATTCAGGATTCATCAGAGGACAGGTAATTTCTTTTACGGATTTCAGTTATAAGAACGACAGCATGCTAATTATGCTTCGAATGCAAAACTGATATATTAGGATCATTAACAGAGGGCTTATAAGAAATATTCATAGGCAATAAATAAAATCTCAATTTGAAAACACACCACATGGATATCATCAAGTACCTGATAAATCCCTATAAATGAAAAGCATCTTCAGAACAGTGTAAATCTCAATTTGAAAATCATATCTCTGGCATTCCCAATCAATTGTACAAAAATGAAAAAAATCCCTATACCGAGTGTACCTCTAGGTTTGTCAATGTTCTGCCATTTTATTTTGTTCAAGCCACGAAGTGAACTAGCCTTTTTATCACAAACATGTCATTCGACAAGAAATACACTATTCTACATCCAAAAGTTGAAGACATACCTCGAGGCTTGAATATTTTCAAGAATAGCTATTAAAGCAACAAGTCATCCAGGAAAGCGAATCAGCATTTCACTTCTGCTCTTCCACTGCACAAAAATTCCATGTACAATAAACTTTAGGCAAAATGTATTGAAAATTCTTCTGTTGTTAAACATAAACCACCCCACATACAATCATCTTACCAAATAGTTAGCTGCATGAAATTTCTTGCATGACCATAGGAGGAGGCTCGAGATAAAAGTAAAAGCAGTGGGAAGAGAAAATTGAGAGCACCATCTGAGAGGGCCTAATTAAACTTCCACAATCCACATCTGACAAATCAAAGCTCATGCCCTTCTTGCAAAGGGAATCCACCATCTCCTACAAGTATCAACATTCTCTTGACTCTTGAGTGGCACCAGTAAAAAGAAGAGTCGAAACAATTCCATGAAAAGCGAAAAAAGCAACAAGCAAGTTGGAAAATTTTCCTCCTCCCTCTGCCACAATTTGAGCAGAAACAATCGGCCCCTACTATCTTCACAATATGATCACCACCCATTCTTGCCTTCATCTATGCAGATTAAGATCTCAGCTCTCTTAAAACCTAAAATTGCTGCAAATGGGTTTTTTCATCAGTACCCATCTTAACAGAATAAGAAATCCACTCTCTTAAAATTCAGATCATGAAAGGAATGGCAGAATGCTTGTACGATATTTATGTCTAGGGATGATGTATTTGAACATTGTAACGGGTAGTTCCTTTCTTGATGGGGCGGTTATCACTTCCTAAATATTAAAAAATGCCCGTTGCTTTCTCGTACTTTGTTTTTTTCAATTTCAAAGAGTCAAGCCAAAGCTTTAAAAAATTTATCTTCTCATACTTATGGTGCAAATCCTTGAATTTCCAATTACTATCCAATTTTGTGTTATTATGGATAAAAGAATAGGGGTCTATAACCTTATGGTTTCCTTTGGCTGCCATAATTGTAAAGAATTTAATGCTCCTTATTCACTTGATCTACTCAAGCTTTATTTTGCAAACTTTGTTTAAATCACCAACCATTTTTTACACAAGAGTAACTGCTTCAAATTCTAAAATGGCATGGTCTACATTGAATAGGATTGTATTGTAGTAATTTAAAAAAAAAAGTTACTTGATAATTCAAATCTAAGAACTTTGGACTTGTGATTTGCCTTATAACACTTAGTCACTATTGTAGTCACTCATTTCCCCAAAGTTTGAGTCTAAGTGAGTTTATCTATTTTTTTTCTTTTGGTTAGTTCTTGGTGTGGGGATATTGGACAAATGCAGATTGATTTTCACTATGATTTCTTCAAATATTAAGTTTTGAGTGAACTAAGTCTATTTGAACATTTTACTACGCACTTGAGGTTGGGAATATGGCACTCATACATGTTTGTTAAAACTTGACTTCTTCATTCATTTATGTTTTGAATGAACTAACTCTATTTGAACACTTCACTAGGCACTTGAGATTAGAAATTTGACTCTCATGCATATTGGTTATAATTGAACTAAACCTTTATAATCAACATCATACAATTACATACATACATATACATACATGCATGAATGCATGCATACATACATACATACATAACATACATACATACATGGTAGATACATATATTGTATATGATATTATGAATTTATAAATATAATAAATTATATATTTTTAAAAAATACATAAATAGTATTTATTACTATATTACTATAATAGCTCACTTCCAATGATTTTTATTTGTACCCTCATGCACACCAAATAGGACTATATATGTTTCTTAGAAGATTGATGAGGCTAGTTCTACATTTGCCAAAATTATACTTGATATTTCAATGGTTGTTGATGCAAATTATTTTCTTTGCGATCACACACTAATTTGTTGCTTTATTGGAACCAACCTACTGAGCCAAACATTTCTAGATTAGGCAGTTGATAATTGGTTCATCTATTGCCAATTATTCATTTCATCCCAAAAGGTTTTCTCATTGCAACCTTTGAATATAAATACATGAGAGGTCATATATTAAACACAAATGGATGGATTCTTTGTGAGGTGCATTTATTTATTCAAAAATAGTGTCTAAATCTTAACCCTCTAAAAAATGAACCAACAAATTCTCTAATTTGGATTCACTTGTTTAACCTTCCAATGGAATTTCAGTTGATGGATGTGCCTTCCATTATTGGAAATTATGACTTGAGGAACTTGTCGAAATTGATGAGGAATCATGGGTGAAGATTTCAAGACTATATGCTTAATTATGCATGGCCACAAGACTTGAAATTTCAAAGACCTTAAATTTATGTGTGTTGAATGGAGAATGGGTGCAATAAAGTAAGGTTGAAGAGAATAAATTATTTTTTCTAAAATGTGGTAACCACTCACATTTCATAAACTATTTCCCCAAGGATCAACCTCAAAAATAGGAACGAATCGAGGTTAACAATACCAACAAATTGGTTCTTGGCCTAGTCCAATTACCTTCTACAATTGAATTAGACCCTTTATAAACTATGGAGGTATGTAATAGTCTTTCATTTGTTCCTTTTAATGAGACACTTTGTGGTGTAGATCTACTAGAGGAAGAAGAGTAAATAAGTGTAGAACTAGGTTTTGATTAAGATGATGAGTGATGAACCACAAATATAAGATGTATTAGCCAATTTGCAACTAAGATTTTGAAGGCTAATATTGATTCTTAGAGGATGAGGGGAAGAAAAACCAATAAAAAAGATATAAATGTACTCTATATGGAGGACAACCTAGAATTAATCAAATATCTATTAATATATAATGGAGGAAGCTCCTCCCTTAGAGGGAAATGAGTATTTCCTCATGAAACTTTAGGTGATCAAATTCCCCTAACAAGAGTTGAATGACCTAGAACCATATAGAAATAATGTTGGTCAATATCTTCATGCTTTATGAATTTAAGCTATGTAAGGTAGAAGTAGATATATTTCTTAAGCATTATCAAGGGTGGGATGGTGTCTTTATGGAATTATTTGGTGCTTTTGGAGGGGTAAGTGCACAAAGTTGTGACACAAAAAAGTTACCACTCTTTTTTACCTAAAATGACCCTTTAGCGAGCTTAAGGATTGGTATTTCCCAACGCAACCTATTTGGCGCTTACCAAATCAAAGTGTATCACTTGGAAATTACCAAATTTGGTGCTTGCCAAATGTGATTCATGAATTTTTACAATGTATTTTGTTGAACTCTTTCCTTTTGTCTTTGTCTTTGTCTTTCTCTACCAACGAAACTATATACACAAAATAAACATTTAAGTATAAGTTGACATTTACATATGGATATTTACTTTCTTATACTCTAAGTTATATTTCATGTGTGTAGTTTTAGGATGTTTGAGAGTGGTTTCAGATCTCTTGGAGTTATAATTCAAATTCTAGTTTTCGGAAGATCTTATAATTTTTTGGACTTAGTCAAATTTCAATAATCAGCATGTCAAATTTCAATAATCAAGAGGTCAAATTTCAATAACCAACAAGTTGTATCATATTTCTCTCTCTCTATCTCACTCATTTTTTTCTCTTATGCTCTAGATCTCTCTCCCTCTCACTATCTCCATCTCTTTATTTGACTCTCTCTCCCTTGAGATCAAGAACTATCCCTCTCTCTCTCTCTCATGTGTGCCCTCTCCTTCCCTCTCTACTCTCTATCTCCCTCCCTCTGTCCCTCCCTCCTCTCTCTCTTAGGTGAAATCACAATACTATGTCTCACTTTTATTGAAAAGGAATTTTTTGGGGTGGTCGGACTAGATTTACTAGAGTACCTTCAATTGAATGTATTTCTTTGAATGAAGGTTCTTCAAGTGAAGGAAAGCACAAAACTATCTTTGATTGAAGGCCATGTCCAATCAAAGATAACCTTCAATTGAAGGTCTTATAAGAAGACATGAAAAATATTAAAATAATACCTTTGATCGAAAGTACCTTCAATCAAAGGTATTATTTTAATCTTTTTAGCAGTTTAAGGATTGACAACTAAAGTGTTGTTAGTTCATTTGGAAAAATTAGTAGAGACGTGTTTAGGTATGTGGATACCCTGGTGAGGACCATGCACAACACCACCTGGATAGCGGCCCAACTCACTTTGACTTTGAGTGAAGTATCCACATACCCAGGTAGGTCCACCACAACATTTTCTATGTTTTCATGTGATTTAGATAGTTTAAACACGATTTGAATTAGGGTTTACACCTGGAAATTTCATTTTCTTGAATTTTTTTGAAGCCTTTTTATCAAAGACATGAAACCACATTTCTTTAAGGCATTATGTCAAACATTTGCTTCAATGGATGTCCATTCCCTCTTCCAAAGCTCCCATTTCGGCATAGGCATGAAAGATGTTGGAAAAGGTTGTGAAATGGAGCAAATCAAATGCCTTGTCTATGCTTTCATATTTTGCATACATGTCAACCAGGGCAGTTTCAACTACATCTTCTGAAAAAATTCCTCTACCCTTGATGGATGTCCATACCCTGAACTTATGCACTATTTTTACATGAAAGGTTTTTATGTTTTCAGTTCAATAGATTAGTCAGTAAGCATTTAATTGGTATGAGTCAAACTTTCGAGTTTCTTGAAGTTTTTATTGCTTCCACACCTGAAGACCAAGATCAATTGTGTGAATTTTATTTGCACAACTATGTGATACCTAATGAAATAGAATGGAACCCTCTAATATTTATGGGGGGTCTTCATAGCAAGGTACTTGCCTCATACTACAGGAATGAACAGCTTAGAGGTGAGATTATGGAAGAATATGAAGAGAAAGAAAAATCTATTGCACCCCTAGCCAGAAGAGAGGCTAAGGATCCAGATGCAATAATTGATGAATGGATGAGAATTCTTACACATAAGGGAGTAGGTAAGAAAATCATGAAGCGCAGGAAGGCAGACTATGACATAATGAAAAATGTTAGTTGTGGGAGGAGGACAACAACGTTATAAGTAGGTGCAAGATAGATGGAGCAGTTTGACACCTGAGTTGTAGAAGAAAGAGCCACATTCCATGCATAATTTCATTGATATGCTTCAAAGGGAACATAATTACATGGAAATCGATATTAACAAGGTAATTCATTGGATTCCACTCACTTTTCATCCACCTATTCTTCTTTATCCAATCCCACATTGGACAGGGGAGAAAAGTGATGAATGTGAGAGAACGAGAACTATTCTAGGATGAGGCAGCTTTTAGAGCATCAAGGTTTTTTTCTGAGGTAGATTCAGGATGTTAGCACAGTTATGGACCTAAGACAAATTGCTCAACAGTACAATCAAGATCCCTATTTTTTTCTTGGGGACAAGCAAAAATCTAGTTGGGGGAGTGATAGGTCTAGATAATGGATTTGTTTTGTTGTTTTTATACCTATTTTAAGATATTTTTAAACATATTCTCTAGACAATATTCCTACATTATGCTATCATTTTAATCCATTATGCAAACTTGAACCTTAATTATGATGATGGAATTATGGTTATAATATATTGTTATTATACATATGGTTTATATGAACATATGTATGGAATGTTGATGGAATGTTGTATGAGTTAATTGTGATAGTTATCGCCGTGTACATGTTTTGTGGAATTAACTTGTTTGCAGCTAAAGAGGAACTATAGCACAACAATTGTGGGATGAACCTATAGCAAAAGAAATGACTGGAGATTGGAATAGGGGAAGCTCCAAGATAAAAGTTAAACGTGGTGATCATTGATCAAAGGCACTTAATGAATATTGGGTGTGCGTTATTATGACCAATTTAATAAAACGTTGAAGAAGAGGTCCCCTTCAGTTGTGGAATTTTGACAAGTGGTTGTATGTTTTCATACAATTCTATTTTTATAGAGTTCTAGTTCTGATAGTATTCTCTTTCCTTTCCAGTTATAGGTTGAATAATTCAAGTCTTAATTCTATGCTCTATTATCTGGGAGTGGATTTAATGATTTATGTTAGTTGTTTTCAATAATGATTCCTTCAGCTTGTATATAACTGTTAGTTGAATTCGTAGGATAGTTAGTTGATTTTTTATCATTTTCATGTTACCAGTTACTTTAAGTTTCAAGACATGAAAAATATTCCAAGTGATTGAGTCCAATCTATGGAAAGATCTTTTGTAATCTTTTACAGTATGTAATGAATGGAGTTAATCTTATGGGATGCGTAGAATCTATTAGTTAGATTGAGTTAAGTTAAAGTGGGACCAGTTACTTGAGCAAATCACTCAAGGTATTATTCTTTACTTCACCTTTCAGTTATTTATTTCTATTAATAGTTGTTATTAGTTTATCATTGTTCATGAATCATATGAAAGTTAATTGGAATTCCATTTCTTGCTTGTTATGAATGAATGCTTGTGAATATGCATGTAATGATTATTAGTAGCACTCTAGAGGATAATTCAGTTGATTAATTAGTTTTTATTAATTTTTTAGTTGATACAACATTATTTTCTTAGTAGCAGTTCAATTATAGTCTTTATTGTAGGTACCCATAGCAACTAGTTCTAGTTTATGCTTTTAGTTTTTTGCAATTCTATGAATTTCCAGCAAGTAAAATAACTTAAGTAGGGTAGTTTAGGTAGCTTTAATCCCATGAAGGCATATATAATGTTGCACCATCATAGGCTTATAAGCCTTGGGTTGATTATTTAATGTGGTCTTAAGCAATGTAAAGTGGATTGTTCAGCCAGTTAACCCTTTGAATTGAGTTGATTCTACCAAGTTTACAATACATTAGCTTAGACTCTACAAATATATTTCTCAGGCATTATGAAGGGTGGGATGGTGTCTTTATGGAATTATTTGGTGCGTTTGGAGGGGTAAGTGCAGAAAGTTGTGACACAAAAAAAGTTGCCACTTTTTTTTACCTAAAATGACCCTTTGGCGAGCTTAAGGATTGGTATTTCCCAACACAACCCATTTGGCACTCACAAAATCAAAGTGCATCACTTGGAAAGTACCAAATTTGGTGCTCGCCAAATGC
This sequence comes from Sequoia sempervirens, assembly GCA_007258455.2. Taxonomy (NCBI): domain Eukaryota; kingdom Viridiplantae; phylum Streptophyta; class Pinopsida; order Cupressales; family Cupressaceae; genus Sequoia; species Sequoia sempervirens. The sequence goes on along the minus strand of VDFB02271358.1, from coordinate 851,796,521 downwards.
ACGATTCATGACTTTTTATAATGTATTTTGTTGAACTCTATCCTTTTTTGTCTTTGTCTTTGTCTTTGTCTACTAGTAAAACTATATATATACATAAAATAAAAATTTAAGTATAAGTTGACATTTACATATGGATATTTACTTTATTATACTCTAAGTTATATTTCATGTATATAGTTTCAGGATGTTTTAGAGTGGTTTTAGATCTCTTGGAGTTATAATGCAAATTCTAGTTTTTGGAAGATCTTATAATTTTTTGGACTTAGTCAAATTTCAATAATTAGGAGGTCAAATTTCGGTAACCAACAAGTTGCATCATATTTCTCTCTCTATCTCACTCATTTTTTATCCCTTACACTCTAGACCTCTCTCTCTCTCACTATCACTATCCTTTTATCTGACTCTCTATCCCTTGAGCTCAAGAACCACCCCCTCTCTCTCTCTCTCATGTGTGCCCTCTCCTTCCCTCTCTACTCTCTATCTCTCTTCCACCCTCCTCTCTCTCTCAAGTGAAATCACAATACTATGTCTCACTTTTGTAAAGAGGAAATTTTTGGGGTGGTCGAACTAGATTTACTAGAGTACTTGCCACCGACATGCTCCATCTCCCCTTTCAATACCATTACAACCAATATTTACAAGTTACAAGGAAAATTACCTATATGAACATCCAAATACCCATTCCAAGATGTTGGTAGATCCAGGTTTAGACATTAAGATTGCAACTAAATATCATACTTTCCTAAATAGTGAATTAAATTAACATTGCAACAAGTTTTATTTTATGTTGTTCTCAAAGTCAATTATTTTAATCCCTCACATCTAATTTCTTAAATTAATACACATTTTTTATCATTTACATAACCTAGATTAATTGTGCCTAATTTACTTTATCTAATTAACAGCTTTTGTAAAGTTTATTTTTTGTTATCCATTACAACCTATTAATTAAATAAAATCTTTCCATTTAAAAAAATATTAATAGAATCTTATGATTCAATAATTAAAATCAATAACCATTTTATACTTTATAAATTAATATATAATATTTTTGAAATATAAAATTATTATTGATTTTTAATTATTGAATCAAGCTCCAATGAATGTCTTTTAAAATAAAAGTGTATACATATATAAACTATTTGATATTTAAAAATTAACCTTGTAATGCATCTTTGGTTTTTAAAAATGATGTTTAAAAAATAAATCTTGCTCTTCTACTTATTTAAGTGACTAAAATAGTGGATGATGTAAGAATTTGAAACTCTTACCAAAATAAAGAAACTCTCAAAGGAGGCTAAAAATAAAGGAAAACATGAGGTAGGCTAGGCTGTCAATATGAAAATAAGAAGAAAAGAGTAAGGGTATAGCATGTGAGATGGTACAATTATATGATTAAGGCAAGGAAAAAAAAAGAAAAATTGAGTGGAGGTGGATGAGAAAGATGTGAAGTGATATTTGATAAGGGAATTCAAGATTATTGAGATATTTGTAGGTTGATCTTATACACAAAAACTTGTAAAAAAAAAATCATTGATAAGGGAATTCAAGATTATTGAGATATTTGTAGGTCCAGCTTATACACAAAAACTTGTAAAAAAATAATCAATTTGAAAAATTTGGGTACATACCTTCAACCACTGAATGAGACTTTTTTTTAAAAAAATCTTCATTACATGATTTATTAATTGTCATTTTTCAAAAATTAAAAATCAATATTATTACCTACAGTTTGAAGTGCATCTGCCTCCAATTACCTAAGACCGTGGAGAGAAATGCTGCTCCTACTAATCTATCTTTGCTTGTCCCATGCAATCAGAAGACTGTAAAAATTGTAAATATAAATTATCTCTAGTGAAAAATTAGATGGAGTAGCTGCTTTGGAGATATTATTTCAAAGATGACAATGTCACATCATAGAACGGAAGTCAGGGAGAGTAAAAGGCACGGGTATGGGTGCCACGACAGGAAAAGAGGACGAGAGATGGTGCATTTATTGGGAATCGTCTATGCAGCCCTCAAAACTGCGTAGACATTGCCCACTTGTGAAACTTACTACTGTCTGCTTGCTTGATGCATAATAAATAGGTTATCGTCCTCATTGACATGTGTTCAAGTCCTGGCATAAAGATCAAGGAAATCTAAGGTGACAACGACCACTCTGCTATAGCCACCCGTACAACTAATTTTAACCGAACATTCATTATCAAGGACGGGTCAATACGCCAGCTTTAAAAGCTGTTAATTGCCCTTGCGTACTCTATAAACCTATATTTTGCTAATGGATCCGATTCTATTGATTTGCCAAATTCATTGGGAGTAGGAATTTTAGCAGTAGTAATAAATGCAATAATGATATTGGCAGACGATTTGGGACTTTCACCCTCACCTGTCCTCTGCAGCAGAGTCGTCCTTGCCAAGGCCAATTCCAAATTTGGGAGTAGGTACTTCCCTCTGGTCACTATGCTCGAGTAAGAGGTGAGTTGCCATTTTGTATGTCCCTATCTGAGCATTAAAGGAGGGAGGGGTGAGGATATCTGCCTTGAAGCATGAAATTCGTTTAACCAACCCTTCGTGTATTCCACCATGAAAAGGGCCGACTTTATCATCCTGGATAGATAGCCACTTGCGTTCTTAATGTTTGTGCCAATAGGGGTGCTATGTAGGCGGCCATAATCCATCTTCATCATATTAGTTGGCTCAAACTGTCTGCACAAATCAAACAACGCCCCGATAATCAGGCGTATACATTGTTCATTCTGCTTCACCTGTATTTGCTGAGGCACCTTTGGTCGCTGCACGTCAAGCACCACAATACATTTTGGGCATTTAAGAATGGTTCAGCGATGGCAAAGGATATTAATATCTAGTGACTCTTAGCATTACCCTCAGCTAAGTCTCTAATTGTAGTAGTTGAGCACTCTAACTTGTGCATTTCTAATTATTCTATGTGGAAATTTCAAATCATTCTCAATTTTTTCCAGCAGCTTATTTGACAAGTCCCCTTCTTATAGCTTTCGTTGCAGGGCCACATCATCAAATATGATGCTACATCAACATGTTTTTTGTCAACACGTAAGGATCATGGTAATTACAATTGCCACAGGCTTAAGCTATTAATATTTATTTATAATATTGTTGAGACAAATACTAATAAATATACTAATGCTGATGTTAATTATCACGGCAATTTCTGACTGAAGGAATTAATCAATAATATTGTTTTCCTTAAGTTGAGTTATTGAAAATAATGTGATTTAGAATTTTATTTCCAACAAGAGAACCAAAATAAGTTCCTAGCACTAATGTTGTTTCATCAATTGAATGATTGTCAATTAAATAGTAGTTTATTTATTCTAGGTTTATTGATTCAAATAATGACATTAGTATGGAAGTCTAAATGATAATTTAATAACAATAATATTAACAACATCAAGTTTCCACATACCATGATTATTTAGCTCCATAATTATTTTTCTCTATTCTTTTTGCTTTCCCTATTTAGTTCTTAGTTCTTTTATTTTTAAAGATTTGTGCTCATTTCATCCTATTATTTTATTATTTAATTTTTGGTCAAATCTTAGTTTAGTGTCCTCTATCCCAATCAACCCCCTCACCTATTTATCCTCCTAAGTCTGCTATCTCATTCTATTTTTCTTCTCTCTAGTTGCATGCATTTTATCCTCATGATGGATCGTGGAGTTTGATCCTAAACATTGATTCATAAAAATACACAGTTTCAATCCAGAAAATTAACAATTCAACAATAATATTGGTAATTCCTAAAGCATTGATAAATATAATATATAAACTACCATTATTAACAATAAATAGTTGTCGGTGATTTTGTGGTAATATTTTTAAAGAGAGTGACCCTATCCTCCATGTTAAATTCATGGTTATACAAGAATAATAAAAGTCTATTGGTCATATAATTAAATAGAAGATTCATTGGAATTAACTATTAGTAATAATATTTTATTAATAATTAATTGGCACTGAGCACAAATTTATTGTTGGTTAATTAAATCTATTGGCATGGTAAAGCGGCGCAAGTGGAAGAAGGTTGGATCACAGTTAAAGGAAAAAAAGTTAAATCCTTTAAGCCTTCTTTCGACATGATTCTCCGCTCCCACAAGAAAAGTGTAAATTGTAAATCTTGATTGGTCTTGTTGTGGAGCTGATTCTTTTTTATGGCTACTTGCTGTCTTTTTCTGTAGTCTTGCTCTTTTTGTATAAGGGTTGCGGATCCCTTCAAAATCTATTTTTCCCTTTATCAAAAACATCACCATTGATGGATAGATTCAACAACAATATCATTATTGAGGTTTATTTGAGATTAATACTAATGTGGTTTTTATTATTAAATAATAATGTTATCATTATTAATGTTTAAATGAGATTAATAATAATATGATAATATAAAATTCTTCAAGGAGTGATGTCAACATTAGTTAACAATTGTTTGACAAGTACTTTATACCTAGGGATCTATTTGGGGTTGGAATAATACTTTTGCATTAAAAAACTATTTGACATGCATATCATGACTTGGCCCAAGATTACTAATTGTATTTTAGAATGGGACTTAAGGTTTGCATCTCGTAGGAGTGGAAATGTCAACACCTAGTGCATAGCACACTACCATTTTAGTATGTTGATCATCTTACGGTGGTTAATTTAAAACAAAATTGTTGGTTGTGAATTTTCCCTTCGGTCAAATTTAGGGCATGACATAATAGCAGTTAAATGACATTGCTTATGTACTTGTAATAACCCTGGAAACCTCTATCAATTGCATATAATTTATAAAGAAGAGTCGATAGGATTCCATGACCACCTAAAAATATTTTATGACAAAAACCTAATGCCCCTATGTGACTAGTCAATGGATCGATGAGTAGAAAATGTAACTCTTCAAACATCTTTGACCTGTGTAGAGTAGGCAAAAATCCCCAAAAGTAGTGCTCTATTTTTGCTCTCCATAATCCTTGTATGCAAATATTCTCCACTCCTAGTGCTTAGGATTGGAAAAGTGGTATAAATGGAGTCAAGTCATAATTGCCACCAACATGCTCCATCTCCCCCTTCAATGCCATTACAACCAATATTTACAAGTTACAAGGAAAATATTTAAAAACTTACATCCCAAAATCACCTACATGAGCATCTAATTACCCAAGATGTTGGGAGATCCAATTTAGACATTAGAATTGCAATTACATTTCATACTTTCCTAACAAATGAGTTGAATTTACATTGCATCAAGTTTTATTTTATGTTGTTCCTAAAGTCAATTATTTTAATTCCTCATATTTAATTTCCTAAATTAATATTGATATACACTTTTTTATCACTCTCAACTATCATTTACATAAATCTAGATTAATTGTACCTAATTTACTTCATTTAATTAGCCTAAATTAATTTTTTAAGTTTATTTTTCATTACCCATTACAACCTATTAATTAAATAAAATCTTTCTATTTTAAAAAATGTTGATAGAATCTTATTATTCAATAATTAAAAATGAATAACAAATTTATACTTTATAAATTAATAATATATAATATTTATAAAATATAAAATTGAAATTAATTTTTAATTATTGAATCATAAGATTTATGAATGTCAATATTTAAAAATAACCTTGTAATGTATTTTTGGTTTTTCAAAATGATTAACAAAAAACCTTGCTCTTTTACTTATTTACATGACTAAAATATTCTAGATAATGTTAGAATTTGGAACTCTTACCAAAAGAATTTTTCATGTGAGAGGACAGGCATTCCTTTTTTTTCTATTAATCAATCTTTATGTTACAAAATTATTTCCTTGACATCTCTTTAATATTGATTTAAAATTCTCATTCTGTACATTCATTTATGTAGCTTCTTCCAAAAGTAAATATTCGGAAAATAAAATAAATTAATGTCTTCCATCTAAAATTGTTGTTTCATGGCAGACATAAAGAAACTCTGAAAAAAGGGAAAAATAAAGAAAATAAGAAGGAAAGAGTTAGGGAATGGCATGTGAGATGGTACAATTATATGATTAAGGCAAGGAACAAAAAAAAAAAAAGACTTGTGTGGAGGTGGATCACAATGATGCAAAAGTGATCTTTACTAAGAAAATTCATGGTTATTGAGATATTTGTAGCTCAATCTTTACACACAAACTTCAAAGAAATTTTGGGAACATACCTTCAACCACGCTGTAAGACTTTTTTTTTTTCAATTATTGGCTGTCATTTTTCAAAAATTAAAAACGAATATTATTACCTACAGTTTGAAGTGCATGACTCCAACTAAGACTGTGGAGAGAAGTGCTACTCCTATTAATCTGCCTCAACTCGGCCCATGCAATCAGAAAACAGTAAAAATTAAAGTATTAGGTGCAGCTGCTGCTTTAGAGAAATATTCTCAAAGATGACAAGGGGAGGCCCAGGGCCTTCCAAGATAATATTGCAGCACCAAAATGTGAACTTACAACGAATTTGTTTTACGTATCTTTCAAATTTCTTCCATGATCTGCACTTCCTAAAAGTTCAAAGCTGACATATTTTCCATATTGTTGTAATTTTACAAGATTTTAGAACTCGGGAGGATTTCACTGCAAAGGAGTCTTTCAGTACTTGTTCCATTAGGTAACTAGTCTTAGTTGTGATTCAATTCAAGGAGAGAAGTTGGAAAAATAGTCGTCTAAGTTCTGAGGAACATTGTGCATGATAATTGATAGAATGATTTTGGTTCAGTTGCAATAGTGTGGTTGATGTGGTTTGAATTATAGTAGCAAAAATTTTTTGGGGAAAAATTTGGAAAATCAAAAGTGTAAGATTTTTTGAAAAGATCATGAAAATAAGGGAAAAAAAAATCAGATTTTGAAAAAACATAAAAAGTTGTAGAACAAGAGATAAAACTATTTTTTTTTAAATTGAAAGGCATTTTCATAGCATAGAACATAGAGAGCAAATAAAATAAAGAGTTTAATTAATGAGTTGTAAAAAATAGATTTTTGTAGTTTATATTCATATCGTTGATTGCATTGCATTGCACATCTTCAAACTCAAATCATTACTTTACATTGCATAACTAATAACTAGATGTTGATAGATGACAAAATTTCAATAACAATATAGTTTTTACAAAGTCAACCTAAGCAGTTATGCAATTACTTCACATTGCATAACTAATAACTAGGAGCAATTGCCAATTGCATTTGCTTGTCATGGCATTCCATGAGACCACATTTCTTTGAGGAATTTCTTCAAACAATTTGTTGCCTTGTCCATGCTACCACATTTTTCATGCATGTCTACCAAAACATTTTATCAAACAGTTCACTGCCTTATTGCTATGGCCAAAAGTTTTGCTTGTCATGGCATTCCATCACCATGAGACCACATTTCTTTTTGGCATTTTTTCAAATAGTTCACTTCCTTGTCTATGCTATTGCTTACTATTATGCTTTGATAGATTTTTTCCAAGCATCCATAGCTTGTTTGAAAGCCCTGTTTTAGGTTTTTAGCCATAGAATGAACTGTTTGATAAAATGCCTCAAAGAATGTGATCTCATAATGATGACAAATTTATGGATTGTCATGGCATTCCATCACTATGAGATCACGTTTCTTTGAGGCATTTTTTCAAACAGTTCACTGCCTTGTCTATGCTACAACATTTTTCATACATGTCTACCAAAGCATTTTATCAAATAGTTCACTACATTACTGCTATGACTAAAATTGCCTAAAACAAGTGATTTTGAACAAGCTATGAATGCTTGGAAAAAATCTATCAAAGCATAATAGTAATCAATAGCATAGACAAGACAGTAGATTGGTTGAAAAATTGTCTCAAAGAAATGTGGTCTCGTGGTGATGGAATGCCATAACAATCCATAGCAATTTGCTTGCCATGGCATTCGTCATGGCATTCCATCACCATGAGACCGCATTTCTTTGAAGCATTTTTTCAAACAGTTCGCTGCCTTCTCTAGGCTACCACATTTTTCATACATGTCTACCAAAGCATTTTATCAAACAGTTCGTTGCCTTGCTGCTATGGCTAAAAGCCTAAAACAAGTGCTTTCGAACAAGCTATGAACACTTGGAAAAAATCTATCAAAGCATAATAGTAAGCAACAAGTTACGGTCTCATGGTATTTTTTTCGTTTGAAAATCCGCGTGATTTTAATCGCATTTTCTTTTTTGCAAGTTTTAAACATTTCATTTTTATTTTTTAAATTTTGCAGTTTGAAATGGGAAAAAAATCATTGACCAAAAGGTAAAAAATTCAAAAAAATGGAGGAAAAAATCGTCCAACCTGCGGTTCGAATGTTGTGATTGTATTGTGAGAGTGATGGTGGTGGTTTGAATGAGTGAGCATTAGATGAAAAAAAATAACATCAAATTTGGGCACAATATATTAGCGTCTATCATTTTTCTTCATTCCAAGAGGGGCTAGTCTTTCCCCACATTCTATATTCTTTATAACAAATCAAGAGACTATAGTGCGAGTAAAAGCAGATGGAGCTTAACCTACATATACAACTTTTAGAATAAAAGCAAAAAAGAGTATGAAATAAATTACCATGATCAGGGCATTACAGAGGAAACAGTTATACAGTTGAAAGGCCATTTTTTCAGCCTATTACTTGGAACGCACCATCCAGTACGATTATCCTTGCTAGTAAGGATGCTCTCCTCAGATACATAAGATCTTTAAAGAGTTTCAAACATTGTCTCTCATCATATTCATCAGGTAGCTGAATTTCCAGTGCTTCAAGAGAGGGCATGCTCTGAAGCAAGCAACTTATTACTGCAACTTCTTTGTGGTCAAATTCAAGAATTTCTACGCATATTTTCTTGAGGTTAAGATGTGGAGGGGTGAGGCAAACAGGTATGGGATCTCTTGCTAACTCCTGCATTGCAGTGCTATGAATAAGTAATTTAACCAAGAGTTCCTTTCTCACGCTCAGGTGAATTCTAATGACTTGCTAAAAAAGAATCATTTTCATCTTTTACTCATATATATTCAAAATGCATGACCTTAAACTACCAACTTTTAACTTTTAACCCTAGGGCTCGAGGTTCTGAAGTGTGTAAATACCTGAACAAAGAAGCCCAATATAGAGAGCGTCTGAAGGAATGGAAGCCTGTGAAATAGGTTGAGTAGAGGAACATCCATATCTGCTTCCCTTTCAAAGGGATCGGGAATGTATATGACAAGTATCTTCAAGGACTGGAAGTTGCCCATGATGTGAAGAAATCTACTCGCTGAAATAACTCCTGGATTGTTTCCTTGTCCTTGTGAGCAATGCATGTTCAATTCCCTTAGAGCACCTCCACTGTGCATTTCAAGATGAAAGACGGCATAAGAAAGCTCATAAAACCTTACACCATTCACACTCAAATCCTCAATCATGTACCCCTTCAGAATTTTGAGTTTGGAGCAATTCACAGATAGAATTTTTAACCTATTCACACTCAAATGTTCAATAGTGGATGAACGGATTACGACATTACCTAGCCCAGCATATCCTATTATTTCAAGCGTTTGGAGAAGAGGGCAGAGCGAAATCAAGGAGTCTAAAGACTCATCTGTCAATTGAACATCACGGAGGTGACAAGTAATGAGGTGGGGGAATCCAACGAAATTGATTGGGAAGCTGGTGAGAACGTACTCGCACAGATACAGTGTTACCAGACGTGAACATGAAAAGAGAGCAGGGGGTGGGATTTCTTTTAAAGCACCATCGACCTCAGCTGCAATCACCTTGTGATCATTCAGAGTGAGGTGTTGAATATTACACCAAGATGCATATCTTACCCATTTACACACATTTTCATGAGAGAAGTGTCGCCGATGGGTACGATCTATCCAAGTGTTGTGGAGGTGAAAGGCCTTCAGATTGCCTGAGTGCAGAAGCAAGATGTTGGAAATAATATTCTCAACGCTTGACATGAGTGGATTAGGGGAAGTGCAATCAAACCCCAAAATAAGAGATGGAGAGAAAGTGAGTTCAGGCATTTGAGTGTAGAGAAACCTCCACCTCTTGGAAAGAATACAACATTTGACAGCGTCTTTTATTGGGATTTTTGATAGTATGGAAGAAATAAGAGAATCAGCAAGTGTGTAGAATGCATCCTGGGCAGGCATGATTATGACATGAGATGCAGAACAAGAGAGCGATGATATTATCTGTAAAACTACAGAAGATTGGTGTAGTAATGTCTGATGGCGGGAATTTCCTTCCAAGTGAAACGTATTGATGTCTCATGGCGGTGAAATCTTTAAAAAACCCTAAATTTGTCAGACGGCAAGAAATATTAGTAGAAGGAATCACAAAGCTCGTATTAGGCTGGAAAATCCTTAATTTGGTAATACTAATTTGGTAACGAGGTCTTCCTTAAGGCGATTGGATTTTTAACCCTAGATTACATAATTATAAGGAGAAAAGTGAGATATATTATTCTAATATTTCCATCAATAAGTTTATTTATTTTTTATTAAATTAAAAGATAATAGTATAATATTAAAAAATTGGATGGTTAAAAAGGTACACTCATAAAGTCTAAATGGGATAAAAATAATTCAAAAAATCAAGTCTAAAAATAACATTAAAAACACTAAGTGGTTAATATAATTTCAAAAGGAGGGGGATCTTTATTATCAAGTTCCCCTCAAACAACACTTGGGATGTGATCATTGGCAACTAGCTCCCAACCAATGGGTTCACCCTCTTCCTTAGAATTATCATCCAAAGGTTGTTGAGCACAAACCAGAGAAATAACAAACTCTACCCAATAAACCTTTCAATGTTTCGTCAACTAGGAGAATCGTGCTTATGAGAAGAGACAAAAGGAGGCCATGAGGGTTGGGACCATCCATAGGTAGCATTATCTCTATTTCCCAACGATTGAGAGCCATGGTATTGGGAATCACAATCTGTTTTTGGAAATTGGTTGCAACCTCACTTGCATCCTCGAGGAGGAGAATAGGAGAGAGACAAGACTCTAGCAATAGTGTAGGGAGCATTGCTCAAGTGACCTAAAAGATCTTGTAGATGGGCCACCTCTAATGCAACTTTTCCCACTTGCACATAAATTTGCTTAAGCGTATTAGAGAAAATTATAACTTTACTGTATATAGAGAAATGAATATTGACAAAATATCTTGAAAAATAACATTTCTATCTTTCCAAATGTTAAATAAAATATCCACCATAAAAGCATGCCAATTTGGGGTATAATTGAAAGGAAGACAAGGTTAATCCCCTAACACAACCATATTCCATAAAAAAGGGGTAGGTCTAAAAGACCTAAAAAATCATAAATCAAATTCCAAGCTTCTTGAGCTATGGTGAGAACCAACAAAGATGCTTGAGAGTTTGTAATTGTCCAGAAAATGGATAATGGGTATTAGGAATTCCCAAATGCATTAAGTGAGAACCAAGTGAAAAACTTTGATAAATGATACCCCAAGCAAAGAACCAATTTAGGTTCAAGAACAATTGATGAGATAACCTAGAATCTACAATACCAAGTTCCTAGAGAAGACCCAAGTTGTCAATGATGGTTTAACTAGCCAACCATAGGAAAATGAGGAGAAAGCCACAAATATCCTTTGCAAGGTTTACAATGATGAAATGGCGTACTAGGGCACCATTTTAAATCCTTCCATCAAAGCTTGAATGACTTGATCTCAATTTTATGAATCAATTGGGGATGAATGACATTAATAATAGCCTAAAATGTCTCTTTAACTTAGTTAGATAACCTAATTTTTCTTTTAACCTTTGGTCAAGAAAGGAAATTTGTGGTAGCTCTATGAATGATATTTGGAAGAGTTCTAATTCCTCAATTGAAAAATTTCAAGATATGAATCTATTGTACTTTAACCTTGATGGAGGGTCTTGACGAGAAAGAGTTGGAGACCACCAAATAGATTGCTAGTTGATTAAAAGGCCATTGTGGAAATCATTTTGCACTTAGAGAAGCTAATGCTTAATAGCCTCCTAGTATTTCCAAATGCTTTTAATGAAAAAGTCCCTTCAATTTCAATTGGATCCCTCCTAGTAAGGAGAGTGCAAAGATTCTATCATTTCTATGTTGGCCAACCAAAAGGCACACCTAAACTAATACAATTCCTAATGAGAATTTGTAGGCTTCATTTCCCTCAAGAGCCCTGAGGATTCATTTAGCATACAAGGCAATACCTTGCTAACAAATTGAGAGCAAACCCAAGCCACCAACATCATGGGGATGGCAATAATATTAATGAGTAATTTGATGAAATCTTTGGAGCTCATCATTGTAGGTCCAAAGAATGTCTCTAATATTTTTTCATTTTTAAGAGGCTTTCGAGGGACCCAACAAGAGAAATAATACCATATCTAGCAACCAACACTTTAGAATAAATCTATAATTTTCTATCCAAAGAAAGAGTTTTGGTAATTTAGTAATTAAGTTTTTCTCAATCCTAGCAACAACAACTTGCCAAGGGGTAATAGGAGAAGCCTAACAAGTAAAGGGAATGCCAAGAAAGTGAAATAATTCCCCATGATTGATTATTTCTAGCCAGTTTTTTCTAACTAGTATGGATTAAGAAGAAAACATTGGCCTTAGCACTCAATTTTTTGTTGTTGGATACTTGAGCTAGAGACCTAGCAAAAAGTATCAAGGTATTTCAACTAATTTGTTTAATATTGTCTTCATCTTCAATGAGGGTGAGATATAAATCATCAAAAAAATGACCATTTTCTAATTGTTTGGGAGAGCTAGGAAGGGAAATCCCCTTAACTAGAGTTTGAGAATTTGCATGAGCCAATAAATAGCCACCTTCCACTATAAGCATGTAAAGAGCTAGAGCAAGAGGGCATCCTTAACAAATGGACTGAAAAGACTAAATGGCTTGTTGATCATTAATGGTAAAATATATTCAAGCTTTACCAATCAACATCTACACATACTAAATAAAATGAGGACCAAACCTAGGCACTTGAAGCATGACAAGAATAAAAGGCCACTCAAATAGTTGAAAGCCTTGTCAAGATCAACTTTGATAAAACTGGCAGATTGCTAAAAAACTAAGTTGATTTCATTCCTTCCCAAATAAAAGATATATTATCTAAGATAAATTTAGATTTGATAAAACTAGTTTCATTATGGTAGATAGGTTAAGGAGGAAGAGGCATAAGATTAAGAGCCAAAGCTTTGGCAATAATCTTGTATGAGACATTCAACAAAGTGATAGGCCACTGGTTGTTAATTTCTTCAAGGTCTCCATCTTTTGGTATAAAATTGATATTCCCTCTATTAATTAAATTTCCCAAGGATTTAGAATGAAAAGCCTCTATATAGACCTTATGAAAATAATCACTTGTTGAGTCCCAACAGGGTTTATAAAATTCACAAGGAAAACCATCCAAACTAGGAGCTTTATCATTAGATATTACAAAAATAACCTTTTATATATCTTCTTTGGTGGCAAGCTAATCACAACAATTTTTTTGGGAATTAGAAGCTCAGTAGGGAACCAAATTTAGGTAATACTACAAGGAAACTACCCTAAATTGAGTGTACAGGTGAGTAACAAAAACTCTCATAGTGCCAAATGAAAAATATATCAAGAATCTTGTTAAGGAGTTATTTCCTATCCCTAATTTTTAATAGTTTGAGATGTGTTGCAAGCATGAAAAACATAGAAAAATCTTTTGAGAACTTGTTTCCAATCTTAAGCTAGTGAATTTGATCTCCTGAGCATCTATAACCTATTTTATGTGGTAGAGCTAGGACATTTGAGCCTAAGCAACCAAATCAAAAGGCTAAACTTTCAAAGTGATGCTAGCTTGCTCAAGTTTTAAATCCCCCAGCCACACACCTAGATATTAGCTGATTGAACTAATTATTTAAAAAGAAAAACATATGAGCAAATCTTAACAATAAAGATACGACATTAACATGTTGTACGACACGTCAATGCACACACATAGTGTCATTCCAAGCATAATGACACATAAGATATAACCAAGCTATTATGATGATGCTTTACTTCATGCACAATGTCAAACAATGACGACACATCTAAGACATCACCATTGCACCAAGCACAGTGACATAGGTGATCAATATACTATGATCATTGATTGGATCCCAAGTTAACTTTGTTGGTGTAATAAAGAGTCAATTTTATGAATATTTTAATTAATTTATTACATTAAAAAAAGATGCATGTCAATCAATATACCCATTATAGGACCCCACCCCACTATCAAGATCTCTCCCCTAATTGTCAATATCAACAAATGTATAACTACAAGTTGTTGCCCAAACTTGGAATATATTGGAACCAAAGAGATATCCACCTGGAATACTGATGGTTTTAATGCAACATCAACTAGGAGTGAAGGGTATAAGTGATTGTTGTGCCTTTAAATATATTATTTTGTAATAATTAAATGTGATGGGTCTTTTGTAACCCCCTATTGAATAAAAAACTACCCTTTGTGCTTAAAATTCTTGAGGGTAAAAGTGACTACCAATTTGACAAAGGAGAGATTATCCTTGGGAATTGTCTCGACATTTCCTTTTTTTTGCATCACCCAACAATGATTTCAGATTTGCATAGCATGAGAAATCTCTATCTTCTACAATATTGGGTGCTAATAAGACTTGTTGCAAGGGCTAAATGATCAACAAACTTTGAAACAAAAAAAAAAAGAGAAAAAAAATTCAAAAGTATGTTAGAAGAAAATCTTTTTGGGTGTGTAGGATTGCATGAGTGTCAAAATAGTCTTACATCAAACTTATAGATATCTTGGTAGATTGATTCTAACCCTCTTTTATCCTTGGATGTTCCTCACAAATGTAGTGCATCTTTTGAGCTTTCAACTTGCTAATAAAAACTTTCCACTAGCCTCTCTCTTCAAGGAGATCCTCCAATTTAAGTTTTCAAAGCACATAACTAGTACCATTGAATTTCTCAATCTCCAATTGAAATGTACTTGCCATGGTTTCCAATACACACACAAAAC
Source organism: Sequoia sempervirens (assembly GCA_007258455.2). Lineage (NCBI taxonomy): Eukaryota > Viridiplantae > Streptophyta > Pinopsida > Cupressales > Cupressaceae > Sequoia > Sequoia sempervirens. Next base: position 851,781,485 of record VDFB02271358.1, on the reverse strand, counting down.
AAGATGCTCCCATTTCAACACAAAAGAATCACAACTTTTAGAAAGACATCCCCCTAATCAAAACCAAATGTTGAAATACATAGTAAACTATCCCAACAAGAACATTAAATTAAGTGTACATATTTTAATATGTTCATGTATTAACCAATGAAATGGAAATGGAGAAAACACAAAATCAAGAAACCATAATAATTCAACACATGACATCGGATGTAAATGGAGAAACACTTTCGAAAAAGTCTCCACCATCAAAGAGAGGCTAAAATATGTATTAATCTTTTGAAACAAGACTTGTTCATAAACAATACACTTTTTCCTTCAATTTGATAGCATTTCGACATCACCTATGTACCTGTAATAACCGTTGAAACCTCTTTCAATTACATATAATTTATAAAGAAGAGTTGAGAGGAAATCATAAATGGATTTATGAAACCATGACCACCCAAAAACATGGCATGAGAAAAACGAACAACCTTATGTGACTAGCCAATATATCCATGAGTAGAAAATATAACCCTTGAAACATCTTTAACCCATGTGAAGAGTATAGACAAATTCCCAAAAGCAATGCTTTATTTTTCCTCCATAATCCTTGAACCCTATCTAATATGCAAAGATTCTCCACTCTTTCTAGTGCTTAGGATTGGGAAAGTGATGTAAACATAGGCAAGTCAAATTGTAAAGGCCACTAGTGTGGTCCACCTCCCTCTTCAATGCCATTAGAACCAATATATGCAAATTACAAAAGGAATAATTAAATAATAACATCCCAAAATCACCTACATGGGAATCCAAGTACACATTCTAAGATGTTGAGAGATCCAACTTAGTCTTTAGGATTGCAATTAAATTTCATACTTTCCTAACAAGTGAGTTGGATTTACATTGCATCAAGTCTTATTTAATGTTCCCAAAGTAAAGTATTTTAATCCCTCACATTTAATTTCTTAAATTGATGTTCATTTACATGCTTTTATCATTTCCAGCTATCATTTACATAATCTAAATTTATTGTGCTTAATTTACTTTATTCATTAGCCTAAATTAATTTTAAGAAAAAAATATTTTCTATTTCTCATTACAATTTATTAATTAAAATATTTCTATTGTAAAAGACATCCGTATAATTTTACACTTCAATGATTAAAAATTAATAACAATTTTACACTTCATAAATACCAAAAACATATATAATTATATTATTTTTATTAATAAAAATTTACCTCAACTATTTAAAAATAAATAACTTGTAATGCACCTTTGGTTTTTCAAAATAAAATTAAAAAAGAAACATAGGTGTTTCTCTTCCATTGATCATGCCTTTCTGTACAGACTTCTTCTCTTGGCATCTCTTTAACATTGTTTTAAAAAAATTACCATTCTCTAAATTCCTATATGTAGCTTCTTGCAAAAGTGAATCTTTGCCACAAAACAAAATGTATTTTCCCAATTATTTCCTATTACTTGTATTTCACATGTGCTTTGTTAAGATGCCTTTATGAAACCATTTCGAGAGATTTTCAATTTGCAGTGCTATGCATCATTCTGTACTTGAAAGATCCTTTAATGGACCATACCAAGTTCAGAGTTCACTACCTGTAAGGATGTTGCTTCAGCTTGAACAATCTTATCAACATGGTCTGAGAATGTTTCTTAAAATTGAATTTTATCCAATGGGCCTCCATCTAATTTCAGGGTTGTTTATTGGGGTCTAGTTGATTTGTTCCATCTACTCAATACTCCCATTTTACAATTACTTTTTCCCTATTTCTTTTCAAGTTCAGAGTTCACTACCTCTAAGAAAGTTGCTTCAGCTTGATCTATATCTTCTACTGATTTACACTTTTCTGCTAAGATACTCTGCTTTCATGATGTAAGGGCTTATGGACAATTGGCAAGACAATACCTTCCCAACACAAAGTAGAAGAAAAGACTTATTCAAAGGAAGGAATTGTATTATATACTTAGAAAAGAAGCATTGTGAGTTAATTTTTCTTAATTACAATTTCGCATTGCTGTTTGATGGCAGGCATAATGAAAGTCTCAATGGAGGGAAAAAATAAAGAAAAACAGAAGTAAGCTCTCAGATCATAAACATGAAAATAAGAAGAAAAGAGGAAGGAAACGGCATGTGCGATGATCCAAATATTTTATTATGGCAAAGGACCAAAAAAGCAGACTTGTGTGGAAGTGGAACAAGGATATAAAAGTGATCTGATCTTTGATAAGGTAATTCATGGTTATTTTGATATTTGGAGTTCAATCATTATACACAAGTTTGTGGGAAAAATGGGCGACAGAGAAATTTGGTGTCATCTCTCCAACCACTACATGAGAACTTTTTGAAACAAAATTCTTAGGTGAATGAGTTTATTAATTTTCAGTTTTCAAAGATTGGAAACCAGTATTATTACCTACAGTTTTGGAGTGCATCTGATTCCAACTAAGACAGCGATACCATGGAGAGAAGTGCTGCTCCTGTTAATCTGCCTCAGCTTGTACCATGCAATCAGAAAACAGTAAAAATTGTAAATATAAATATCTTTAGTGGAAAATTGTGTGCAGTGGCTGCTTTTGAAAAATATTTTCAAAGATGAGAAGGGGAGGCCCAGGGCTTGCAGCAATAAAAGATAAATTTACAACCAATCAAATTTGTATAACATATCTTTCAAATTTCATTCATGATCTGTACTTCCTAAAAGTTAAACGCTGCTAAATCTTCCATATTGTTATACTTCTACAAGATCTTAGAATCCGGGAGAGTTCCACTGCAGATGAATCTTTCAGTACTTGTTCCATTAGGTAACTAGTCTGTCTTGTGATTCAAGGAGAGTAGAGAAGTTGGAACAATAGTCGTCTAAGCTTTGAGGAACAGAGTGCATGATAATTGATAGAGTGCTTTTGGGTCGGCTGCATGTCAACATTATGATTGCTGCGGTTTGAATGTTGTGATTGTTTTGTGAGTGAGATGATAGTGGTTGGCATGAATGAGCATTGATTTAAGCATTGAACTTGAAATACCTAACAAGAAAAGACGACGAAACAGATACCAATACCGTTAGGAATAAAAACTCTAAGTTTTTAACAGCTGCAATGAAGTCAGGAGATATTAGCATCTATCATTCTTCTTCATTCCAAGAAGGGGTCAGTCCTTCCACACAGTTGAATATCTCCGTAATCATTCTGTGTGCTTTAAAAGAAATCACCAGACAATTTTTCCAGTAAAAGCAAATGGAGCTTCAGCAACATAAACAACTTTTGGAATAAGAGCAAAAAAGAGTATGGAATCAAATCACCAACTGTCTAGTACACTAATCCTTGCTAGCAAGGATGCTCTCCTCAGGTACAAAATATCTTTAAAGAAGTCCGTACATAGTCCTTCATCGTATTCGTCAGGTAGCTGAATTTCCATTGTTTCAAGAGAGGGCATACTCTGGAGCAAGCAACTTATTACTGCAATCTCTTTGTAATCAAACTCAAGTACTTCTATGCGTATTATCTTAAGGTTAACATGTGGAGAAACAATGCAAACAGGTATAGGATCTCTTGCCAACTCCTGCTTTAGAGTGCCATGAGTAAGTAACTTTACTAAGGGTTATTTTCTCACATTGTTTAAAAAGAAGCCTTTAATCTGTTATTTATATACATTCAAAATACAGACCTTAAACTATCAACTTAAAAACTATTGAACCTGAATTGAGGAAGTTTGTATAAATACCTGTACAAAGGAGCCCATTATATGCAGTCTCTCAAGATTTGGAAGCCTCTGAAGCAGGTTCAGTAGAGGATCATCCATCTCCGCTTCCCTGTCAAAGGGATCGCCCATGTATATGACAAGTTCCTTCAAGGACTGGAAGGTGCTTACAATGTGAAGAAATCTATTTGCTGAAACAACTCCTGAACTGTGTCCTTGTGAGAAATCCATGCTCAATACCCTCAGAGTATCTCCACAGTGCATTTCAAGATAAAATATGGCATAGGAAAGTTCATAAAACCTTACACCATTCACACTCAAATCCTCAATCATGTACCCCGACAGAATTTTGAGTTTGGGGCAGTTAACAGATAAAGACTTTACGAATTCCATACTCAAATGTTCAATGGTGGATGAAAAGATTATGGCATTATCTAGCCCAGCATCTCCTATTATTTCAAGTTTTTGCAGAAGGGGACAGAACGAAATCAAGGAGACTAAAGATTCATCTGTCAACTGAACATAACGGAGGTGACAAGTAATGAGGTGGGGGAATCCAACGAAATTGATTGGGAAACTGGTGAGAATGTACACGCCCAGATACAGTGTTACCAGACGTGAACATGAAAAGAGAGCGGGGGGTGGGATTTCTTTTAAAGCACCGTCGAGCTCAGCTACAGAAAGCACGTTGTGATCAAACAGAGTGAGGTGTTGGACATTACACGAAGATGCACATCCTACCCATTTGCACACATTTTCACGAGAGAAGTGCTGCCTTTGGGTATGATCTGACCAGTTGTTGTGCAAGTGAAAGGCCTTCAGATTGCCTGAGTGCAGAAGCAGGATGTTGGAAATAATATTCTCAACGTTTGACATGAGGAGCGGATCGAGGGAAGTGCAAGCAGACTCCAAAAGAAGACGTGGAGAGAAAGTGAGTTCAGGCATTTGAGTGTAGAGAAACCTCCACCTCTTGGAAAGAATACAAGATTTGACAGCATCTTTTATTGGGACTTTTGATAGTATGAAAGAAAGAAGAGAATCAGGAAGTGTGTAGAATGCATCCTGGGCAGGCATGATTGTGAATTCAGATGCAGAACAAGAGTGATGAGATTACCTGTAAAAATACAGAACGGTGAAGTTAAAGATTCTTAAACACAGACCATTGCGATTAATAGCAGTATCCGATGGCGGGAATTTCCTACGAAGTGAAACATAGTGATGTCTGATGGCGGGAAATCTTTTTAAAACCAAAAAAACCTTAAATTTGTCGCAAGGCAAGAAATATTAATAGAAGGAATCACAAAGTTAGTCCTTGGCTAGAAATCCTTTAAGAGCAAGGGAGTTAATATGGTAACGAGGCCGGCCTTTAGGGTGTAAAGAATTTTAACGTTCCGATTACATAATTGTAGAGGAGAAAAGTTATACATATAGATAGTTCTTTTATAAATAAGTTTACTTAATTTTTAATTAAATTAAAAAAATAATATTAATAAATTGGATGGTAAAAAAGATACATTCGTAAAATCTAAATGAGATCAAGTTCGTATAAAATATAATAATTAAAAAAATCAAGTATAAATATAATATAAAAAACATTATGTAGTCATAACAATTTAAGGAGGGGGTCTTTATTATCAAGTTTCCCTCAAATGTCGCTTGGGATATGATTATTATCAACCAGCGCCCAACCAATTAGAGTCAGTGAGAGCATTCTTAGGATTATCATCCAAAGATTGTTGAGCATAAATCGAAGAAATAACCAACTTTAGTTGAGGAACCTTACCAAAGTTTGGCCAACTAGGAACCCCTGTAACATGCCCAAAGTTTACCCTATTTTTTTCGCCTAAGTTTTAACCCATTTACGTGAAAAGAACAAGTTCACTAATACATAGAAATAAAGTTTTCACTTTTCAATCACACATTGCATATTTGAAATAGGCCCATTCCATTTACATTACAAGAATAAGGTAACATTACATAATCTCAAGTAATGAATACATCTTTCATATACATTTGCCAAATAGATGCAATAACATAATTACAAATGATAGCTTACAAGAGCTTAATGAACAAGAATATACTAGTCAAGTGTGTCACATCCCCGTATTTGAAGCCATAAAATAGAGGAAGGGGTCGCTGGAAAAGCAATTAAGAGGCATGGTTGCCCATCAACTATTAAAAAGGACAATGAGATTTATCAAAACGTGGGAGAATAAATATATATGCCCAAAGACAATCATAATAAAAAGGTGAGGGCATGATTGACCAAAGGGGGCTCATGTCATTAATGAGCATGGCACCCTTGTCCATGGACGGTGGGAAACATGGTTCAGCCATGTACAAAATGAGGCTCATTAACCATTATTAACCTTGCGACACCTTCTTGGCTAAAGAAGTATGCAGTATGGACAAGAAACATAGAGTGAGGGAGAAAGGAAGAACTGCGCAGGAAGGAAGGTAAATAATTGCAAAAGAAAGAGTGTGAAGATCATAGGAAATGGAGGAGAAAACTTTGTGAAAATGGGTCAACAAGAGTATAATATACCAGTGGGGAAGGCAGAGAATGATGCGAAGGAGCAAGAATAGAGAGAAAGTGTGGGGATAAGGTAAAAAATTCAAGTAGGAGAAGAGAAAATCAAAGGAAACTCAAATTGGAGGAGATGCAAGCAAGAATTTGTAGTGAAAAAGTGCAAAACAAAAATAGCATGGAAAGGGAGGGCACGGAGAGAGGATAATGTGATAGGGAAAGTGAATGGTCGAGTAGAGGAAAAATGCAAAGGAGAGGAAGATAGTGGCATGAGGAAGAGAGAGAGGAAAGGAAAAACATGGTTGAAGATCATAAAATGCACATATATTGTAGGATATGAACGAAATGAAGTTGTTGAAAGGTTATAAAACTTTGAAGAAAACATAATTGGCAGGTGTAACTTAGTCACATTCCACAATCGATGCTCAAATCCTCCATAACTTGTACCATACTAAAAAGCAGAGATATTGAAGAAGAGGAGTATAGATAAAGGAATTAGTGCTTTGCAATCTTAGTGGTGAGGGTTTTGAACATTTGATAAAGTCAATTGACTCGCTTGAGCACACCCTACATGCGAGGAAGACATTTGATCCAAAGCCAAATGAGTAATGTACATTTATAATATTTATGATATTAATGTTGTGACAGTTTATTATGGTCTTGTATAGGAGCGAATTTGCACCCCTAGAGTAAATTCCCCTTTCACATACCCTCACCTTAGAAAATAAAATCTGAAGGCGAAATTCCACATCACCCATCTAGAATGCATCCACTTGGCGCGTGTTTTGTGTGTCAGTGGGGGAATTTTTGTCAGGGATGCAAACACGGCATGCAGACGTCTGTGTGGCGCACTGTTGTCCCTAAGAGATTCCTATGTCTAGAGTCCACAAGGACATTACACACCTCATTGGGGTTGAATTGTAATGCCTTTGTGTGACCAACTGACCCAAAAAATAGCTCCCTTTGGCCTTCAAATTCATTCATCTCACTATCACTTCATCTTTTCGCAACTTCTTCACATTCTCAAGCATTTTTTCAAATCTTTCATTCACAGCATTCTAGCACTCCATTTTTCACCACTCATCTTAAGCATTGCAGCAACTTGACACTCCATCAACTCCACATTGCACGTGTAAGGCTACCATAGAAGTTGTGAACTTGGAGTCTTGTGAGACCTCCATTCACCACGGTTGCAGTGGTGGTGACTTTGTCAAGTTCATTGCTTGCATTCTCCCTTCATTGGCCTTGAGAGCCTTTGGGTGGATGTGGTAGCGCTTCATTCCTCTCCTTTGTGATTTGATAGAGTAGCATTTATCTTTTCTAGTGTTCATTGCACTTCTTTCATTTCCTTTATCACATATTCTACTTCGTTGCTTTCTAGTTGTCCGTGGAGGTGGGAACATCAAAGTAGGGGTTTGACTAAGGCATACCCCTATACAACCCCAAAAAATTTCCCCTTCTTGCTTGTGTGTGGGTGAACATGTGCATGGAGCTCATTGGCGAACTAGCATTTCAATGAGTTGGTTTTCATCACCCTTGTGTTCATCTATTTACTTTATCATTTCCGTACATATCTTTCATATTTTATCATTCTGTTTATTTCATTAAGATTAGTTAACTAGGTTGTAAGTAGGTTTTTGGTAGCTTCTCTATTGTGCTTTATATTTTCTAGTCGTATAGATGCTAGCGTGCCAGAGAGACGCCAACACGTCGAGCTATCATCCTAGACCTGTGATGCCATCCTCAGATAGAGAGTTGTCTGAGGTACAGTTTGGACTCCAAAAACTGGCTCGTCTAGCCCCAAGTAGAATTTAGGGTCTATAGAGTGACATAAGTACTTCATCATGCTCTTTATTCTTGATCCTCATCCCTATAGAGTGAGGTAAGTTAGGGCAGCCCTCTACTCTCGACTCTCCATAACCTAAAGCCTTGACATAGTTGATCCCCTGAGCTCTTACATTTTTGGTGAAATTGACGTGAACAACGTCTATCCATTTGCCTATGTTGAGACTTTTCCCTCACACTTGGTGGTTGTTGTAACCTTGAGTGTTGTGAAGGTTTATGAGCATCACAACCCAATCCATGACTTTCGAGCACGTTGTTAGGAGAAGTGTGTGACACCTACCAATGGAGAAGGTGAAGGTCACTTCTAGTTTCACCTCCAATTTTTCCACTGGTTTAGCTAATGAGTTTACCACTGGTTTTCCTACAAACTATGCTAATGAGATGGGTTTCATGGAAGAGACCACTCGTGTGCCTACCCCTCCAGCATCCCCTACGGCTTCATCCATGAACGAGGATGATGTTATGCGTATTCCTGTGGAAAACCTTATGGCATTAGATAATAGATTGCTAGACCTTATAAATCATTTAGAAAAAGTACCAAGCATGGCAAGAGCCACTAGGCTTACTAGTCAGGTGAGGCATTTTCTAGGGAAAGATCAAACAGGCATAGAATTTCTACGTGGCCTCGCCGATCTAATCGAAGCTTATATCCCTTCGGATAGGCCTAGATCGAGGACCACTCAAGGGGAAGTGCTTGATTCCTATGAAAGATAAATAGGAATTTCAACGCCCACTACATATGTTTGCATGGTCAAAATAAGGCCCTTGATTAGTGTCTCTTCTGCTTCTCAAAGGCCTAACACTCTCAAGGTGAGTAAAACACCCCTTGGGTTCAGTTCCACCCCTCCTGCTACCTCTGGCGACGAAGGCTCTAGAGGAATGAGCGACAATGGCATTGGCAAAGGTGGCTTTGGTGGGGGCCATAGAGGTGGCTTCGGCGTGGTCACAGCGGTGCCTCCGGAGGTGGTTCTGGTGGTTGTGGTTCTAGAAGTTCTATTGATCCTTTGTCATCTTTTGACCTTGTTTTGAACACCTTGTGTCAGAACATGGGTCAAATGCAAAACCAGCTGGAAAGTCTCTCCTAGGCCTCTACCCAACCTATCTTTCAACCCTTCTTCCGACATATACCATTGTCAGTAGCAATCCTAAGTGCTCCCTTCCCACAAGGAATGGAGATTCCCAAATTTGAGAAGTATGGCGGAAAAGGGAACCCGCAAATGCATGTGTCCACCTTTAATGCCATGTGTACATACTTCTTCCATCACGATGTGTTGATGGAAAAATTATTTCCTTGATCTCTTAAGGATATAGCGCTCGAGTGGTATTGTTCCTTGCCCGACAATTCTATTTTCTCATTTGATCAACTTGTAAATTAGTTTCTCTGACAATTCCAAGCCAACATCGGACCAAAAATGACCTTCTTGGATCTTGTCTGATGTAAGCAAGGGGATAACAAGAAGTTTTGTCAATCAAGATTGCACCCTTAGCCAAGATAAACTTAACTATCATATCAAAACATGGAAACACTGTCAGATTATGGGTGATCTATGGTGAGAGTGAATCTCCAGAGTAGGTTGGTTCCCCTGGCAAATCACCTAATCTAAAAAGACTTTCTAAGGAAAGGGTTAGGAGGAAAACTTGAAAATGAAATCCTAAAACCTAAGGATGATTCACCAAAATTTTTAATTTAACAAGTTGATGATTCTACCCACAAACAATTTCCCCAAACTTTAACCCTCGCAATCTCACTTAACACATACAATCCAATAGTAATTTGCATGAAGGCTCGAATTGAAACACAATCACACAACCTGAACTATATGAAATTTTGCACACAAACTCACAATAACAAGACATAAAAGGATTCAGTATTTCGAATCACAATGACATCAAATTGGTACTGCAAACTTGAGACAAAATATGAGAAGGAAAGCTCTGTTATTTATTAAAACTAAAGCAGTATCAACATCAAAATCTGAGTACAAAGTGTTTACAAAACTTTGCAAGATGAACAAGAGAGCAAGAACAATGATATGAACTAAGAAAAATCAAGTTTTTCTCCAACTTATATCTCCCAAACATCTCCAATAGTGAGAATAGAAAAATTTCGTTGAAACTACATATCTCGAAATAGAAACTCTGATCCATTTTTTAGCTCAAGAGAAAATCCTCCAAAATAGTGCCCAAAACTTATTCAAACTAACTAAAAAACATGGAAACTTTCTATTTCCAATACGTCAATCCAAAAGCCTCGCAAAATTAGGTTCAAACTGCTCCAAAACTGAAAATAGAAGGTTTAGTTTGCCCATCCTTTTTCAATTTCGCCTATGAACTCAAACTCAAAAATAGAAAGATTCCAAGGAGACTAACTACATTTTTAAAAATAGTAAGCATTAAGGCAACTTATAGGAATATTTCCTTAATGATTTTTTGCATCATTTGCAGTTTTAGAATTACAATATAGAATCTCAACCTTAGTCTTGATTTTTTACAACTTTGCATTGATCATCCTAATTTTTGCAATAAAATAAAGTTTTGATACTTTGCAAAAACCAAAGTAACATGTACTAAGGCTCTGATGATGTTTGATTTTTCTATAAAAAATCATAAAAATGATCTTGAGCACATATCATATTACATTCACTCAAAAATCAAAAGGGAAATCTAGAGCATTCAAGACTTAAGCAAAATCTCAAAGCTCAAAGTCATCGACTTGATTTTCTCCAAGGTCATAAATCAAAGTCAAAAAGCTTAAGTTTGGCATTTATGCAAAGGAAAAATAGAATACCATAAGGTATTAGCAAAGGGTGAATATTTTAAAACAATGTGATTAAAATCACAAAGTGAATTAGGGCGACATGAAACCCTAGCAACAAAACTCGAGCTCTCCTTAGTTTTTGGCCATTCATTTTGCATCTTTCATTTTGGAAAAAGGGGCTTTGCACTCTTGCCATGGGGATTAGGGTTTGGAGGCTTGAACCTTCACCATTTTTGTTGTTCTGAGAGATATTCATGAACATTTTGAAGGAAATTTGTAGAGGGTAAGTTGCCTTGTCTCAATCTTGAGTATTGACCTCCATTTTTGAAGTATTTCGGTCTCCATGGCCACGGTCGCCTCTACTTTTTTGATGTATTCTTGTCTTGTTTATTTCTATTGATACTTTCATTTCTTTGGGACACCATTGGAGAACCTGGATTGGACTTTTAAGAGGAAAATCTGAGGGAAATCTCGCGGCCCTTCATGTATTTTCTCACAACAGTAGACAATGGTAAGCTTCTATTCTTCAAATCTTGCATCTTTTACTTGTTTCTTGTTGAAAGAAACTCAAAATAGATTCGATGAAAGACATAATGATGAATGTATTCGCCTCTTTTGTATACTTTGAAACAGCTATGGAGATTTTTGAATGTTTTCCCTATTGGAGGCTATGGCCATACCTTGCATGTTTCCTCATTTTTGAGTGTTTCTAAGCTTGCATAAGTTTGAATACCTTCTATTTTCTTTCATATTTGTGATTTCTCTATGTAAATCCATGTGAGTTTGATTGTTTGTGCAAAAAAACGTGTTCTCAGGCCACGGCCATGAGAACCCACAATGTATTTCATTATCTGTATTTCTTTCTTTGTTTTGTGTAAAAAGAGCTCTATTTGAGCTTAACCCAGAACAAGCAACAATGAAAACCTTGTGAAAAGAAGAGCTTCAACACTTTACTTTACCATTCTCTGGGTTTAGAAACCCTTCATGGTCATGGCCACTCTTGCATTTTTGGATGAAGGCTTGCATTCTTTTCCTTTGTCCCGCATCTCCATTTTCATTTTTAGAAAGATGGGTTTAAAAACCCTTGGTCATGACCCATTTCATGGAGAATGCACAAACTTAGGCTCAACCTTACCATAAAGCTACATGCTCATTATGCTTGAAACCCTAGCTCAGTTTGATGCTTTCAAAAATGCATTCTTGACTTTAGAATATGGTAGAAAGAAATAACTTTGTTTACCTTTTTAATAGAGGAAAAAAATTTCTATTTCATTTAGTGTTTTCCTACTCACATGCATTTCTTCTTTAGAGCCCTGCATGGATGCCATTGTGATTGTATTTCCTCGTTCTTATGAAGCAACAAAAGAAGACTCTTTTCTTTTTGCTTACACATAGATGCATTGCATGAGTCATGGTGGGTTCAATGTTAATGCTTCATTCTTTGTTTGTACATTACCTCAAAATGTTTGCACTTGGACAAAATGATGCATCTACAGGAAATGACAACCTCACTACTGTTTGTTGTAACTTTTCTACATTCCAAAACATGCATGGGACACTACTTCCCTTAACCATCTAGAAGCATCAAACACTCATTTTTAAACCCTCTTTGTGAATGTTCTCTTTCAAATTTGAACCATAAATGCATGCTTCTATAATGTTGTTTATATGAAAAATCATTATCTCCTTCAGACTTTGCTTACTCATAGAAGATTTCAAAATATGTGATACCTTTGTGATGATGCCTTGAGGCTTCTCTAACTATTTCAAATGTTGTTTTGATTGTGAACTTTTGTTTTGTATGCTTGTTCACTATCCACCCCATGGCAATGCACTCCTTGCTTCCCCATTATTATGGTTGTGTAACGAGTTCCTTTTGTCCACCATTTCACTTTAGCACCCTTGTGAACCATGTATTCCTTTTGCACTACATATGCAAGAACTAGTTGTTAGGTACCTTGATGAGCATGTTTATGATAAATCTCATGTTGGCACCATCACAAACAACATAATAAACAATACATTATTTGTTGTCTTCTTAATGTGAGCAATAATTATGTCTTTTCCTTCATAGTCTTCACTTCAAACAACACAAACAACAAGATGATATGACACATGGTAGCAATAGAAGATGTAAATAGTGTTGTGTAGTCAATCAACTATAGCATGACATACTATATGCAAACATAAATTTCTTATGAAAAATAGTGCAATTATTTATGTTCTACATAATTTTGAGCATCTAAGAGGATTCCTTGCTCCTCTGTGATTTTTCATTTTTCATTTCACTCCTAAATCTAATTGTCATGAATGGGAAATGGATTAGCTTCTCTTTAAATTGCGTTATGAACTTTTCCTTTAGTTGAATGTTTCCTTTTGATCAATTATGAATGTGTTTCCTTTCTCAAACCCCTCTTGAAGTTAAGGGGTAGCATGTTGGGCTCAACTCTTGTGGGAGCTCATTTTTTCACCACATTCTATGATGTCTTTAGGAATAGATCAACAACATGATTACTCCTATACCTGCATGGTGAACAAACATGTTAGACAAAAAATAGTGAAGCTCAATGCTCTTGTGATGTTTCATTTTTTAGGATCTCTTACATACTTTTGATGTTTATTCAATTGATTCAATACATTATAGGAAATGCACTATATTTTTGTTGATAGCACACATAGTGAGATTCATATCCAGAGCTCTAACAACTTTTCTCATCATGATGCAAGTTCATTCAAGATCGGGAGCAAGGATGGAGCAGCCACAATGAAGACCAACACCGAACCCCAACAAGCAATGATGGATATGTTTTTCATTATGTGCTTCTTTTCCTTTCTTAATCTTCAGTTTTATAGTGCATTCCCTAAGTTGTGTTGGTTCAACTATTCCCACGGCTTGTGTGGGACACTTTATTTCTCTTTTCTTTCCAATGAATATGAAAACAACATTTTGCACTCTTGTACAATTCTGTATATATCTTTCTTACAAAATGAATGAAACATTGTAAAGTGTATAAATCATTGCAAGATGAATGAAAGCAATATTTTATATCTCATGTAGTCTCTTTTATGTTGTTAAACACTGAATGGAAAATTGAATGCTTTCCTTAATTAAAAACACATTGCACAATAAAACTAAACTCTTTCTCTTAAAATTAAATATATGTAATGGTTAAGCAAAGCAGAAATAAATTGAAATCTTTCACCTTAAAATAAACACAAGTTATTTTAGCTCTGCCAATTTGAGTTGTAGGTGAAAAATTGGTAAAAAAAAGATAACTGATTTCATAGCGTTATCAAGCGCTCTTTTCACAAATCTCATATCCACTGCCTAATTTTGACATAAAGTTTTTCATAGGTAACTTGCAGAGACCTTGGCAGGAAAAAATTTCCCTTATGAAATACCCTTCTTTCACGCATATGTGTGTTGTGTTATGAGAATATCAATAGATGGTAGTTTGGTTCAAGAGATCCTCCTTGCACTCCTATTCAGAAGGAAAATCTATAGTATCAATCTCGGAAAAGGGTAAGTTTGTTGGAAATTTAGTAGTTGCAACGAATGATAATGACCTCAAATGCAATAGAAAGTTCACAAAATTAGTAGAATCTTATTCTTCCATCTTGCAGAAGTTGTTGAAGGATAAGATCATAACCGTGGAGAACCCTTGACCTCTCAAGGAACCTTACCATGATTGGTATGATGCAAGTTCCTTCTGTCAGTACCATCAAGTTAACGAACATGACATTGAATGTTGTATTCGCCTACGCCATGAGATACAGGACCACATTGATGACAATACTATTTGTCTCGATGGGATGAAACAAAATGTGAATAAATTGGTGGTGAAATCCAATAGTGAGTTGTAGATATACACGAACCCTCTTTTGTCTCATTCTGCTAACTTAATTATTGATCCCTTCAATTCTTCTACTCAACCCTCAACATATGTTAACATGGTCATAGTTACTCCTTCCTTGTAGCCTGCGACTGGTTCACTAGACATGGCATTCACCTCGCAAGACATGCCCTTGAATAACAAGCCCTCTCCCCTCTACATTCTCATTCGTCTCAATGGGAATATTGTGACAAGGGTCTTAATTGACCCTGCGAGTCGAGTGAATGTTATTATAGAGGAGACATTGTGGTTGAATTCATTGCAAAGGGAAAAGTATGAAGAAATGAAATCTACCATTCGTACACAAAATGGCCTCTCTCTCAAGTCGTATGGCTCAATAACTCTGTCTATCTTGGTTGGACCGAGGGCTGTGAACACAACCTTCGATGTTATTAATTAATAGTCATGGGTCAAAAGCGAGATTAGGGATCTCATGCAAGAGGAGTGAATGAAATCACTTTGACATTATGGGGTGAACTACGAAGCCTCTGATTCCCACGAGGGGATATGTAGGCAGTGTCACCATGAACCCTTGAGGATTAGGTTTGGGTCTAGGAAGGACCCTAGCCATAGAAGCTTAGCACTTTTGAGTGTAAGCATATAAGTAGTGATGTTGCTTTATCGTCACCAAGATGAATGAGGAACTTTTGAAATTAACACTTCTAATCTAGTTGCAATATTTTTAGTTGGTTATGTTGGTAGTTCTTGTAAATTGAAAAAAAAAATTGTTGTGCCTGAAATGGGTCTTTTACAAAGTGGTCCTCAACTAGAACACGTATCTTTATCTTCTTCAGTTTCCCACAAGTCTCGGATTCCAATTGCATGAGGGAGAGCAACACCCAAGTTCTTTTCCACCAACCATGGACTTAATGTGGTCCCCCACACATCTACCTAACTAGTAAGATGGCCCTACCCTTCAACGAAGATATTGGTATGAAAACCTTCTAATAAAATTCCCATATGAGCATGGTTTTGTGTCCATAACCAGTGCTGCCATACACTAGATACTCGCTTAACATGCATGACACACCCTACTAGCTATGCAATCCTAGCTCACAGTGAAATCGACAAAGTGTAGCAGTGGCAACTACACTTACTTTGGCCAAAGATTTATCATATATAATAAATACAAATGCTTAGTACTTTGAGCGGTGTCATATGTTCATCCACTCCCTTTCTCAACTTAGAAACTCTATTGACCATAAATAGCTCTTGACTAGGCTTGACCCCAATAAAACATAACAAGATTTCATTCTAAAATTTGATGTTACACTTAGTTGATATGAATGACCAAATAGGTTAATCCAAACTACTTCTAGTTTATCCTAACCCAAGGAATAAAATGACTTCCTACTTTCAAGGAAACATGAATAGCCACTCAAGGATGATCTACCAACATGGTTTATATAACATCATATTCATACAATGATGACTTAATACATCTAACATCATAATTCATACAACCATATAAGTAACATACAATCAACTCAGTATCATAAATATATACCCTCAAGATAGTTTAACATAACTACATCATCATTGATAGGTTATGATGTTATGCAAACCATGTTGGTAGTTTATCTTTGAATGGTTACTCATATTTCCTTGAAAGTAGGAGAAAAGTCTATTCCATAGGGTTAGGGTATACACTTGAATATGATTATATTGATATTCAACAATAGGGTTGAAAAATGTATTAATGATATATATAGATAGATATATATTATTTCGATTATGCTATTAGTTTATTATTGACCAAGAGTCTATACCTTTTCATGGCATTCTAGTCTTAAGGAAGAGGACTTTATGTCTCGGCAACCCAAAGTCGTAATGTGAGGAAACTATAAGGTGCAGAAGCATAAACTCCTCTCAAGTTGATGATATCCTCCATATTAGATATGAATTTAGTGAACATTGTAAACATGTGAATATATGAGTCATATGAAAAGAAAGGATTTGTGATTTTTTATGAATATGAAATAATAGAAACCTTATAGGATAACTTGGAAGAACCATGAGAAATGGAGAATGATCAAAAGGGCATGTTGATGAGAGAAATCATATTAGTTTGATATGCATGTTTGTAGCATTTGATGGTAATAGTCAAATAATGACAACTAGATGGTATTATCATTATATCTAGGATATCATAAGCCAAAATGTATGCTTGCATGAATTGTGATGTTGGAGAATGGTATGAAATAGAAGTACTATGTTGAGATTTTCAGTTTATGATATGTAAACCCATGTGTGTAATGAGGTTTGTTCCTCAGATTAGGATAAACCAAGGTTGGGAATAACCTATATGGCTAGTCAGATCACTTGAATGTGCATTACCTTTTGGGATGGAATCATGTTATATTGTATGCAGAAATAGTCTCGTCAAGAGTTATTATGGACATGTTATTTACCAAATCAAGCAAGGTGTGGATGAACATATGACAACCCCTTAATAGAAGTGAGACACCACTTCTTATAAAATGAGTTTAATATATTATCAAATTTTTGGCCAAAGTAAGTGTAAGTTGCCATTGCATACACTTGTCAATTCACTATGAGCCAGTATTGCATAACTAGGCTTGAAATGTCATGTAGGTGGGTATCCACTATGTGGTAGCACTAGTCATGTAGGACACAACACCATACTCAGGTAGGCTATTATTATGAGGGTTACCATACCAATCTCTTTGTTGAAGGGAGGGCCATCTTACCAGTTAGGTAGATGTGCGGGGGACCACAATAATTTTGTGGTTGCAAGAAAAGCACTTGGGTGATACTCTCCCTCATGCAGTCAACAACTGATATTTGAGGATGTATGCCCCAACAAAGGACATCTAGACCATTTTTAATTTGTTCATTGAGCTATTGAAAGCTATGTATGTAATCATGATCTTGTATCTTTATGGAAAATGTATTTGAAAATGAAATCATTACTAGGGATTATGTAATGTTACTTTATTCATGCAATCGAAATTTGAAATGGGTTTATTTTGAATATGCATTTTTTATATTGAAATGGAGAAATATGGAAAAAGTTTATTACTATGTGTTGGTAAACTTAAACTATTCACATGTGGGTTAAAACTTAGGTAAAATACATTGGGTAAATTTGGGGCATGTTATACTAACCTAGGTTGTGAGTGTGTGTACATTAGCTCAAGTAGGTATATTTATGTTTTCAATAACAATTTCCTCTCCCGGTGATTACATCCAACTTAGTGCATTATAAACATCTAAAAAACAATCACTTCACAATACATATTTATTCATCTCATTCGTTTATTGGAATTTAGTAAAACATAATCATGCATTAAATATATATTTATTCATAATTTAATGTTATAGTAGTTGGTAAATACACAATGGGGTGTAACAACACCATAGTTGCAAGAAGATTTAGGAGGTTTTGAGGGCTAGGACCATCTGTAGGTAGCATTATCTCTTTTTCCCAATGATTGAGAGCTATGAGATTGCGAACCATGATCTCTTCAAGCAAACTGGCAACAACCTCACCGACATCCTTAAGGAGGATACCCCAGACTTGAAAAATAGTGTAGAGAGTATTGCTTGAGTGACCTAAAATCTCTTGTAGATGAGCCAACTCTAGTGCAAAATTGCTAGCTTGCACCTAAATCTACATAAGTGTGAGAGAAAATCATAGATTTAGTATATAAAGAGAAATGGATATCAAAAAAACTACTTAAAATTTCTTTGAGGGCTCAAATGTTTGGAATTTTGGTGGATTTCAAATGATTTAGAAAAACTTCATGTCAGGAAAAAATCCATGAGGTTAATATTTTGGCAAAAATCAATTTCCACTTCCTAAGACAAATTTTGCAAGTTGGGTGCACTTTTAGGGATTTCATGAGACCATGAAATCCATGAAGATGGTGGGATTAGCCAAAAAATTTCCAAGTCTTTATAGGTTTTTATTTCGGACATCTAAAGGGCTCGAGGATTCTGGGGGATGGAAAAAAACTTAAGAGCTATAACTCCCCAAAATATTGAAAATTTTGAGTTTTACTTGTTCTCACCTTAATGTTTTAAACCTTTGTGAAGTTTTGAAGTTTCATGGATTCCATGAACCCATAAAATGTTGAAACATGAACTTATTTCCGTAAATTCACAAACTCAACGAGTCTCATAAGTTTATATACTTGATAATAACGACTTGCTTGAATGCCAATATAGGATTTTAAAGCTCAAAATTTCAAATTTGTTAACCCTAAACAACTTTATTATGAATCAAAATGCACTCGCAATTATTTGTTTGAAAATTAAAATCATGTGAGGATGGGGCGATGCATAAATCCTAGTTTTTGTTGATATTTTTCATTGATGTCATTGATTGGTCTGGTATTCTTACCTTTGGCTTGTTCTCTATTTCGACAGTGATGTTACCGACATAAGGTTTTTGGTCTATGCAAATTTTTGGTCTGGCCCTATTCAGTGTAGTGTGGGATATCTTTTTGCATCGATGCTAACATATTATGTTACATGTTCAAATCTCGGTGTTATGTGTTGTTGTGTTGCATTGATTTTGTTCGGTGCTTTTAATTATGTTATTTGGTTAGCTATTCAAAAAATTTAATTGTTTTAAAGGAATGTTAATTCACCCCTCCCCTCTCAATATTCCAGATGATCAACATTTGGTATTAGCTCTAGACGGATCCTTTAGAAGAGTCTAACAACTCAAAGGATATCTAGAAGGTTGAACATATGGATCAGAAAGAACTCATGTCCATCTTTGAAGATCTTGAAGCTATTGAAGATGAAAATAAGGAACTCTCATAAAATCTTCAAATGGCAAAGGATTGCATTCGTAAGCTGAAAGATCAAATCTGTAAATTCAAGTTAAGGCATAAGGAGGTTAGCAATGAACTCAAGTTAGCAAATGTTACTATTCTTGATCTAAAAGCTAAGAGTGAAGAAGATGAAAAGACCAAGGAACATTTGAATAATGTAATCAAAGGAAAATATGATGAATGCAAGAAGTTGGAGCAAGAAGTTGCATCTCTTAAATCAGATTTAGAAGAATCTAAGAAGCAAGAGGTCAAATACGAAGTAAGTTCAAAAAATCTTGGTGAAATTTTAGCAGCCCAAAGACCACTGAAAAACAAGAAAGGCTTAGGATATGAAGATGGTGAATGCCCACTCAATAAACTTGACCTGGTAAAAGAAGATAAAATTGAATCTGATAAAGAAAACAAAGGGAATTCTCTAGCAAAGCAACATGAAAGTAGGAAATCCTTTTCTTTTAATGGTAATTGTTTCAATTGCAATAAATTGGGTCATAAAGCATTCAACTACAAAACTAATGTGACTCAGAGAGCCATAACTTACTCCTATAGATTCCACAATTGCAATGGTTATGGTCATTTAGCTGATCAATGATGGAAACCAAATAGAAACAATTATTTCAGTGGTTACCGCTATGCATGTTATGCATATGGACATAAGGCTGAATAGTTCTAGTCAGGACAAAAGAAGAAAACCAACAGGTGCTATAACTACAATAAAACTAGGCACATTGCAAGAATTTGCAAATCTGGTGTAGTCAAGCAAACCGAACCGACAAAGAAAAGATCAAGGCTGAAATGAAGAAGATCTGGAGAAAGAAAGAAGATAATGGTTCCAGCTCTGGTGTGGACATCTACTCCAGTAATTAGTCGTTCTTTGGCTATTTCCCAAGGGAAGAAAGTTTAGATCGCCTCTTCCTCCTTCATAAGAAAAGAGATTGCAATTCTATCATATCTACTTGATCAAGGAGCCTCCGGTAGATAGGAACTATGGACAAGCATCTTACGAACATTCAATAAAGTCACATCAATCTGATGAATAGGGAATCACGAAAAGTACTATGGCACATTTAATGTAGAAAATAGTACACTTATTATGGAATTAGCTTAAAAGTGAAATCAACAAAGTCTTTTTTATCATTCAAGTGAAAGGATTACAACAATCTAAGGAGAAGAAAGGAGTCGACTTGCGTCCTAGGGTTTTTGTATCTGCAAGAGGTATTTTTCTCGAATTTTGCTATTTCTCTACATTCACAGCTATGGTTGCTCCCACTTTGGTCAATGTAACATCTCAGCCTCATCCTAAATTTAAGAAATATCCAGACATATCAATTGAAAATGATATGGTTGGTTGTTTTTTGAGAATCCTGTATGGAGTCATTCCTTCAGAAGATGTTAGGGCTTACATTCATTCGAAGCTCAAGGAGTTCAATCACACCAAGTTACTTGATTTATGGATAAATTAAATCATTGGTGATGACTTCAATGTCAACCCAGAATAAAAGGCTCTCGTAAAAAATAAATTGCATGTCTGGAACGAGTTTCCACATTTTTGTTTTAATGATATATGGGTGCAAATGCTATGAGCAGGTTCCATGACACTTTTATGTGGTTAGATGAAGCTCACCTGATCAACAAAGAAGTTATGAAGGTTGCTACTAGGTTGAATGACACGATCATTCTTTCGACACCAAAGGTGGTCAAAAACAAGTAGGTTGAAAACCTAACTCAAGTTGTTTTTTATGGTAGGTCTTTGGTGGTTCATACAATCACAAATGTAGTTGTGAGATATATTGCACAGGTGATTGGCAACAAAATCTATTACACCAACATAAATAACTCCATCTCTACTACAACCATCTACACTGCATATGATATGGTGGTTAATGGAGTGGACTATGATTTATATGAACTCATAAAAGAGCAATTTCTTAAGAATTTGAATTAGTGCAAGCAAAGTAAGAAGGTTGTGTTCCAGTATGGAACCCTTGCACTCTGTTTGCTTTTCTATTTCATGCATGAAATTACCGGTCTTGGTCCGGTAGTATGGTCATCTGAAAAACCAATTGCTCATCAAATTTCTCAGTGAATGAGGAGGTATGGTGATTCTACTACAAAAGAAATGGCATTTACTTCATTTTTCTCTTTACTGCAGTATAAAATTCACAACTAGGATAGAATCCCTGAGTCTGTAGTCACCAAATTCAAGAATGATATCACATTCATAGTCACTATTGAAAAATGTATGATGGAAGTTGTTGTTCCAAGAACTCAGTGGGTACTCAAATTGGGGTATGAAGTATTAGAAGAGTATACAAAATGTCTTGCAAATTTTTTGTTAGAAAGTCTAGTAGATGCCTCTCAGAAGAGGTTTGGCACTGTAGAAGAAAAATCCAAAGAAACCTAGGAAGAACAAATGTCAAAGAAAGTTAAAAAGAGAGTCCAGAAGACTCTGAAGGAGATAAAGGAAGAAAGAGGCATAACCAAGGAAAATCTTGAGGCACTCAAAATAATTACTCAGAGTGCAACCAGTAGCTCATCTGGTAATCCTATAAAGGCAGTTGGTCCTCTGAAAGGAAAAGAGAGTCTGTTCGATAAGAGGAAGAGAGGCCTTCCTCCGCCTACTCCAAGAAAGAAGGTGAAATAAGTGAAAGCCTCTAAGGTTAACATTGTTATTGAAGAATCTGAAACAAAATCTAAACCAGACAAGTACCATATTATGGTCTAGGAGAAGAAATTGAAAGTGGTAACCCGAGATACTCCTGATGTAAATACTTTGTTTGAAATTCTTGTTGAAGGAAACTTTAAAGAATTTGGTGATTTATACAACACTGCCACATCCAAGGGAAAAGAAAACATTACACAAGCATTTTTTTTTGTACTACTCAAGATTAGATGGGAACGTAGAAATTTTTAAAGAGAATATTCCTAATAGTCTTTGGGTTGGTTTAAACACAATTTGAGCAAATGCTAGGTAGATCGATAAGGATATTGTAAATGAAGCCATCTTTATTATTTCAAAACTTGTAAAAGAAGAAATCTTAGCAAGTTTTAAAGAACTCAGTCAGTCAAGGTTAAGGACAAAGAAAAGGGAACACACCATCATGAAAAACATAGAAGCTACACAAAATTGTAAGCAGAAGTTATTAATAAGCTTATAAGCATGGCATGAAAACTTGGGATGTTGATCAATGATGGCTCTACTACATCATCTGCTACCCCACTTGCTCTCATGAAAAATTGGATGTTTAAAATGTTGTAAATATTGTACCAAAATACATAGATGCAGAAGTGTATAATCTTGATTTAAATCCTCCAAAAATTGAGCACTCTTATTCTTCGGATAAAGGTGTTGCTTCGATAAATGAAGAAGAAGAATGGGAAAAAGAAGTTGAAAGAGAAGAAGAGAAAATTGAGAAGGAAGGAGAGGAAATAGGAAGAAAAGAAGAAAAAATAATTGCAGAAGGAATTCATACTGGTAAATAGGAAGAAAACCTTGAGCAAGAAGAAAGTAAAGAACCGGTAGTAGGGGCAATTGGTAAAAGAGAAGAAACTACAAGCGTTTCCATTGGTAACTTTTCCAATGACGCCTTGAAGAGTTTACTTACTTCACCAATTATGGTCTGGCCTATCACCTCTTCCAAGGTATTTCTTAGTCTTGAGAAAATTAACCCTGTTTAGAAATTTCAAATTGGTGAATCCATTCAGGCCTCGGGCAAAGCTGACATGATTACGGAATTAGAAGAAAAGGATAATCTGATTGACGAAAACATTACTTCCCTCCAAAGCATTATTCCATAATGCAATTTAGATTAGTCTGGAAGCAGTACAGAAAAATGCAGATCGCTAGTAAATGTTGTAGAGGACTTCTCTGCTTGTATGAATGAAAAGCTCTAGAGGGAAAATGAAGCTGAAAGGAATAAAATCTTGCAAGAATTAAAATATCGGTGTGCAAGTTCCTTCTCAAACCTTCATTAGCTAATCTGGCAAGGTCAAGACCTTCTCAAAGAAGGAAACTCTTTGTATTTATATAGCCTGAAATGGTTGGATGCCACAACTGAAATCAGAAAAGAGATCAATACTTAATTGAGTCAACAATTTGACAGGCATACCATTCTTTCAAGCTATCTAAATATTTTTCCAGTTCTGGGAGATCCTCAATTGAGGAACTGCACAAGAGGTACTTTAAACTGCAACAACAACAAGACAACATCATTCTTCCCTTAGGCAATCTCCAGGAGATGTGCACAGATAGTATTTCATTGATGAATTGTGCCCTCCTAAAACACAACAGGATACTCTTTCCAAACCTTGCTCCATTATAGATGGCGAATCTCTTCTTGCATCTATCTAGGTTCATGCACAAATGTTAACTGAAGCAATTTTGTAGTGGAATGATAATAAGGGTAAGTGGATCGCCCATCTTCAAAAAATCAAGTAGTTATTCTTGGGTGGCACATCTGGCACATCCTAAATAGTTTTCACCTAACACCTCTTGTTCATTGATGTTAAAAGGGGGAGAAACACAGAAAAATAAAAGTTTTTGAAAACTAGAGATAGTCATCTTAGGGGGTGTTTTGGAGTTTTGAAGTTTTGGATTTCCAAATTATTATTTTTTTTGCCATCAATGAAAAAGGGGGAGATTGTTGATATTTGTCTTGGTCCAGTATTTTTACCTCCGACTTGTTCTCTATTCTGGAAGTGATGTTATCGACATAAGGTTTTTGGTTTACGCAGCTTTTTGGTCTAGCCCTATTCGATGTAGTGTGGGATATTTTTTTGCATCTACGTCGACATATTGTGTAACGTGTTCAACTGTTTATATCTCCAGTGCAAGCCAACTAAGTGGATATGGAGACCCAATATATATATACGTAGCTATATAATCACAAAAATTAGAATGAATGAATATATGTGATGTATTACAACGAAATGTTGATGTATGCAATATAGTTAGATAGAGTTGTGATTGTACAAAAGTTTTGCACCTTAGCGAGAACTGTATTCATGCATATGTAGATGAAATTATAACAATTCATTTTTTTAATATTCTCTCTAGCTATAAGCCATCTCTCAAGTTGTAATAGCTATTTTTTTTTGTATTTAGGGCAGTGAGCCCATCGGTAGTAAGCCAACCTGGTAGTGAGCCATCTTTGTATTTTGTATCCAGTTACTTAATACTTGAGAGTTAACCCTCTTTGTGGTTTTTCCCTTCTTTGGTTTCCACGTAAAAATATCGATGTTATGTGTTATTGAGTTGCATTGATTCTGTTCGGTACTTTTAATTATGTTATGTGGTCAACTATTCAAAAAATTTAATCCTTTTAAAGGAATATTGATTCACCCCTCCCTTCTCAGTATTTTGTATGTTCAACAGTTTCATGATTTTGACCATAAATGCAAGGTTTAGTTTATCCAATATTGAAATGATCTTGCACAAGCATTATAAAATCTACAAACAATCCATTTAAATCGTTACAAGCTTAGGAACAAAGAATGTGAGATAACACAAAACCCCCAAACATGCAGTTTTAACTCATGATTTCAAAAGTTGAAACGTTCAAATTATCAAGGCAAGATCAATAAATATTTTAAACTGCCAAATAACCAATTCCAACCAACATACACTTCGAACAAGAAATGCAAAAGAAATTAACACGTGCTAAGAGCCATTTTGTAACAACCATCTCCTTCTTACAAGAAATTACTAGGATTTATTTACCATGCAGTAATAAGCTAACATCACAAGTAAAATGAGATATACAAATTCCATTTTCAAAACAAAATATACAACTGCATAACTGAATACACATAAATATACCATATCATCTAACCATGCTTTTCAAACTAAAAAGAGTAAATATCTTTTAAATTTTACATTTCAACATAAATAATTTCATTTAAATGAGATTTAACAATAACATGAAGAAACAAGGTCAAATATCCCATATTTAGATATTTTGTCTTCCAAAACTCGACATGTCATCTGCAAGAGGGAGAGCATCACCCAAGTTCTTTACCTCCAACCACGAACCAGTGGTCCCTTGCACACCTTCCTAACTAGAAGAGACCATGCCCTTCAACAAAGAGTTTAGTTAAGATCCCTCTTAGTTATACCACCTAAGCTTTGGTGTTGTTCCCTACTTAACTAATACCATCATACAACTATGGATTCCTTCCAACTATGTAAGACAACTCTGATGAGTTAAGCAATTTGGGTCACAGTTAACTAACAAGTGCATGTAGAGACCACTGCACTCGCTTTGGCCAAAGTATTTGTAATATATACAATTGCTACTATGAATGAAGTTGTTTGTTCACCCACCCTACTTGACTTGGAGTACCATATATGACCTAGGGTCAAATCGACTTGACTGTTCAACCCACTGAATAATCACAAAGAAAATTGTAACTTAGCACACCTTGACTTTCTAGTCTTAACCCTACTAAGTTTGTATAGTGTTAACTTTTCTTCGAACTCTTGAGTTACTTGACATAACTACTGGTTCTTGGAATCTGCCACTAGTTCAAAGTATATAATGAATATAATGTTGAACAAGACAATTAAGAGAGGGGGTGAATCAGTTGTAACAAATTTAAACCTTAATTCATTCATTGGAACAAATCCTTAACACTATTAAAATGATTAAACATTAAGTGCAAGTGCAAAAACTGAAAATCATCACACAAACACAACACTAGATTTACATGGAAAACCCAATAAGGGAAAAACCATGGTGACGATTAACTCACACTATAGAGAATATCAAAACTAATTACAAAGGCTCACTGCCTGAGAAATAAGGCTCATTTCTAAAACAAGGACTCACTATCCAACAAGGCTAACCACCTGGAGGGCTCACTACCACAAAGATATAAAGAAGATAGAAGAGATATGTTACAGAGAGAAGACAATCTCAATGCAATAGAGATTTCCACCACAAATATCTCAACCACTTGCAGACATGCATGAATGATAGAGTACACCTTCAAATCATTGCATTTGAAAACTCAACATTTAGACTTCGCACCAATCTGCTTCACTCACATAAAACACACCCATTGATTCACATCTATTTCACATATATCTGCTCTATTTTCTTTGCACTTATCTCTTATCTTCTTTCACCACTAACTCATCATGTATTTATACCATCTTCAACTTTGAAATGTATCCAAATTCAACCATCCATCAATAAATTCAAATTAGGTTAGTGCCAAAACATCCTAGGGTGGAATTAGAATGACGGAAATCCAAACACACACTTGATGAGGACCCAAATAGCTCCAACATGGTTCATCAACTTCGAAGATAGTGCTCAACACAAGGTCAGGAAAACCAGTGTAAAACACATAGAACAATTAAGCACGATCCTTTTAGATACAAAAATTATCTTCAACATGATCATAATAACTTAACTCTAGAATTCCAAGTCATAAGACTTTACCAAAGAGAAATATGGACAAACAACATTTCTCTTAGACCTCAGCCAGAAACAAAAAAAACTATAGTTCACAACTGTTGAACATAACTCACACTGTACAATGAATTAGAAACCAAAAATATGGATATAACAACTTCCAACAAAAATGATCAACATATTTGAACCACACAAACATAAGAGAAAATCCCAAAGCAACCATTGAACACCTACAACCTTTCTTCAATACAATTTTCTCAATATCCTCGACATGAACAGCCAATAACCTGCAACGATGATATTGATGACAATAGCAACCAATTGATAACCAATTGACCAGTTGACATCAATGACAACACCTTCATTCTTGCAACATATAAGAGAGTATCTACTCTCATTGTTATTTCCTTGGAATTCTCTTGTCAACACTAGTAACTAACTTGACCCAATTGGTCACAAAGTAATTGAAAAACTTCATACACATAATACCCCCATCTATGAGGTTTTCTACTTAGTATAAAACCATTGAAGGGTTTCACTAACCAAGACAAAAAGGTAAGGTCTTCATTCCATGAAACCATTACAATCTAAGGATCTTTTAAATAGGTAAACAATGAAATGATCCATTCCTTAACAAATAAGCATTCCTATCAAAGACTAGCATCAAATTGAGCTTAAGGATCTATTTCCACTTCTTTACTTTGAGCCTTTCAAACTTGGCTTAAAAACCCTCACCAAATAATGGTTCGACTTTGTTGTTCATGTGATCATTCAAGAGCTCATTTAAAAACATTTGCATGCAATAAAGATTCACAATTGTGAAGAAAGTTAAGCTATTTCCTCTACTATTAAAGAGAGTCTCACATTTTCCAAGAGCTCAATTTCATAAAGCAAACCAAGAAAAATATTTTGCAAGAATGGAATTATGAGTATGAATACTCTTAACTAGTAAAAAATCAATCCATTCTATAAACCCACAAAAATATAATAGCTTAGCATAGTCGATTTAAATATTCAAGTAAAGAATCATTCATGAAAAATAATGTAGTTATATTTTCTCACTAACTGGTTTTAATACACCATTCTCAACCTTTCATGAACAAATAATGAACTTAGAAAGAAAAATAAAGAACGACATGCCTGGAAGTTGATTGAGTGTAGTCCTTACGCACAACCTAATGGTGAAGCTTTTCCTTCCACTTCCCACTTCTTATCAACAACAATGATAAAATGTATAAAACAAAACTTTTGCGCAACTCAAATTTTTGCTTGAACTAATAAGCTACAACTATCTCTTACTAGTATTCTACTTCTAGAAAAATGAAACTTTAGACTTACCATATTTCCTCACAGCTGCTAAAGCCTCTTATACTCTTGTTGCACACTATCCTCTTTCTTTTTCCTTGAAAAAGTACACTTAATCAAGCTAGTTTTGTTAGAATGAAAACTGAATTGATTCCAGTTCACTAAACAAGATACTCAGCCAATGATTTTTAACCTAACTACCAATTTTATGACCCACATGGCATAAAGCAATTGCCAAGAATTCCTTCCAGATCCAACCTCAAGGTTCTTATCCCTCCATAATAAACTATCGATCTCATTGTAAGGTAGGGGGACCAACCACACCAAGGCTCTAGATCATAGAGAGCTAAGAGCAGAGGGCTGCCCTAACTTACCTCAAGCTAAGCGGATGTTTTAGGTTAAGGATATAGAATGAAGAGCACTCTCAATTGCTTTTATCTCTCTATTGATTTGAATGTTTGGATGGGACTAGACTAGCCAATTTTTAGAACCCAAACCATACCTCAGACAACTCTTTGTTTGAGGACAACATCGTGGGTCAGGGATGACAGTGCGGTGCATTGCCATCTCTTTAGGGCACTAGAATCTGTACAACCAAAAAGTAAAAACTACAATATCGAATATCAAAAAACCTACTAACGGTCTAGCTGATGAGGTTTAACTAATTAAACAAAATGACAAGATACAAGAAAAAATATAAAGATGATAAAAGAGATGATCAAAACGAAGGTGATGAAGAGCAACTCACTAAGAGTCCAGTTGGCCAGCAAGCTCCACACGTACATGTACCTACACAACCAAGAGAGGAAAAATGTTGTGGTTGTATAGGGGTTTTCCTCAGTCAAACCCCCGCTTTGGTGTTTCCACCTCCATGGACAGCCAAGAAAGCCACAAGATAGAAAATATGATAAAAGAAATAGTAGGAAAGAGTACTGAACAATTGTTACCCATTTTTCACCTATGGGCTCAATCAGCCAGGGTAACCCGTGCTTTTAGATGTTCTCGAAGACCAAATGGAGGAACAATAGCATCAAGATTACCTATTTTCTAACTTTTTTGCCTCTTGTGCAGAGGCAAGGGAAAATTATGTTTTAAAATTCGGCATGTGGATTAAATGTGGCTCCCACAAGGGTTGAGCCCAGCGTGTAGATGTTCATTTTTATTGGGGGGTCCTCCCTTTTGTTTTTTGCCTTGTTTTCCCCCTTTCGCTTGTGTTTTCCTTATATTTTTCTTTTGTTTTGTCAGAGGCGGGGTCGGGACCAAATCCAACTTGAACTTTTCCAAAAGTTCTAGTTCCTGGTTTGGTTCCAGTCTCGGTTCTCAGGCTTCTTCGTTTGTCTTACCTTTTTTCTCTTTTCTATGGTCAGGGGGCGCCTCCCTCTTTCTTCTTTTTTCGTCCCCTTTTTCGTCGTCCTTGTATGTTGTCGGAAGCGGGTTCGAGACAGAATCCTAACTTGAAACTTGATGAAATTTTCAGTTTCGGATTTGTTTCCGACCCCGCCCTTGCTGTGTTCCGCCCGGGATTGATTTTTATCCCGATCCCGTTTATGTTTGGGCATCCTTTGGTCTTTGTTTTTGTGCCTTTGGTTTTCTTTTCCTTAGGCACTTTTCTTCATTTTATTAGACTCGGGATGGGGACTGGTACCAAACTTGGAACTTTTCCAAAAAGTTTCAGTCCCTTTTTCTGTTCCAGTTTTGATCCTGGTCCCGCCCTTCTTTTCTCTACTTTTTCACTGCCGGTGGTCGAGGGATGTCTCCCCCTCTTTGTTCTTCCTTATGTTTTTCTTTCTTCTTTCGTGCCTTGAGTTTTGTCGAGGGTGGGATCATAACAAAATCTGAACTTGAAACTTGAGGAAAGTTTCAGGTCTGGATTTGGTTCCGGTTTCGGTTCCACTGACTCTTTATTTTTGCCCCTGTTCCAGCTCTGGTCCCGGTTCCGCCTCTTAAGTTTTTCCTTGTGCGTCTTTGGGTTTTGGTTCTGCCCTAGTCCCGGTTCCGCTGGCCTTTTTCCTTTCTTCCTTGTATTTTGTCGAGGGATTCTTTTTTCGTCTGTCTTTCCCCTTCTCATCCTTTCCTTCATCTTCTTTTGAGTTTTGTCAGGGGCGGGACCGGGTCGGAATCCGAACCTGAGACTCGAAGAAAGTTTTAGGGACGGATTTGGTCCCGATCCCAGTTCTGTCGGGATTCATCTGTTTTCGCTTCTGCCCCCTTTCTCACTCCAGTCCCTGTTCGGTTCTCATCCCGACTCCGACTCCATCGAAGGGTCCAAGCTCGGGGAGAGTGGAGGAGTTCGCCGTAAGGTCTCCTCGACCCGATGGGGTCTTGCCGATGGTTTTTTGTGAGATCAATATAACTCTGGCTGCTCGCCATGAGGTCTTGTCGACCATCGTATGTCTTGCCGAATGAATTGGCATGTCGGTGTGACTCTAGCCACCCGCTATGACTTCTCCCTGACATCCAAAGTCTCCCTGATATGCGATCCTTCTGAAGCAACCTTTGACCACCTTGGAATCTACCTGGCACAAATTCGACCAATCAGAAGGCGCTAGGGAAAATCACGGGCAGTTTGACTATTCGACTCCCCCCTGCGAACGAGATCGATGGAGAATGATGACATCGATCTACTCTAGGATTGGAGGTGATCAGTCTGTAATGACGCTTGAATCTAGTAGATAGATCTGATGTTGCTTCTCGAAGGTGAGGTAGCCATGAGTCACAATAATAGCTGGGGATGTCAGCTGGAGAAAGTGGAGCGACATTAATGACCATGTCGTAGAGCATTCAAGGTGACTCTAATGAAATCCCGAGGGTGGACATGGAGGCTGCGAGTTAATGCAGTCGTTGTAAAAATCTGAAGGCCATGCCCAGGGACGAGCTTTCACCGACATGAGCAAGGGATACGCATTGAATGCCTCATTAACTTCATTCCAACCGCTTCTTGGGCCGACGTGTCTAGGTGCTAACTCATTTTTTGAAAACCCTAAGGCAGGGGCCAACACTCTTTGGTATATATGGCATTTTTTCCTTTTTGTAAAGGAGTTCTTTGTTAGGAGACTGCTAAAAGAGCATTATTCAGACTTTGTAACTCATTTTTCATGAATACTATAGATCTGTAACACAGACACTCTTGATTTTATCAATAGAAAGCCATTTCCTTCACAGATTTTCGTTGTTGTTTAGTATTGGTAGTGAGTTGCATGATAAAATTATGTGTGATCCTTTATTTTATCAGATTCCTTCAGTGTTGGATGCAAAGGATATTATGTCATAAAGTTGGTTTATGTTAGTGATCTCTTTCTATTGTGCATATATATGTGAAAATGCCTTTGTTTTCCTTGTGTTAAGCATTAGAACAGTCAGAACCTTACATGGACTCGTTTTTATAAACATAAATCTCTGTATTGTGAGATTGTTTAGCTCTATTGAGATTTTTTTGTGAGTTTTCTACAGTATTGCCATATGTTTATCTTTGGTGTATCACCTGTTAGTGATAGGTTTTAATTTCAAGTATATCTTTCTTACTCTTTTCCTTCATCATTCTTTATTTTTCTCAAAATATCTTAAGGGGAACCAGCCCATAATCTGGAGGTCCACTTCATTCTTAGGTCATCCACAACCTCGAAGTGTTCCCATGTGTCAATAGGTTGCTATAGTTGATAGCTTAGCACGGGTGCAAAATTTAGTCACCAATAGTTTTTTGCATGCTTGGTGGGACAGAGAACTGACTATGTCAGTCCCTTTTGTATGATGTATTACTGCCATTTGGTTTGTACAGAAGTATTTTCTGCCTTTGGAGGCAAGTTTTTAACATACCTGGCGACTCCAAGCCTGAAGTATTTGGTTTCAGTAGTCTAAGTGTTGGTTTCATGATAGTATGTCTTACCATTCGCCATTTCATGAAGGTATGGTGTTTGCATCTTTTTATTAGTTATACCCTATTGAAGATACCGCTAGTTTTACTCAAAATAATTATGTAGTAGCGGGTTACCAGCAAGCTCAATTGTCCTACCCACCCACCCCTGCACAAGTTTAGCAGCAACATGCTTATGCTCGTCAACAACCCCAGGAGGATTATTTTATCTCCAATCAGCAAATTTATTCTTCATATGAGCCTCAAAATTTAGATGAAATGAGTATAGAGAATATGTCTTTATATTTCCAAAAGTAGTTTGAAGACATTGAAAATCAACAAGAGGTCAATAGGCAGTAGGAGGAGCTTGCTTATCAAGCTTATATTCATCAGTAGGAGGTTGAGACACAAAGAGGATCCCATTTAGCACAAGAATTTGAACAAAGTCAGTTTGACTCTCCTGAGGAGCAACTTTCTCAAATGCCCCAATCAGCTGCTTCCTTTTCAAATCCTTTCTTTGAGGAAGGACTTCACTACATGAGATTCAATGTTCCAGGCTTTGAACAGAATGAAACTTCTGTCGAAAGGAAATAAGAGGAGGAGCAACTTATTGATCAAGATGACTTAATCCTCTGGGAGAAGCTTAAGAATGTGAATCCTTTGCATTTAGCCATTAAGTGTTATCAATTGCGGCAGCAAAGGATTGAGCAGCAAGAAGACACTTGTTCCGAAGAATCCTTGACTGTTCTAACCAATCAACAAGATCAACAAAGTAAGTCTTCTAATTCTTCAATTAAGCTCCCTAAGTTTGAAATTCCAAATTTTAGGAGTTATCATCCTGTGCAAAAGCCTGCAGTTGAGGAAACTCAGTCCATTATCCCTCAAGAGCAGTCTTTTCAATTACAAAGTTAGCCTAGTGACAAGATAAAATAAGTTTTTGAGGTAGATAAAACTCTTTTGGGTATTGATACATTTGAGCATGAAGTTCAAAATGAAAAATCAGGGTGGTTACAAGTGATTAATGAATAGGGCTAGTTAGGACAACAAAGTTCTAAACAAGAAATGACAGCTGAACATGTAGTTATGTCATATTCATCTAATGAGCTTCCTAATTTTGTTGAACAGAGTGATGAAACCCTGATTAATTTGTTTTCTGAACTTCCTAGTTTTGATAACGAGGTTGGAAAAAGCATGTCTAAACAACCATCGGTGATAGGGTTTCAACAGGAAAAAGGTGATAACACCAATGACAAGGTGTTCTTCCATCAAGATGAGCATGATCAACAAAAGTATGTTTTGAAAGATCATATAGATGCAACAAAGCATAAATTTTTCTTCCCTCGAGAGTGTCATCCTGAGGAAAACAATAGTCCTCTTATCATTAAGGGGTCTGGTACTGTGCAAAATGATGAGGATTTGTTCTGGGATGACCTGGAGATTTTCATTTCAAGCTTGGATTATAAACGACCTTTTAGTGAAGCGCATCAGGTAGATATCAGTATATCAAATGAAAAAGAGCCTGTACCTCAAGCCCTCACTGATTTACTTGATGAGCTTCCTAATTTTATGGAGGGAACTGAAGGCAAATTTATGATACAATCCCTAATGCCAAATGCTGATCAACATACTGAGGAATATGATGGTGGTGTGTTGATCAATATGCTGAAAATCCAAGACAACCATGACTTGACAACATTTGACCAATTTGATAGGGTGAATGAAGCAGACATTTCATTGACCTCTGAGCCAATTCATTCAAATGAGATTACCATTGTGCAAGACAAAGAAGAAGCTGATTTTCACAAGCAAATCAACATTAAGAGCAAGGAGTTTATCCTTTCCAGAGGATGTTCAATTAAATATTTTTTTAACAAAGTGCCAAGGAGAGCAGAGTGTGCTATTGTTCTAGAAAAATTTGATGCAGTTACTACATTGGAACAACAAGATATATCCACTTATCCATTTGCAGACACCAGTTTTTGCGATCAATTTGAAATGGTGAGTGGATTTATCTTTGTTTTTCCAAGTGTTCTGCAATTAGTATAGGCATTTTCTCTCTTTTGTCATTTTTTCTATGACAGTCGTCAACTTGCAATTCATCTTTTATTAGTCAGGAGGGGTAGTTATTTCGCAGAGTCGGTGAATGGTTTTGTTTGACCAGCTTCTTTGCTGGTTAGTTTAGGTTAGAATAGGTTTAGTTGTTTCAATTCCCTAAGTATTGTTCCAACACAAATAAGTAGTTTCCATTCAGCAGTTTTTCCTGTTTTCAATAAATTATCTAAGTGATCTATTCTATGAGTCTCAAGTGAGTTACAACCATGTACAAAGTTGCCCTGGGTCTGTTTCTGAATTTTCCCATGACTCCATGCCCAATGGATTGGACTAGGCTACTGGTCTGCTTGTTTAGCAGGAAAACATCCAGCAAAGGTCACCAAAAATGTTACCCATTTTTCACCTATGGGCTCAATCAGGCAGGGTAACCCGTGCTTTTAGATTTTCTAGAAGACCAAATGGAGGAACACTTGCATCAAGATTACCTATTTTCTAACTTGTTTCCTTCTTTTGCAGAGGTAGGGGAAAATTATGTTTTAAAATTTAGCACGTGGATTAAATGTGGCTCCCACAAGGGTTGAGCCCAGTGTGTAGATGTTCATTTTTATTGGGGGGGTCCTCCCTTTTGTTTTTTGCCTTGTTTTCCCCCTTTCCCTTGTGTTTTCCTTACGCCCTTTTTCTTTTTGTTCAGTCGGAGGCGGGGTCGGGACCGAATCCGAACTTGGAACTTTTCCAAAAGTTCCAATTCCTGGTTTGGTTCTGGTCCTGGTTCCGCCGGGCTTCTTCGTTTGTCTTACCTTTTTTCTCTTTTCTGTGGTCAGGGGGGCATTTCCTCCCCTTCTTTTCCTTCTTTTTTCATCCCCTTTTTCATCGTCCTTGTATGTCGTCGGAAGCGGGTTCAGGATGGAATCCTAACTTGAAACTAGATGAAAGTTTCAGTGTTGGATTTGTTTCCGACCCCGCCCCCACTGTGTTCTGCCCAGGATTGATTTTCGTCCCAATCCCGTTTATGTTTGGGTGTCCTTTGGTCTTTGTTTTTGTGTGCCTTGGGTTTTCTTTTCCTTAGGAACTTTTCTTTGTTTTACCGAACTCGGGATCAGGACTGGTACCGAACTTGGAACTTTTCCAAAAAGTTTCGGTTCCTGTTTCTGTTTCGGTTCCAATCACGGTCCCTCCCTTCTTTTCTCTGCTTTTTCACTGCCAGTGGTCAGGGGATGTCTCCCCCTCTTTGTTCTTCCTTATGTTTTTCTTTCTTCTTTCGTGCCTTGAGTTTTGTCGGGGGTGGGATTGGAACGAAATACGAACTTGAAACTTGAGGAAAGTTTTAGGTCCAGATTTGGTTCGGGTTCCAGTTTCGTTGACTCTTTGTTTTTGCCCCCATTCCGGCTCTAGTCCCGGTTTCGCCTCTTCAGTTTTTCCTTGTGCATCTCTGGGTTCTGGTTCCACCCCGGTCCTAGTTCCACTGGCCTTTTTCCTTTCTTCCTTGTATTTTGTCGAGGGATGCTTTTTCCGTCTATCTTTCCCCTTCTTGTCCTTTCCTTCGTCTTCTTTTGAGTTTTGTTAGGGGTGGGACCGGGTCAGAATCTGAACCTAAGACTCGAAGAAAGTTTCAGGGACGGATTTTGTCCCAATCCTGGTTCTACCAAGATTCATCTATTTTCGCTTCCGCCCCCTTTCTCACTCCAGTCCCTGTTCAGTTCTCATCCCGACTCTGACTTCGCCGAAGGGTCCAAGCTCGGGGAGAGTGGAGGAGTTCACCGTAAGGTCTCCCCGACCTGATGGGGTCTTGCCGATGGTTTTTTGTGAGATGGATATAACTCTGGCTGCTTTCCATGAGGTCTTGTCGACCGTTGTATGTCTTGCCAAATGAATTGGCATGTCGGTGTGACTCTAGCCGCCCGCTATGACTTCTCCCCAACATCCAAAGTCTCGCCGATATGCGATCCTTCTGAAGCAACCTTTGACCACCTTGGAATCTACCTGACACAAATTCAACCAATCAAAAGGCACTAGGGAAAATCATGGGTAGTTTGATTGTTCGACTCCCCCCTGCGAACAAGATTGACGGAGAATGACGACATCGATCTACTCTGGGATTGGAGGTGATCAGTCTGTAATGACGCTTGAATCTAGCGGATAGATCTAATGTTGCTTCTCAAAGGGGAGGTAGCCTCGAGTCACAATAATAGTTGGGGATGTTGGTTGGAGAAAGTGGAGTGACATTAATGACCATGTCGCAGAGCATTGAAGGCGACTCTGACGAAATCCTGAGGGTGGACACAGAGGCTGCGAGTTAATGCAGTCATTGTAAAAATCTGAAGGCTATGCCCAGGGATGAGCTTTCACTGACATGAGCAGGGGATATGCATTGAATGCCTCATTAACTTCATTCCAAGCACTTCTCGGGCCGACGTGTCCAGGCGCTGACTCATTTTTTGAAAACCCTACGGCAGGGGCCGACACTCTTTGGTATATATGGCATTTTTTCCTTTTTGTAAAGGAGTTCTTGGTTAGGAGACTGCTAAAAGAGAATTATTCAGACTTTGTAACTCATTTTTCATGAATACTATAGATCTGTAACACAGACACTCCTAATTTTATCAATAGAAAGTCATTTCCTTCATAGATTTTCGTTGTTGTTTAGTATTGGTAGTGAGTTGCATGATAAAATTCTGTGTGATCCTTTATTTTATTAGATTCCTTCAGTGCTGGATGCAAAGGATATTATGTCATAAAGTTGGTTTATGTTAGTGATCTCTTTCTATTGCGCATATATCTATGAAAACACCTTTGTTTTCCTTGTGTTAAGCATTAGAACAATCAGAACCTTCCATGGACTCATTTTTATAAACATAAATCTTTGTATTGTGAGATTGTTTAGCTCTATTGAGATTTTTCTGTGAGTTTTCTGCAGTATTGTCATATGTTTATCTTTGGTGTATCACCTGTTAGTGATAGGTTTTAATTTCAAGTATATCTTTCTTACTCTTTTCCTTCATCATTCTTCATTTTTCTCAAAATATCTTAAGGGGAACCAGCCCATAATCTGGAGGTCCACTTCATTCTCAGGTCATCCACAACCTTGAAGTGTTCCCATGTGTCAATAGGTTGCTATAGTTGATAGCTTAGCAAGGGTGCAAAATTTATTTGACAACAACAATCACAACAACATTATGCTACGTAAATCAAGAAGCAATGTCACTTTCTCAATCAAAGTTCCCTCAATCACGTAGAAGAGGATGCAAATTTGGTAAGGTCCATGCTACCACAACAACGAAGAAGAATTCCCCCGGGACACCAACTTGCAACTCCAATATTGGAAAAAGGTGCAACAAGATGCGAAGAAGATGTGTTAAATTTCTCAAGGAGTGCTCAAAAGATCAAGATGGTGTAGAATGGAGTCCAAATTGTAGAAAAAGATGAAGTGAATAAGAAAGATAGGCATTTCATGATGTTTTAGGAGGGAAAGAGTCATTTTTAGGTTAGCTAGTCGACATAGAGGCGTTACGCTTCATCCCCAATGGGAGATGTAACATCCCTGTGGATTCCAAAGGTAGGAATCTATAAGGGATGACAACATACAATGTAGATGTTCACGCACCATGCGCGTGTCCCCCACATAAATTCCCCCACTGGCACACAAGACAAATGCCAAGTGGATGCAAGGCAAATAGGTGATGTGGAATTATCTAGTTAGGTTTGATTTTTCTAAAGTAGGGGGTGTAAAAGGGGAATTTGCAAGAGGGGTACAAATTCCCTCCTATACATTTTTCCTCCACTTTAGTGAGCACAAGTGTCAATGAGTGTTTGGTAAAATAGATCAAATAATTTAGAAATGTATACCTGAATTGTCAAGGAAGCAAGCCACAATTTAGCGAGCTCAAAAGCGCAAGGTAGGAAAATAGCTCCACAAGTACTCTCCCCTGAGGAGGTTCAAACAAAGGATTCCTTATATCCTCAAAAATATAGAGTTGAACAAAGTACACCGAAGGCCCACAGACCAACGATAGACAAATCCCATAGGATGCAAGCACTTCATAGGCCCTTGGACCTACAAAGAAGGCACCCCCCAGGTACTCTCTCCTAAAGGAAGCCCATTGTAAGGGGACTCCACAAATTTGAATTGGAAAGCAGCTTCACAAGTGTACCTACAAAGCAACATGTTAAGCTATAGATAAAACATGTTAGAAAATAAAGAGCAGCCACGTAGATAGACAAGCAGACAATCATGCAGATAGTCAAAAAATTGAAGGAAGATATTTCAAAGGGGTCCCTCAGGAACCCTTCAAAAGAAAAGGGGTCCACTCAAGGGACACGCTATTTGAAAGTGTGGGAGAATTTTTTCATAAATCAATTCAAAATCAAGGAATCCTTTCGAAAGATGTTTACTTCATCAAGGAATTCAAAAGGAAGAAAATGCCCCCTCATGAGGCGAAGGTCAAGGCTTCTTCCACAGGAAAATTTTCTCCCACCTCAGAGGAAAGTTCTTCAAGTTCTTTCTTTATGAACCCATGATGAAGGAAACACATTCTGCTAGGGGTCCTTGTTGAGAATGTGATTTTTGAAACTGTTTTGAAAATATTTTTGAGAAAAGATTTATTGGCCACCGAATGCGTTTTCTAAAAACCAAAATTGACATGATAGCCCCCCCTTAGGATGGTGCATGTTGAACGTAGAGGCAAGTGACATCCTAAGGAGAGAAAATCAAGAATGAAAAAGTGATGTTGTGGCCTGCGAAACATAGCGAGATGTAACTGTGGTAATGTTGTCACACACGGGAGGGACAACACATAAGCACCGTAACATCACAAAGAAAGAATGAAAGATAAGAGAACAACAATGCAAGGAAAGATAGTAACATCATGAACAAGGGACACAAAGGCGATCTGATATTTCAGAGTTAGAGCTGCTCATAAATATGTATAAGTATAATAATAGTATATTAATGAACTGTCATCAACCCCCTACTATATCAGACCATATGAAAAATGCACAAGAAGACAAAGTAAAAATAAAAAATTGGTTCAACATGAAAGGGAAGCCTAAATGCCCCCAACACTTTGCATCGTCCCTAATTGTTGAAAATCAATACACATAATAGAGGAAGAATGATGTAACAAATAGAGGAAGTTTTATGACACAAAAAAACTCATGTACCCGAGCTCCTATGAGGGTGATAAGGGTCATCCAGGAACACATAACGCAAGCATGAGTGAACACAAACACACACACACAATCTACAATATAGATAAAGAAGAGGCACCCCCTAGTCCTCATTAACCAAGAGGTCATCAACCTTCCAATATAAATCATTTTACAAGGAAGGCGGATGAGCCTACAAGGGTGGAATATCAAGGGGGGAACCCTC
The DNA here is from genome assembly GCA_007258455.2 of Sequoia sempervirens. Lineage (NCBI taxonomy): Eukaryota > Viridiplantae > Streptophyta > Pinopsida > Cupressales > Cupressaceae > Sequoia > Sequoia sempervirens. Next base: position 851,741,970 of record VDFB02271358.1, on the reverse strand, counting down.
TGACCCCCCCTCCACAACAAGAGCCAAGGAAGAAGGCCCCACGAGGTATTCTCCGCTCATTTCTTATGGGGTAAAGGTTAGCAACTTCACGGAGATCACTGAAAGGGTTGGGATCTCATCCAAAGAGTTAAACATGCACTTCACAAGAGTGCCATGTGTTGCCTCAACAGATGAGGGAGGCAGTGCCCAAGATCCACTGCTAGGCTCACCGAGTGACTCAGTGATGCAAAGTCAAAGGAAGACAACAAACTTTCCCAACTTCAAAACTTAATTCACACATGAGATCAGAGTTCCAAAAGTTATTAGATCCATCAAACACCATTATCCAACTGAGTTTACAAGTGCAATCTTCAATTGCATGTTACAAGGATTCAAAACACTTCATTAGTGCACTCTCCAATGCATTGGTTCATTCAAGAACAAAGATGTATCCTCCAATATATCTAACTCAAACATGGACACAACATAGTCTTAACACTCACCAAGAATCCTAAAGCCAACACAAACCATTAGCATCACTCTGCCCCACCATATCCCTTAGTTATTTAAGACTGTCCTAAAGATGATTGAAAATACTCTGCACTTAAAGGATAGTCAACAACTATCCATTAAAAACACAAGTCCCTTCACCTATCCAAACTTGGAAAGCTTCAAAAGACATGAGTTTGTGACTTTTACAAACAATTAAATACTATGCCTTTTAGGATTGTTCATTGTCTACCCAGGACAGTCAGTATTAAGAAGAATTCAAACTTGTTTATTCACTAGAGATTGAAGTAAATGATTCATAACACTTTCTCACACCTTTATGAATCACTTCCACTCAAATTAAAATGCTTTCCATTCATCAAACACGGGTTGCATGATTGTACACTATTTTTTTCTCATATTTTGTGACAAAACCAGACCTAGGGCCTCCTTGTTCTCACCCAAAACCATAAGTTAATCCCCCACAATTTTGAAGTCTGAAAGATAGCCTACATACAAACCTTCATGCAAATTTTAAGATGATTTCACTATACAAATTAAGAGAAACTTAATTTCTTTGATTCACTGTTACCCTAGCTAGGGTTTTTGAGCAGTTTTTAGAAAAATGAATGTATCTGATTCAAATGTTAATGAAATTGCATGAAACAAGAATCAATAGGAAGGTGATTGAATTGTCTCCCACTTACAACCAATTTTTCACCATTAAAAGTTCGTACAAGCCCATACATAAGCCTAAAACAGTCAATTTTCTAGAAAATGTGCATAAAAATAGAGTTTTTTTATAATTTTCTTCAAAATTTCAATCACCAACGAAGATACAAGTGTTTCCAAAGCCTTTTTAAAGGAATTTACATCAGTTTCTAACTATTTTGCAACTTCCTATTATTGAGTTGACTTTAATAACCTATTAACTCCTAATTGTTGCTTAATGCAACTTTTACACCTTTTGCAATTTTGACATTTTTGTTGACACTTTCACATTGTTTTTTGCAGTTATTCATCAAACAAACTTTAAATGACCCCCTACTAATGAAAAAAATGATGTGAATGGAATCATCTACAAAATAGCATCAAGGTGATGTGAAGGTGCTCTTGCACCACTCAAGAGGAGTAACAAACTCTAGGGATTTCAGAACTTCTTCCATCACTAGGACGACACACGCTAACATAGAACCACCCTCCAAGGAAGGTGGAATTCTCTTTCACCCCCATATCTAGCAAGGCCATCCTCCATCTTTCGTTTCATCGAGGGATGCAAGATCCCCATAGATGAGGCAAAAGACACAGAGGAGGAGGAGAAGACCATGGCAGACACCATTGAGGTGTTCAGCATGTCCACGGGCTTTGAGAATGGTGGGATGTCTGAAAGGGACATCAAAAGAGGTGCCTCGACTAAAGGAGCAATAAACACCTGCACCCTCTTAGGGTCAGGAACGTTTATGCTCGTAGCAGGAGCCGAAAGGAACACTCAAGCTAATGTAATTGAAGCAGAGGGGACGAGAGAGGAAGATACAATAGAAGCTCCTGAAATAGGGGCTATCAACTCCCCTTCCTTCCTTTGTAGATTGGCCTGATCAATGCCCAAATCCTTTTGCCGATGTTTGCGCTCATGTGCAAGACGGTTCCTACAACTCTGGGAGCTAGAGGCTAGAAACTGAGATGGAACAAAGGACTCTTGCTCAGCCATTGAAGTGTCCATCACGACCGTTTCTAGTGGAGGGAGAGGCTCTTGGATGGGAGCATGAGGGAGAGATTGAGAAGAGATTGGAGCAACAACGAGGGGAGTCGAATTTAACGCCTCGATGGTGGACCTCTTCCCATTCATTGTGTTGGGGGTAGGAGCGGTAGGAGGCCATGAAGGCTAGGACATAGAGGTCTCCCCATGGGGACCCTTCCCCTTGCCATACCGAATGGGCCTAGGCATCGTGGGTAGAAATTTTTTTTCAAATGTTGGATGCTTGGGCTTTCACCAAGTGGGCACCGTCAGATTCTCTAGCAAGCACCTAGGAGCAAAATTTGATGACATTGCAACAAGGTGAGAGGAGGGATACGAAGGGTATCTCACTTTAGGCATTAAGCGCCCACTCTTGTACTTTGCATAGGTCTGATACAAGAGGATCGTCCTAGGTGGAAGCAGACCAATGGGTACAAGCCAAAAGTGATTTAGAAAATAGCTACCACACACAATTGACAATCTATAGTTGATGTCATGAACTACATGCACTGTACCCTCATGGATGAATTTCAATCATTTATGCACTACTGAGGGAACTATAGCGACCAACTAGGGGATACCCAGTTTGACCCTAAAGAGTTCAGAACTCAGGATTATGTCAAAGAGTAAATTCACTGATTTAGGTCCAACAAGGACTGACAAGGTGATGCAGCCAAGGGGAGGTACATAAAGTCCGTTATGTGTACGGATGGTACTCTAAGATTTTCCATACCCATCTCTGTGCAAGAAGTTAATCAACATAATCTCCTCAGTTATGACATTCACCCGACATGTTGGGTCAACAAGAACACCTGTTATAGTGTTTCTATTGATTTGTGCGGGGATGTATAAGGGAGATGGCTATCTATTGTAATTCATTGACAACTCCTGTGAGGTGAAATTTATACTAGGAGAACTACTCACAGGTTGCACAGATGGGATGGGAAAATGTAAAAAGGAGGCCATTGCATATACTAGATGAAACTTTCATAGAGCTCCCAAAGGTTTTGCAACTAGACAGTGCCCCAATTAAAGTTTCATTCTACAATGCCTATGAAACCTTCCAACTACGCCACTAGGGGTCACAGGTTGGGTTGCAAGGTAGAACACCTCACAACACTCACACCCAAAATTCTCCTAGGATGTGAGGAAAGGACCTTTCAGCACCGCTAAATGGAACCAAAATGGTTCACGTCAGGTTCACCAAAATGTAAGGTAGAGGGACCAACCACACCAAGGCTCCAGGTCACAGAGAGCCGAGAGCAGAGGGCTACCCTAACTTACCTCAAGCTAAGTGGGTGTTTTAGGTCAAGGATAGAGAATGAAGATCCAAATTTTGGAACCCAAATTGTACCTCAAAAAGCTCTCCACTTGAGGACAGCACCGTGGGTTAGGGATGACAACACAATGGGTTGGCGTCTCTTTGGGGTACTGGTAGTCATACAACCAGAAAGTGAAAAGTACAATACCGAATACCAAAAAACCTATTAACGGTCTAGCTAATGAGGTTTAGAAAATTAAATAGAATGAAAAGATACAATAAATGAATATAAAGATGATAAAGGAGATGATCAAAACAAAGGTGATGAAGAGCAACTCATTGAGGGTCTAGTTTGCTAGTAAGCTCCACACGTACATGTACCTACACACAGCCAAGAGAGGAAAAATGTTGGAGTTGTTTAGGGGTTTATCTCAATCAAACCCACACTTTGGTGTTTCCACCTCCACAAACAACCAAGAAAGCCACAAGATAGAAAATGCGATAAAGGAAATAGTAGGAAAGAATACCGAACAATCACAACAACATTATGCTGTGTAAATCAAGAAGCAATGTCACTTGCTTAATCGAATTTCCCTCAAGCACGTAGAAGAGGATGCAAACTTGGTAAGGTATACATTGTTGCAACAATGAAGAAGTAGTCCCTTGGGACACCAAGTTGTAACTCCAATAGTGGCAAAAGGTGTAGCAAGATGCAAAGATGTGTTGAATTTCTCAAGGACTGCTCAAAAGATCAAGTTGGTGTAGAATGGAGTCCAAATTGCAAAAAAAGATGAAGTGAATGGGAAAGATAGGCATTTCAAGATGTTTTAGGAGGGAAAGATCCATTTTTGGGTCAACTAGTCAACATAGAGGTGTTACACTTCATCCCCAATGGGAGATGTAACATCCTTGCAGATTCCAAAGGCAAGAATCTGTTAGGGACGACAATGTGCTACACAAATGTCCACACGTCATGTACGCATCCATGATAAAAATTCTCCCATCAACACATAGGACAAACACTAAGTAGATGCAAGGAAGATAGGTGATGTGGAATTATCTAATCAGATTTGATTTTTCTAAAGTAGGGGGTGTAAAAGGGGAATTTGCAAGAGGGGTGAAAATTTTCTCCTATACACTTACTTTTACAAGAACCGATTATTTAAATCAGTTATCCTCTAACTATGTGTGATGGGAGTCATGGCTTGCTATGTGGTATATTTGAGTTACCTAATGATAAAAGGCTCGCACCTCCCTTTAGGAATTGCCCACGGCCTTACAAGGTTTTCATGGGCATTTTAAAACAATAAAAACTTTTGTTGTACATATATACCAACATGCTCCTCTTAAAAGAGTCAAGCAAAAACATATTATGTGCTCCTCTTTAGAAAGAGTTGAGCCAAAACAATAAGCCCCACAGCTAATTTATCCATTTCAAATAGTCACAATGTATATAAATGTAAAAAAAATCAAAGATTAAAGACAATAACATTACCATGCACGGTCAACTATGATGGATATCAAGTCATTATGCTGGTGTAATCACCACAATATAGTGAAATCAATGATAACCAAGATGATCAATATTCAACTTGCAATTTAACATCAATAGCCATCAAATCATAGTGTATATAATACACCACTTTATATGTATATGAATATACATATGTATGTGCTATTTTCTTTTGCAATATACCTATGTGATCACAATGATTATTCAATGGCTGCAATCAAGGTGAGCGCATACATGTACATATGTCGATGCATTCCTTTTCCTATGTGTGTACATGTGTCCATATACGCATATATACATATATGTATACATATGTTTTTCTGGTACACACACACACATATATATTCATATATATTTACTTATATATTTAAACAAGAAAGTTATTAAACCCAAAATTACCACAACCAAGCATAACAGAAAGAACACAACTCAACTTCCACAGGTTTGAATTCCCTTCAAACACACTATTGACCTCCCTAGACACTTTTAGGTTTACAGGATCAAATACTTGATCGACGCTAAGCTCAAATGGGATGGTCGAAGAATTTGTAACCTTTCCCTTCTCCCAGGTGATACTCCCCCTCTCTTTGGAGGTGTTAGGATCATTATGATATTTTCACTCAAGAAACAAATAGGTAGTTAGCTGAAACCATTGCATCATGATCATATCATTTCATTTTTATTAACACTTTCTTTAAAGAAAATGGAATCATCTCATAAGATTTCATCATTTTCATATCATCAAATAGGCATCAACATTCCATTTAAATGTAATAACATAATATTGTGCAAATCCATCATAATATGTAACTTTCAAAGTTTCATAGTCACATGATTCATCATAATAATTACCATATAGTGAAGTAATTTTAGAAATCTAGAGTGGGATGTAACACATTTCATCGAAAACCATACATGATTCCCAACTCAAAATGCACAAAAGTGAAAAGAATGTTGTTTGAAACCAAGTGCAATAATAGTTTACTTCCTTTGAGCTAAATTGTGACAAATAACCTGAATTTCACCTCGAAATCCCATTTGAATGCTACAAATTATGTCCAAACTTGCGCTCTTGGGTGCCCTAGGTCATGCTTGAGCTCAATTTCAAGTTTTGAAAAAGGAAAAGTGAAGAATGAGAGTGGTAATCGTTGGTTTTGTTCCCTCATGCTATAACCATTAATTTTATCGACAACCCAACCATCATGTGAAATCACACAATGATTTCAAATTTTTCCCATTGGAGGAGCTTTTCAAAGATTTAGACAGGTCTTGAATTTCAAGGATTTTGTGATGGGGTGGATTTTAGAAATATTTGGTGGTTTTGCTAATTTCAAAGATGGATGAAATTTTTGAAGTTTAGGAAATCCCAAAACATACACCAACTCATCATAAAATTACCTAAGGCATCCTAAATGGTGATCAAACCATCTAATTATTGTAAAACATCAATCCATCACCCAATTCAAAATAAAAATTGATAAAATCCAAGGGTGATGACAAAATCAAAATTCAACGGATCTTTCTCTTAAGGAGAAAGGAAAAAGAAACCTAAAGCATGATGAGAAAAGAGTGGGTCCCCATTTCAAACGAGGTGTGTGTTCAAGGCACAACAGTTCGAAAAGTTAATTATTTTAATCCCTCACATTTAATTTTCTAAATTGACATTGATTTACATGCTTTTATCATTCACAACTAACATTTATATAATATAGACTAATTGTGCCTAATTTACTTTATTTATTTAACCTAAATTAATTTTAAGAACAATTTATTTTCTATTACCCATTACAACTTATTAATTAAAATCTTTCTATTGTGGGTTCACCCCGTAGTGCAACAGTAGTTGCAACACCGTGTTGATATGGTGATCAGGGTTCGAGTCTCACTGTGATGAGGAACAAGCGCTCGATGGGAAGGAAGGCTGCGAGAAGTTAAGAAGGTAGGCCATGGATCCAAGGTGGGACCGATGGGTAGTAGAGTGGATTTCCCGGGAAGGAAGATGTTCGTGTAGAAGGAGGATATGACATAACCCACTGATGGGGGCAAGTGTAGATGTCAAGTGGACTGCAGGAAGAAACAGAGTAAGGGGTGGCAGGTGGCAGGAGGTGCAAAAAAGAGACAGCGCTCGGAATGGAGCTTGGAGCTCGTTGTGGAGGAGTGGAGGAAGAAGCTTGGGAAGCTGAAGAATAGCGCATGGGGAAGGAAGAAAAGGCGAGATGACGGAGGAGAAGAATGGAGTGGAGAAGGAGTAAGGGGGAGGAGTAGGGAAGGAGGAATAAGGTAAGGAGTAGGGGAGGGAAAAAAGGTGTGGAGAAAGGCAGAGGGAGGGAGGAAGGGAGAAGAAGAGAGGAGAAATAGAAGAGAAGACAAAGGAGCTGAAGGGCAGGAAGAGATGGACTGGTGTCAAATACCAGACAAACATGGGGATGAGGTCCCCCATAAATTGTGGCCTCACTGGTTCAAAGCTCCAGTCAAAAGCGAGTAGCGATTAAAAATAAAATAAAAAAAATCTCTCTATTGTAAAAGATATCCATATAATTTTACAATTCAATGATTAAAAGTTAATAACAATTTTATACCTCATAGATACCAAATATATATATATATATATAAATATTTTATTTTATTAATAAAAATTTGCTTCAACTATTTAAAATAAATAATCTAACCTCACTCTTTTACTTATTTACATGACTCAAATCTTATTTGAAACTCCATATTAGAGGATAGGTGTTTCTCTTCCATTGATCATGCCTTTCTATACAAACTCCTTTCCTTGGCATCTCTTTAATATTGTTTTAAAATTACCATTTTAATATTATTCTAAAATTACCATTCTTTGCATTCCTATATAGAGCTTCTTGCAAAAGTAAATCTTTGCCACAAAATAAAATGTTTTCCTCCTAAAATTAATTTTCTTCACCCGTGCAAAGAGTTATTTCATATTACTTGTATTTTGGATTTTCTTTGTCAAGATACCTTTTTGAAACCATTTCATGATATTTTCACTTTGTAGTGGTATACATCATTCTATACTTAAAAGATCCTTTATTGGACCATATTGAGTTCAGAGTTCACTACCTCTATCAACTTGAACTATATCTTATCAACATGGTCTGAGAATGTTTCTTGTTGTTGTTTCTTCAAAATTGAATTTTATCCAAGGGGCCTCCATCTAATTTATTGGCCCTATTATGTATAGTGCCATTATTGAGGTCTAATTGATTTGTTCTATCTACTCAATACTCCCATTTTACAATTAATTTTTCCCTCATTTTTTCAAGTTCAAAGTTCACAACCTCTAAGAATGTTCCTTTAGCTTGATCTATATCTTCTACCAATGTACACTTTTCTACAAAGATCCTCTGCTTTCATGATGGAAGGTCTTGTGGAAACTTGGCAAGATAATACCTTCCCAAACACAAAGTAGAAGAAAAGACTAATTCAAAGGAAGGAATTGTATGATATACTTAGAAAAGAAGCATTGTGAGTGTATTGTTCTTAGTTAAAATTTCACATTGTTGTTTGATGGAAAGCATAATGAAAGTCTTAATGGAGGGAAAAAATAAAGAAAAACATAAGGAAGCTCAAGAAAAGAGTAAGGAAATGGCATGTGTGATGATCCAAATATTTTATTAAGGAAAAGGACAAAAAAACTAGACTTTGTGGAGGTGGAACACAAGGATATAAAAGTGATCTTTATAAGAGAATTCATGGTTATTTAGATATTTGTAGCTTGATCTTTACACACAAAAACTTGTGGGAAAATGGGCAATAGAGAAATTTTGGGGTCATATATGCAACTAGTACATTAAACCTTTTCTAAAAGAATTCTTAGGTCAATGAGTTTATTAATTGTCATTTTTCAAAAATTGGAAACCAATAATATTACCTACAGATTGGAGTGCATCTAATTCCAATTAATACATGGATACCATGCAGAGAAGTGTTGCTCCTATTAATTTGCCTTAGCTTGTCCCACACAATAAGAAAACAGTAAAAATTGTAAATATAAATATCTTTAGTGGAAAATTGTGTGCAGTGGCTACTTTGGAAAAATATTTTCAAAGATGAGAAGGGGAGCTCTAAGGCCTAGTAAGATCATATTGCAACAATAAAATATAAATTTACAACCAATCAAATTTGTTTTACATATCTTTCAAATTTCTTTCATGATTTGCAATTCCTAAAAGTTTAACGCTCATATATTTTCCATATTGTTATACTTCTCCAAGATCTTAGAATCTAGGAGAGTTCACTGCAAATGAGTCTTTTAGTACTTGTTCCATTAGGTAACTAGTCTTAGTTGTGATTCGAGGAGAGTAGAGAAGTTGGAAGAATAATTGTCTAAGCTTTGAGGAATAGAGTGCATGATAATTGATAGAGTGTTTTTGGTTTGATTGCATGTCAACATTGTGATTGATTTGGTTTGAATGTTGTGATTGTTTTGTGAGAGTGACGCTAGTGGTTTGAGCATTGAACTTGAAATACCAAACAAAAAGAGACAAAGAAACATATACTAATACCATTAGGAATAAAAAATCTTAACAGGGCCAATGAAGTCAAGAGATATTAACATTTACCATTCTTCTTCATTCCAAGAAGGGGTTAGGCATACCACAAAGTTGAATATCTCCATTGTCATTCTAAGTTCTTTAAAAGAAATCACTAGACTATTTTTCCAATAAAAGAAAATGGAGCTTCAACAACATAAACAACTTTTGGAATAAAAGAAAAAAGAGTGGAATCAAATCAATGGTCTGGTACACTAATCCTTGCTAGTAAGGATGCTCTCCTCAAGTACAAAATATCTTTAAAGAAGTCCATACATAGCCCTCCATCGTATTCTTCAGGTAGTTGAATTTCCATTGTTTCAAGAGAGGGCATACTCTAGAGCAATCAACTTATTACTGCAATATCTTTGTAATCAAACTCAAGTACTTCTACGCATATTTTCTTAAGGTTAACATGTGGATAATCAAGGAAAATATGTATTGGATCTCTTGCCAACTCCTACTTTACAATGCCATGTAAATAAGTAACTTTACCAAGGGTTATTTTCTCACATTGTTGAAAAAGAAGCCTATAATCTATTATTTATATACATTCAAAATACATGACCTTAAACTATCAACTTAAATACTATTGAGCTTGAGGTGAGGAATTTTGTATAAATACTTGTACAAAGGATCACATTATATGCAGTCTCTGAAGATTTGGAAACCTCTGAAGTAGGTTCAGTACAGGATCATCCATCTTCACTTCCCTGTCAAAGGGTTTAGCCCTATATATGACAAGTTCCTTCAAGGACTAGAAGGTGCTTACAATTTGAAGAAATCTACTTGTTGAAACAACTGGACTGTATCCTTGTGATCAATCCATGCTCAATATCCTCAGAGCATCTCCACAGTGCATTTCAAGATGAAAGATGGCATAGGAAAGCTCATAAAACCTTACACCATGCACACTCAAATATTCAATTATGTACCCCGACAAGATTTTGAGTTTGGGGAAATTAACGGATAGAGACTTTATGTTTTACATACCAAAATGTTCAATAGTGGATGAAAATACTACAACATTACCTAGCCTAGTATCTCCTATTATTTCAATTTTTTGAAAAATAGGACAAAATGAAATCAAGGAGACTAAAATTCCATCTGTCAACTAAACATAATGGAGGTGACAAGTAATGAGGTGGGGGAATCCAATGAAATTGATTGGAAAATTAGTGAGAACGTACTCACCGAGATACAGTGTTACTAGACGTGAACATGAAAAGAGATCAGGAGGTGGGATTTCTTTTAAAGCACCGTCGAGCTCAACTACGAAAGTGACATTATGATCAAATAGAGTGAAGTGTTAGACATTACACAAAGATGCACATCTTACCCATTTGCACACATTTTCATGAGAGAAGTGTTGTCTTTGGGTATGTGAAAGGAAGCAAAGGTGCAAAACAATACTTCCAACACTAATCTATGTGGGGGAGATAGTACAGATTCATACAAATCTTTAAATTGTTACAATGAAAGTTCAACACATTTAAATACACGGATAAAATAATAATACCATAACACACATATTTATGTGGGGAAAATCTTTCTAGGTAAAGAAACCCCACACACCAAAAGCACAATACTTTGTATTATCAGTAACAAACAATTACAATACAATATCAAAACTAAGCTTCTCCGGGTGTTCACCAATCTTCAACAAAAAGCATAATGGTGTCTTAGGAAATTCTGAACTCTTTTCTACTCAATACACTAAGGAATAGAATGTATTATCATCAACAACAAATAGAGATAACTTCTAACATGCAAAATATTCGAAGCAAACTCAAAGTGTAAAGCTAAGTTAAAACCAATGCGTAGAAGTGTTGACAACAACTAGCAGAGATTTAACAACCACCACTCAAGTACCAAGTCTGCATGAAAATAATTGTGTTGTAACATAGACTCTATTAATTATTGATGGTAGACAACCACCTCCATGAATAGATCCACCGCTAATTGCATACATGAAAAATGTATTGCATATTAAAATCTCCTTCATGTGATCAACAATTTTAGTCATCCACTGCTAGAAACAGGTTGACACACACTTATGGTAACATTCTCCCACTTTTTGAAGACCTGTCATGAGTTATCTATACTCAACTGCTCAGGGCCCCAAGGCCCACAGAAACAACACACCATCTAAACTTATCTGTGCTCACTGGCTTCGTCAATGCATCTACAACATTTCTCAAAGTGTCAACCTTCTCCAATATCACATTTCCATCTTCTACCATATCACGAACAAAATGAAACTGAACTTCAATGTGCTCTGTTCTAGCGTGGAAAGTGGGATTCTTTGCTAAGAAAATGACACTTTGACTATTGTAACAGATAGTAATCTATCTTGCATACAAACCACTATCCAAACATAGCCTCTTAAGCCAAATGGATTCCTTGAAAGCATGAGTAGTTGTCATGTACTCTACTTTTATAGTGGACAAAGTGACTATAGCTTGTCGCTTACTCATCCAACTTATAGCACCACCATTCATCATGAACACATATCCACTGGTGGATCTTCTACTATCAATGTCACCTGCCCAATTTGAATCCACATATCCATGAATACTTATAGAATATTGAGAACCAGTAGGATAACCATGATAACATAGGGAATACTCGAAAGGTACCCCACAAATATTTGAACACTCTCTTTATCGCATCCCAATGTACCCATCTAGGATTAGCCATATACAAACTAAGGAAATCCACTGCTTGGGCAATGTCTAGCCTCGTACAAACCATCGCATACATCAGATTGCCAAAAACTCTTGCATATGGTACTCTGGTGATCTCCTCCATCTCAATAGGATATTTTGGACAATCCTCCACAAAAAGCTTCGTCCCCTGCATCATTGGAACAACTAACTGCCTAAAAGTTGCCATGTTGAATCTCTCCAACACTGAATTCACATAGTTTCTTTGGGTTAACCAAAGCTTTCTGCTAGCTCTATCTCATTTGATCTCCATCCCTAGAATATACCTTGTTACACCTAGATCATTCATCTCAAACTATGTTGACAACTGAGACTTTAGATCTGAAATCAAACTCATACCATTCCCAAAAAACAACATATCATCTACGTACAATGCAATTATGAGAATGTGACCATTATCAAATTTGTAATATACACAATGGTTAGATTTAGATCTTAGAAATCCCAAAGATGACACAAAGGTGTCAAATTTATGGTACCACATTCTAGGAGACTACTTAAGACCATATAAAGACTTTTCAACTTGCAAACTATATTTTCTTTATCTTTTACCACAAAATGCTCTGGATATGGCATATAGATCTCTTCCTCCAAATCACCATGAAGAAAATTTGTCTTCACATCCATCTATTCCACTTCTAGATCATACGTTGTTGCAAGTGATAACAAGAACCAAATAGATGCCAACTTCGCAATAGGGGAGAATATCTCGCCATAGTCAATTCCCTCCACCTAAGAATACCCCTTTGCAACCAACAGTGCCTTGTGCTTTTCAACACTACCATCAAGACCACATTTCTTATTGAACACCCATTTACATCCAACAAGTTTTTGTCCTTTAGGAAAATCTACTAAATCCCATGTATTATTTTTCTTCAAAGTAGCATTTCTTCATCCATGGCTTTCATCCAGGAATATGCATCACTCATACCCATAGCCTCTCTAACAATACTAAGCTCATTAGTGTTAGCAATCAAAGCAAAAACACAACTGGAATCCAACAATGAATAACCAAATATTTCTAGTGAATAATCAAACCTTTATGGTGGTTTCCAATCATGTGTAGAACTCCTAAATTGTTGAGGTTGAGGTTCTTCTTCTTCAAAAATTTTAGAGCTGCTAGGAATCTCCTCATCACTAGTTCCAACAGGAGTACGTAGTTCACTTTTCATCAAAGTAAGTGGAATTTGAACTACCTTCTCCTTCTGCTTCTCCTCTTTCTCTGGCTACAACTCAACTATGGAAGGTTTCAACTCCCAAAATATTACACTTTTGTTGTGGAGAACCTTCTTGGCCACTAGATCCCAAAGCTTGCACCCCATCACATTGACACCATAGCCAATTAAGATACACTTAACTGCCTTGTTCTCCAACTTAGGTCCCTCTTTACACTTGGAACATGAGCATAAGCTTAGCGACTAAAAAATTTCTAAGATGTGTTATTGAAGGCTTCTTACTAGACCATGCCTCCATGTGTGTCTTTTTAGCAAGAGCTGATGTAGGAGATCTGTTGATCAGATAACATACAGTGGCTACAACTTTGGCCTAAAACTTCTGCTCAAGACCAACACCACTCAACATACTCCTAGCCCTCTCCATCAATGTCCTATTCATCCTCTCTATAACTCCATTTTTTTTTGGGGTGTATGGAGTTGTCTAATGTCTCTCAATCTCGTGCTCCTTACAAAACCTATCAAATTCTACCAAACAAAACTCACCACCATTGTCAGTCCTTAAACATTTAATCTTTCTATCAATCTGATTTTCAACCAAAGCCTGAAACTCCTTAAACTAATTAAAGACTTCAAATTTATTCTTGAGGAAATAAACAAATTCCCTTTTACTGTAATCATCTATGAAAGACACAAAATATATAGATTTTCTTAACGAAGGAACATTCACAGGACCAAACACATTTGCATGAATATAGTCCAAAACCCCAAAAGACTTATGAGAATTGGAATAAAAAGAAACATGGTTTTGTTTACCATATACACAATGTTCGCAAAAGTTGAACTCGAGATTACAATCATTAAGGCCTTCAACAAGGATTTTATTTTTCAGGGCTTTAAGACCCTTCTCAGAGTCTTTGGTGCCATAACATTGTCTTCTCCACTGGAAGCTTCATCTCCAAAGCATTTGCACCCTTAGGTACCCAGAAAGCACAACCATTAGATGTACAAACAATATACTTCTTCACTGCTAGATTTGATGGTGAGGATGAATCCAAAGGCCTTTTCTTTAGAATATCAGAATAACTATTGCACTGAATAGTGCATGCATCCAACTTGTACAAAGTGTCGATCCGAATACCCTTAGCCAACACCATAGATCCTTTTGTCATCTTGCATCCTCCATTCAAGAAAACAATCTACACACCCACATTAATCAACTTAATCACAAAAAGAAGGTTTTGTGCCAAACCCAGGATATGCATTACACCATCAATCCCCTTCACTCTACCATCAGGGAATCTAATCTTGATTCTTCCATGACCAAAAATCTTCAAATGAGAATCATCACCTTGATACACCTTCCCATCATCATACTCTTCATACTTTGAGAACCAACCCCTATGTGAGGTCATGTGGAAAGAAGCACCTGAGTCTATTAACCACACATCTTCTTATGCATGTGTTGCCAAGGCTGTGACAAAAGCATCTGCATCATCCTGAGAGGATTTATCAGAGTCAAAATCAAAGAAGTTCTTTTTACCTTTCTTTTTCTTCTCCTCCTTACAATCTTTACAGAAATGACCAGATTTGCCACAATTCCAACATTTTGCCTTGGACTTGCCATGAGACTTAGATCTCCCCGAAGATTTTGATCTTGAATTCTTGTCCTTTTTATTGCCTTTCTCTTTAGGTCTTCCACAAACAACAAGGGATTCCTTGGCCATCTCAAAAGATTTCCTCTACATCTCTTCAGACAACAACGATGCAACCACATCATCCATTTTGAAACTAGTGGTGATACTTCCAATAGCCATAACTAGGTGATCTCATGAGTCTAGCAAAGAACATAACAGAAGCATGCAACAATCCTCATCTTCAATCTTGTCACCAATAGAACCCAACTGAGCAATCAACATGATAAATGCATTCAAGTGATTTGCAATGGATCCTCCATCTTCCATCTTTAGAGAATACAATTTATTTCGCAGGAATAACTTGTTTACCAGGGATTTAACCTGATAAACATATCCAAGCTTCTTCCAAAGAGATTTTGCAGTCTTCTCTTCATGGGCATTCAAGAGCATTGAATCAACCAAACAAAGTCTAACCAAACCCTTGGATTTTCGATCCTTTATATCCCATTCTTCCTGAGGCATATTGGTTGGTTTTGTTTCGGCTATTGCAGCCCAAAGATCTCTATCCACAAGCATATCCTCCATCTTCAACTTCCATAACTCAAAGTTGTTTCCATTAAACTTATCCATCTCAATTCTATTGGATGTGCCTACCATCTTTTTTTTTGCAACAAGATTTTTAAATACTTCTGCAAAGACTCCCACTAAAACAAAGATCAATACAAAAAACCTGCTACCCAACAATGGGACCAAAACTGGCTAGGCTCTGATACCAATTGAAAGGAAGAAAAGGTGAAAAACAACGCTTACAACACTAATCTATGTAGGGGAGATAGTGTAGATTCATAAAAATATTTCAATTGTTACAATGAAAGAAACACATTTAAATACATGCATAAAAGAATAATACCATAATACACATATTTACGTGGGGAAAACCTTTCCAGGTAAAAAACCCCACACACCAAAAGCACATACTTTGTACTATCAGTAACAAACAATTACAATACAATATTAGCACTAAGCTTCTTCGGGTGTTCACCAATCTTCAACAAAAAGCATAACGGTATCTCAGGAAATTCTCAACTCTTTCTTGCTCAATACACTAAGGCATAGAATGTATTATCATAAACAACAAACAGAGATAACTTCTAACATGCAATATATTCGAAGCAAACTCAAAGTGTAAAGATAAGTTAAAACCAATGCATAGAAGCGTTGACGACAACTGGCAAAGATTTAACAACCACCAATCAAGTAGCAATTTTGCATGAAAATAACTATGTTGTAACATATACTCTATTAATTATTGATGGTAGTTACAAACAATGCAACCACCTCCATGAACAGATCCATTGCTAATTGCATACATGCAAAATGCATTGCATGTTAAAATCTCCTTCATGCGATCAACAGTTTTAGTCATCCACCACTGGAAATAGGTTGAGACACACACTTATCTCAACAATATGATTGTCCAAGTGTTATGCAGGTGAAAGGCTTCCAGATTGCTTGAGTGTAGATGCAGGATGTTGGAAATAATATTCTCAACACTGGACATGAGGAGTTGATCAAGGGAAGTGCAAGAAGATGTGGAGAGAAAGTGAGTTAAGGAATTTGAGCACGTAGAGAAACCTCCACCTCTTGGAAAGAATACAAGATTTGACACCATATTGTATTGGTACTTTTGATAGTATGAAAGACAGAAGAGAATCATGAAGTGTGTAGAATGCATCCTGAGCAGGCGTGATTGTGAAATGAGATGCAAAACAAGACATGGATAAGATTCTCTGTAAAAATACAGAAAAATAGAGAAGTTGAAGATTTGTAAATACCGACCTTTGTGATTAATAGCAGTATCTGATGGCGGGAATTTTCTTTGTACTTAAACATATTGATTTATGATGGCAGGAAGTCTTTAAAAAAACAAAAACTTAAATTTGTGATAAGGCAAGAAATATTAATAAAAGGAATCACAAAGTTTGTCCTTGGCTGGAAAATCCTTAAAGAGTTGGGGAGTTAATTTGGTAGTACTAATTTGATAACGAGGTCTAATGAGGTCAATAAATAAGTTTATTTTATTTTTAATTAAACTAAAAGATAATGATATAATATTCAAAAAAAGTTGAATGAGAAAAATATACATTTGCAAAATGTAAATGGATTCAAATTCATACAAAGACACACCTTAACTGATACAATACCTAATGAGAATTTATAGGTTTCATTTCTTTTGAGAACCATGAGAATCATTTAGCATATGGGACAATACATTGCTAATAGATTGAGAGTGAACCCAAACCACTAGCATCACGAGGAAGTTAGCAATATTAATGAGTAACATGATGAAATCCTTGGTGCCCATCATTAGAGGTCCAAAGAAAGTCATTGATTTTTTAAAAAAAATTTAAGAAGTTTTTGAGGGCACCCAACAAAAGAAATAGTAAACACGTGGCAATCAACACTTTAGAATAAATTTGGAATTTGCTAGCCAAAGAAAGAGGTTTGGTAATTTCATAATTATGTTTTTCTCAATCCTAGCAAAAACACCTTGCCAAAAGGCAATAGGAGAAGCTTGACAAGCAAAGGAATGGTCGAGAAAGTGAAAGACATCCCCATGATCAATCCATTTCTTTCTAAAGTTTTCTAACTAGTATGGCTTAAGAAGAAAAGGTTGTCATAATTAAAGAAGAGTAACAAAATTACATTATCCTTCTATTTAAGCTTAACATCAACATATTTTAATTGCCTCAAGTTCAAATTAAATATATTCAAATGTTTTGCAATAGAGTCCCCTCCTTTCATTTTTAATTAGTATACTTTTCTTTTCAAATAAAATTTATTTATCAAATTCTTTGTTCGAGGTGATCCCACAATAGTGTGTCCCACTATTAAACTTAATCGAGACATTAACATTTAGTATGTTTTAGCATTTTTTAATTTGTGCCAATTATAGGGAACATACAACCTTAAAATTTAAGAATAGTGCAAATAAATGAGTTGAGTCATTTTCTATGTAGATTTAAGCTATAGTTTTTAAAAATAAAATAATTATTTCTATCACTCTTTATTTTTATTTGTTAATTAATTTTTTGTTTTTTTGTTTTTTTTTATTGAGTGGCATTATTCATAACGCATTACATTCACTACAAATAAAAAAAATCATGATTTATTGGAATTAGATCACTAGTTTGAATGTCAAGTGCATGGATATTTTTTTTGGTAATTCTTTTATTAAATATTTTGTTTTTATTAATTTTTAAATTAGTACTAACAAAAATTTCAAGGCTATATTATTTTTCAACACATTTCTATTAGCATATTTTTCAAAATTAAATTTAAAATAAGGACACATCTATGTTGAGTGCAATGCACTTTTTGAGAATATTCTAACAATGTTATTTTTCCTAGTATCTTGAATAATGGTCATTGTCTTTTTGTAATAGACCTACTTTCATTATGAAATTAAAATATAATTTTAATTATAATTTTTGTAAATATAATATACTGAGCTCGACTACATACTTAGAAAATGACATTTCTAAATGATTTCTTTTGATCCTTCAAAAGGTGAAACAAAAAATAGTTTTTGTCATCATTTTAGTAGGTGCAAATGAGACTCCATTGAGGGTGATTAAAGTATGAGGGGTTCTATCCAAGGGGGTTTGATCTAACCTTAAATCATACCCCTATAGATGAAACCCCTCAAAGTTTAAGCCATTAGATTTTCTAAAAAATAGGTGATTACAGACAAAAATTAAGATGTCCTATAAGTGGGACGCACTATCGTGGGATAAACCTTCAATAGATCTCACAAATTCTTTTCATAGGAAATATGTGATGGCCTCCTTAGAGGTATTTGGCAAGACAAAATCTACATGACACAACCAAATGGGTCCTTTGTGTTTTTTTATCTAATTTATTCTATTAATCATTGGGTATTCCTTCTAGGTTAACCTTGCTAAAAAAAATCTACTAATATATCTCTTTGAGGAGATCCTCCATTTTAAGTTTTCAAAACCCATAATTAGTACCATCTCTAATTGAGATGTACTTGCCATGGCTTCCAATACACACAAGGATTTATAAACACATAAAGCAAGATGCTCCCATTACAACTCAAAAAAAAAAAACACAACTTTTAGAAAGAAATCCCCCTAATCAAGACCAAAGCTCTAATACTAAATGTTGAAATACATAGTAAACTATTCCAACAAGAACATTAAATTAAGTGTACATATTTTAATATGTTCATGTATTAACCAATGAAATGGAAATGGAGAAAGCACATAAAATCAAGAAACCATAATAATTCAACACATGTCACTGGATGTACATGGAGAAACCCTTTTGATAAATTCCTCGCCATTAAAGAGAGTTTCAAGTATATATTAATCTTTTGAAACAAGACTTGTACATAAACAACACTTTTTTCTCAAACTATTAGCATTTAAATGGCATTACCTATGTACTTGTAATAACCCTTCAAACCTCTAGAAATTGCATATAATTTATAGAGTCAACAAGAAACTAGGACCACCCAAAACCATGGTATGACAAAAACCCAATGCCCCTATGTGGCTAATTAATGGATCCATGAGTAGAAAATATACATCTCCAAACATTTTTGACGTGTATCAAAAGTAAGTAAAAAAACCCAAAAGTAGTGCTCTATTTTTACTCTCCATAATCCTTGTGGACCCAACTCAACATGCAAAGATTCTCCACTCTTTCTAGTGTCTAAGATTGGGAAAGTGGTGCAAATGGAGTGAAGTCAAACTATAATTGCCACCAACATGCTCCGCCTCCTTCAATGCCATTACAACCAATGTTTGCAAGTTACAAGGAGAATAATTAAACAAAATCACTTATACAATCATCTAAGTACCCATTCCAAGATGTTGGGAGACCCAAGATTAGACATTAGGATTGCAATTAAATATCATACTTTCCTAACAAGCAAGTTGAATTTGCATTGCATCAAGTCTTATTTTATGTTGTTCCCAAAGTTAATTATTTTAATCCCTCCCATTTAATTTCCTAAACATTTTTATCATTCTCGACTATCATTTATATAATCAATTAATTGTGCCTAATTTGCTTTATTTAATTAACCTAAATTATTATTTTTTTAAAATCTATTTTCGATTTCTATTGTAAACTATTAATTAATTGAAATCTTTCTATTTTAAAAACATTGATAGAATAATATATAGTATCTATGAAATATAAAATTGTTATTAATTTATAATTATTGAAGCATAAGATTTTATCAAAGTATATATATATATATATATATATATATATATATATATATATATATATATATATATATATATAATTTTATCAATAAAAATTTATCTGAATTGTTTGATATTTAAAAATAACCTTGCAATGCAGTTTTGGTTTTCAAAATAAAATTAAAAAAGAAACCTTGTTCTTTTACTTATTTACATGACTAAAATCTTGTGCATGATGCTAGAATTTGAAACTCTTACCAAAAGAATCTTCCATGTCATAAGATAGGTGTTTCTTTTCCATTGATCAACCTTTCTGTACAGAATCCTTTACCTGACATCTCTTTAATATTGCTTTAAAATTATGATTCTTTACATTCATCTAAAATTGATGTTTCATGGCAAGCATAAAGAAACTCTCAATCCATCAACATGAAAACAGGAAGAAAAAAGTAAAGGAATGGCATGTGAGATGGTACAAACATATGATTAAGGCAAAGGAACCAAAAACCAGACTTGTGCGAAGGGAGGTGGATGACAAGGATATAAAAATGATCTTTGATAAGAGAATTCATGGTTATTTTGATATCAACCTTTTATACACAAAAACTTGTGGGAAAAATGGACAACAGAGAAATTTGGGGACATACCTGCAACCATTAGATAAGACCTTTTTTAAAAAGAATTCTTTAAGTGAAACCAATTACCTATTCAATTATGCTGGAACAAAGCGTGCATGCCAAAGGTTGGTATCTTCACATGGGCGGCTTTGCAAGGTAGAATTTTGACATCATATTGGTTTAAAATAATTGGATATCAGGGCCCTTCAAGATGCTCACTATGTTACAATAGTGAGGAAAATGTCAACCATTTGCTTCTAACATGCCCCTTTTCCCTTGAATGTTGGCAGTGGCTTTGTGCTAAACTTGGTTGGATAACAGCATTGCCAAATGATAAATTCACACTATTCAAATCTTGGCCAATTCTTTTTAGGGATAGCTTGTGTGGAAATTTTTGGATCATTTCTCCTTCAATTTTGTTATGGGAACTATGGAAGGAGAGAAATAGGAGAGTATTCCAAGGAAATCCATGGAGATAGAAATGCTTATGATTAAGATTGAAGCTGTCATCATGGAAACAATGAACTCAAGAATTCATGCCCAAAGCAAAAAAACAAAATCTTATATAGGCTGGGATGGCAGTATGTTCAAGAACTGGTTTGGTTTAAAAAATCCTCAAGTTATTGGGAAAGGGTGTCAAGTCAGCAAACAAAACAAAGCAAATTGTAAATGGAGACCTCCAAATATTGGATGGTTCAAACTAAATTTTGATGGAGCGTCCAGAGGGAATCCAGGTCCATCAGGAGCAGGTGGTGTGATTCACTCTTGGCAGGGAAAAACTATTGCAAGATATTCAAAACCATTGGAGATTGATACAAACAACATGGCAGAATTTAAAGCTCTAGTATTAGGGCTATCTCTTTGCATAGAATTGAACTTGGCAAAGGTAGAAATTGAAGGGGATTCGAATTTTGTGGTAAATGCGATAAGAGCTAAGAAAGTGTTGAGCTGGAAACTACAATCTTTACTAGATTCAGCAATAAACTTGATGGATAAGTTTGAAAATGTAACGATTAACCATATTTATAGAGAAGGAAATACAATGGAAGATGCATTGGCAAATATGGGAGCTGATGGGATGACACTTAAACAGATAACTCCATGAGGAGCAAGGATTTTTATGGTTAAGGCTTCTAAGATCATCCGTGAGGAAGAGGAGTGTGACAGTTATGTTTTTAAGAGTGGAGAGTCAAGTAAGAAGGCAGCGAAGGAAACAATGGCTTCTACAAACACCATTTGCAAAGAGATCCACATTGCGGTATTGGTTTCACTTTGTATGTATTATTTCAATAAAAAATGTATTGCTCACGTCGTGCCCTCATTTGGCTTTATAATGGTGACCACGTTCCAGACTTCTTCAAAAAGTATTTCACTTTTAGATGGATTGATGCATCAATATCTTACTAATCTTTAATACTTGTTTTACAGTAATCTTCTGTAGAATATTCTACTTGTTTTACATGTAATTTGCAGTCAGGGAGTTGTGAGGATGCCATGGAAAGACAGTCAAAGTGTGCTGGAAGGATGTCGCAGAAAGATAGTCAGAGAGTGTTGGAAGGTTGCCAGAGAAATAGTCAGCTGGTGTTGGAAGGTTGGTGCAGAAAGTCAGTCAGTTCCATGATCTGCTTGACTCACATTGGCTGCTTTACAAATGCCTTCCCTGTTGCCATCTTGCGGTTTCAAATGGTCCATGGTCCCTGTATACAATGTTGGTTGATTATTCCCAGCATCGTGATGCTTTCTCTGTTACACGATGGCTTCAATGGTCAATGGAGAGGCAGAGGATGAGGTGATGCACCATCATCACATGAGCAGGTCACCTGTTGTGATTCAACATTAACTATACTTGTGTTGTTCATCCTCTTCTTCTTTTCAGGATCCACACTTGCTTAGCTGATTTTGCAGGTTGAAGATAGCTTGGTCACACTTCAAATGAAATCAGGCTTGAAGAATTCTCATTTGTGGAGTTACTAAGAGCAGGAGAAGTTTAAGTCATGATTCTGTTTATTTTATCTTCTGTTGAGGCTTCAAGTCTTGTAAACTCTTATACTTTTAATTTTAATACAACCTTCTCGGCTTCGGCCCCTTATTTATCAAAAAAAGAAAAATTACTACCTACTGGAGTGCATCTGACTCTAACTAAAACAGGTATACCATGGAGAAGAGAGTTGTTCATATTAATCTTCCTCAACTTGTCCCATCCAATCAGAAAATAGTAAAAAATGTAAATATAAATATTTTAGGGGAAAGTTAGGTGCAGTGGCTGCTTTGGAGAAATATTTTCAGAGATGAGAAGGGGAGGCATAGAGCCTTACAAGATAATAATGTAGCACTAAAATGTAAATTTACAATCAATCAAAACTCCTTTTACGTTATCTTTCAAATTTCTTTCATGCTCTGCACTTTCTAAAAGCTTAATGCTGATAATTTTTTTATATTGTTATAATTCTACAAGGTTTGACAATCCGGGAGGATTTCACTGCAAATGAGTCTTAGTTGTAATTCAAGTAGAGTAGAGGAGTTGGAAGAATAATCGTCTAAGCTCTGAGGAACAGAGTGCATGATAATTGATAGAATGTTGCATGTCAATATTGTGTATTGATGGTTTGAATGCTGTGATTGTTTTGTGAGAGTGATAATAGTGGTTTGAATGAGTGAACATTGATTTGCCAAAAAAAAAAACATTAAATTTGGGCAATATATATTCTTCATTCCAAGAAGGGGCTAGTCCTTCCCCACATTCTATATTCTTTAAAACAAATCAGCAGATTATAGCGCAAGTAAAAGTAGATGGAGCTTAACCAAAATAAACAACTTTTGGAATAAAAGCAAAAAAGAATATGGAATAAATTACCATAAACTAGCTATTACAGAGGACACAGGTATAAAGTTCAAAGGCCATATTTTTTCAACCTATTTCTTAGAGCTCAATATCCACTACAGTTATCCTTGCTAGTAAGGATGCTCTCCTCAGATACATAATATCTTCAAAGAGGTTCGAAAATTGACCCTCAACATAGCAATCAGGTACCTAAATTTCCATTGCTTCAAGAGAGGGCATGCTTTGAAGCAAGCAACTTATTACTGCAACTTCTCTGCAGTCAAACTCAACAACTTCTACACGCATTTTCTTGAGGTTAATATGTGGAGGGGTGAGGCTAACAGGTATGGGATCTCTTGCCAACTCCTGCATTGCAGTGCTATGAATAAGTAATCTAACCAAGTGTTCCTTTCTCATGCTAAGGCAAATCCTAATGACTTGCTTAAAAAGAAACATTTTCATCTTTTAATTATATATATTCAAAATGCATGACCTTAAACTACCTACTTATAACTTATAACCATTGGGCTTGAGGTTCTGAAGTGTGTGTAAATACCTGAACAAAGATGCCTAATATAGAGAGCACCTGAAGATTTGGAAGCCTGTGAAGGAGGTTCAGTAGAGGAGCATCCACATCTGCTTCCCTTTCAAAGGGATCGACAATGTATATGGAAAGTGCCTTCAAGGACTGGAAGTTGCCCATGATGTGAAGAAATCTACTTGTTGAAAGAACTCCTGGACTGTCTCCTTGTAAGCAATCCATGTCCAATTCCCTCAAAGTACCTCCACAGTGCATTTCAAGATGAAATACAGCATGAGAAAGCTCATAAAACCTTATACCATTCACACTCAAATCATCAATCATGCCCCCCGACAGAATTTTGAGTTTGGGGCAGTTCACAGATAGAGATTTTACCCTTTGCATCCTCAAATGTTCAATAGTGGATGAAAAGATTATGACATTACCTAGCCTAGCATATCCTAATATTTCAAGATTTTGCAAAAGGGGGCAGAGCGAAATCAAGGAGACTAAAGATTCATTTGTCAACTGAACATCATGGAGGATACAAGTAATGAGGTGGGGGAATCCAACGAAATTGATTGGGAAGTTGGTGAGAACATACTCCCCCAGATATAGTGTTACCAGACGTGAACATGAAAAGAGAGCAGGAGGTGGGATTTCTTTTAAAAAATTGCCGAGCTCATCTGAAACCAAGCCGTGATCATACAGAGTGAGGTGTTGGATATTACACCAAGATGCATATCTTACCCATTTACATACATTTTCATGAGAGAAGTTCTGTCGTTGGGTATAATCTAACCAGGTGTTGTGGAGGTGAAAAGCCTCTAGATTGCCTGAGTGCAGAAGCAAGATGTTGGAAATAATATTCTCCACGCTTGACATGGGTGGATCGGGGGAAGTGCAATCAGACCCCAATACAAGATATGGAGAGAAATTGAGTTCAGGCATTTGAGTGTAGAGAAACCTCCACCTCTTGGAAAGGATACAACATTTGACAACGTCTTTTATTGGGATTTTTGATAGTATGAAAGAAAGAAGAGAATCAGGAATTGTGTAGAATGCATCCTATGCAGGCATGAATGTGACATAAGATGCAGAACAAGAGAGCGATGATATTATCTGTAAAACTACAGAAGATCGGTAAGTTGAAGATTCTTAAACACATACAATTGCGATCAATAGTAATGTCTGATGGCGGGAATTTCCTTCGAAGTGAAACGTATTGATGTCTGATGGCAGGAAATCTTTAATAAACAAAAACCCAAAAATTTGTCATAAAGCAAGAAATATTAATAGAAAGAATCACAAAGTTCTTCCTTAAAGAGTAGGGGAGTTAATTTGGTAATACTAATATGGTAACGAGGTCTTTAAGGCGTTTGGATTCTTAACCTTGGATAACAAAATTCTAGAGGAGAAAAGTGCTGGCAAAAATATCATAAATATTATGACAAAACCGCATGTCTTAGAAATGATAACATAATACCTTATCCCCTATACGATGGCATCGTTACGAGATAAGATTGATGGATGGATGCTAACGGACATTTAGGTGTGTGTCATTTCGAGTGACGCCACATGTCCCGTCGTCAGGAAAATGTGGCACCATTGGTAGGTTTTAAAATTTTGTATTTGGAAAGCCAAAAAGGCCCAAAACATCATCATTTTGAACATTCACATTTTGGCAGTTGTTGGGGAGCCCGGAAGGGAGTTGCAAGCGTTCGAAAATCGAAGCAGAGTGACCACTCTTCCTACCAAAACAAATTTGGCAAGCGCAGGCAACTAGCTAGCAAGTATGTATATCTGCCAAAAATATATTTTGCCATTCTTCCTGAGGACTGTGAAGAATTGAACGAGTGTTCATTGCAAAAAGAGGTATTCATTGACATAATTTTGAGAGTTTTCCTTGTGAAAAGGGGTTTTCATTTGATATGTAGAGTTGTTTATGTGCTTTTTTGTTGAGGGCTTGATTTTACAATTCTAATGTTCACGCCAAAACCTTTTGAGGAAGCTGAATGAAATAACTGACAACCCATTACGAAAATCCAACCTGCATTTATTTTTTGCAATTGAAATAGTTATGGAATAACATTTAGAGAAACTAGAAACAATGCAAAATATATAACCATGTTGGAAAACACAATGCAGGTTTTGCAATTAAATTATATGCTTTGAAAGCCACGGAAAGCCCATAATGTCGTCATTTTTGGCATTCGCATTTTGAAGGTTGTTGGGGAGCTCGAAAGGAAGTTGTAGGTGTTAGGAGGCCACAACAGAGTGACCATTATCCCTACCAAAACACATGTGCAATTGTAGGCAGCTAGCTAACAGGTATGTACATATGCCAAAAATATATATCGTTTTGCCATCCTACCTAGGGACTGTGAAGAATTAAACAAGTATTCGTTACGAAAAGGGGTATTCATTGATAGGTTTCTAAGGGTTTTCCTTGCAAAAAGGGGTTTTCATTTGATTTGCAGAGTTGTTTATGTGCTTTTCTGTTGAGGGTTAATTTCGTGATTTTAATGTTCACACCAAAACTTTTTGAGGAAGCCAAATGAAATAACTGACAACCCACTGTGGAAATCTAACCTGCATTTATTTTCTACAATTGAAATAGTTCTAGAATATCATTTAGAGAAACCAAAAATGATGTAGAATATATAACCAAGTTGGAAAACATTTGGGTTCCATAATTAAATTGTATGTTTTGAAAGCCACATAAAGCTCATAATGTCACCATTTTCGACATTCATGTTTTAAAGGTTGTTGGGGAGCTCAGAAGGAAGTTGTAGGCATTAGGAGGCCAAAGAAGAGCGGCCATTCTCCCTACTGAAACACATGTGACAAGTGTGGGTAGCTAGCTAGTAGGTATGTATATCTGTCAGAAATATATGTTGTTTTACCATCCTACCTAGGGACTGTGAAGAATTGAATGGGTATTCATTGCAAAAAGGGGAATTCATTGAAGGGTTTCTAAGGCTTTACCTTGGGAGAAGGGGTTTTCATTTGGTTTGAGTGTGTAGAGGGTTTTACAACATTGTGTGGGTTGGAGGTTTGATAAATCATGTACTCACCACCCATTGTGTTTTTCAACCTACAATTATACTATGCATGTATATTTGGATCATATGAAGAAATTGAAACACAATTTTTACTCTACTTCAGAGTTGTTATAAAGTTTGAAGGTGTCTTTCATTACATTCATATTGTCTAAATAACAAAAGGTTTTCAATACATTCATATTGTTTTGTAAAATTCCAAGTTGCAAAACATTGGGTGTTATGAAATCTGCAACCCACATTATGTTTTAAAACCCTTTACAAGTAACAACCCAATAGGTTAATCACCCCTTACCTCAATTTTCTCTATTTTATGATTGCCTTGAGAACCTTTTCTTTTGTAGACAGTAAGAATGTACTAAAATTGGAAAACATTCGGCGTTATGAAACCTACAACCCACATAGTGTTGTAAAACCCTCTATACCTAACAGCCCAATTGGTTAGTCACCCCTCAACTCAATTTGGTTAGTTTTATGTATCCCCCACCTGCAACTCCTCCCAGTGCTCTCTGCCACTTAGCTTTGAGCATACAAAATGAAATAAATGGCAACCCACATTGTGTTTTGAAACCTACAATTATATTTTGCATTTATTTTTCAATCATATGAAGAAATTGACATGCAATTTTTAGTCTAAGTAAGAGTTGCTATAAATTTTGAAGGTGAACTTCACTACATTCTTACTGTCTACAAAACTAAAGGTTTTCATCACAATTGTGTTGTCTATATATAATTGCATGTTGGAAAACAGTGGGTGTTATAAAACCTACAACCCACAGACTGTTGTAAAACCCTCTACGCGTAAATACCAAATTGGAAAGAGGTTTGAATGTCTTGAATACTTTTATGTTGCTTTGTAGTCACTTTTTGCTTAGCTTTGAGAGTGTCTTTATGATTAGAGAATGCATATGTTTCTTTTAACAAGTTATTTACAAAACTTGTCTACGTTTTTAGATAAGACTTTCATGTCTTCACCTAATTGATTCTCCTTTTATGCACTTACATATGATAATGCCTTCTTTTCATCTATTTCTAGTTGTATTTATTCCATGGAAGTCTTAAGTTCAAGAATTTGTGAATTAATTTGTTCAACTCCACCTATAGTATCATCTCTCACTTTCTTTGTCTGCACAAATTCTTGTGCAATACAAAACCTCTCGACTTTATCCACTTCTACATTACCATTTTCCCATTCCACATACTGCACACACACCTTCCTCAACTTCTCAAGAGCATGAACAATCTCTTCAGCCAATACACTATTTGTCTCATTCACTTTGGCCTGCTTCTTTTCAACCTCATACTCCCAATATGCGAGAGGCAACTAACTCTGCTCCACAATACAAGGCATACATACCCTACCCCCTGCAGGATGTTAATGGCATTTGCTAAGTAATCAAATGCAAAAAACAAAGATTAACATTATCTTTGGTAAGGATCATGGTAATAATACCCTACCCCCTGAAAGATGTTAATGACATTCGCTAAGTAATCAAATACGAAAAAAATATTAACATTATCTTTGGTAAGGATCATGGTGATTATACCCTATCCCCTGTAGGATGTTAATGGCATTCACTAAGTAATCAAATGCAAAAAAAAGATTAACATTATCTTTGGTAAGGATCATGGTAACTACAACTTCCATGGTTTAACACTATTAATATTTATTTATTTATAATAACGTTAGGACAAATACTAGTGAATATAATAATGTTGATGTTAAGTATCATGGGAATTTTGGGGCTTAAATGAAGGAATTAATTAATAATATTTTTTTCCTTAAGTTGAGTTATTGAAAATAATGTGATTCAAAAATTTATTTCCAACGAGAGAACTAAAATAAGTTCCTAGCCCTAATGTTGTTTCGTCGATTGAATGATTGTCAATTAAAAAGTATTTTATTTATTATGGATTTATTGATTTAAATAATGACATTAGTAGGGAGGTCTAAATGATAATTTAATAATAATAATATTGGTAATTCCTAAAGCATTGATAAATATAACATATAAACTACCATTATTAACAATAAATAGTTGTTGATGATTTTGTGGTAATATTTTTAAAGAGAATGACCCTATCCTCCATGTTAAATTCATGGTTATACAAGAATAATAAGAGTCTATTGGTCATATAATTAAATAGAACATTTATTGGAATTAACTATTAGTAATAATGTTTTATTAATAATTAATTGGGACTGAGCACAAGTTTATTGTTGGTTAATTAATAATAGTAACATCTCCATTGATGGATTGATTCAACAATAATGCCATTAATGAGGTGTAATTGAGATTAATGATAATGCGATTTTTATGATTAAATAGTAATGTTATCATTATTAATGTTTCAA
Organism: Sequoia sempervirens; assembly: GCA_007258455.2. Lineage (NCBI taxonomy): Eukaryota > Viridiplantae > Streptophyta > Pinopsida > Cupressales > Cupressaceae > Sequoia > Sequoia sempervirens. The sequence goes on along the minus strand of VDFB02271358.1, from coordinate 851,712,289 downwards.
TGAGATTAATAATAATATGATTATATAAAATTCCTGAAGGAGTGATGTCAATGTTAGTTAATAATTGTTTGACAACCACTCTATACCTAGGGATCTATTTGTGGTTCGAATGATACTTTTGCATTTAAAAAACTATTTGGCATGCATATCATGAGCTAGCCCAAGATTACTAATTGTGTTTTAGAATGGGACATAAGGTTTCCATCTCATAGGAGTGGAAACGACATCGCCCAATGCATAGCACACTACCATTCTAGGTATGGTGATCATCTTAAGGTGGTTAATTTTAAAAAAAAAATTGTTGGTTGTGAATTTTCCCTTCAATTAAATTTAGGGCATGGCATAATAGCATTTAAATGGAATTGCTTATGTACTTGTAATAAACCTTGAAACCTCTATCAATTGCATATAATTTATAAAAAAGAGTTGATAGGATATCATGACCACCCAAAACCATGCTATGACAAAAACCTGATGCCCCTATGTGACTAGTGTTGTCAATAAGGTTTGCACCCTTGCTAAGCTATGAACTTCAACAACCTATTGATACATGGGAACGCTTCAAGGTTGTGGGTCACTTGAAAACAACTATTGTCAATAAGGTTTGCACCCTTGCTAAGCTATGAACTTCAACAACCTATTGACACATGGGAACACTTCAAGGTTGTGGGTGACCTGAAAATGAAGTGGACCTCCAAAGTAAACTGGTTCTTCCTAAGTACCTCACCTAAACTAGCCCATCTCATAGAGGAAAGAGTGAAAAAGAGAACATGTAAAATGAAACCTATCTCCTAAAAAGGTGATACACCAAATAATGATTTTCCAAACATACAATACAACTTACTTTGAGCACACAATATAGCCAATAACTGAAATCATGACATACACAACTTCCACATTACATATGACTTTGCATCAATGATTCATAAAATAGGTTTAGTATAAGAAGGTAATCATTCAGAAGGAAAACTAACACAACTAAAACTTTCACCTTCAATGGTTAAACACAAGTCTTGACCTGCAAAAATTTCTTATCCTTGCAATAAGGTGTAGATGATAGCACATAAATCAAAGGAAAGAAAGAATCACCACAAGATTTGCATGCACCATCTTAATACACATAAAAAATAGTAGTGAAAGAAGGTAAAATGACTTCTTTTATTGATCAAAGATGCTCTCCAAATGGATGCATATAAATCTAAAAAAATGAGTTACAAAGTTGTATTCTTCTGCAAAAGAACTCAGAAAAGATACAATGTGCATAAAGTGTAAAGCCAAGAACTCTCAAAAAAATGAGAGGAGAAAAAGAGTTATACAAGTCATCAAACTCCAACCTCTCCCTCAAATTAGGCATTTGACTGAAAGAAACTCCTCAAAATATGCAAGGAGTTTTGAATTTGAAAACAACCCAAAGGGTCGTGCATAACTAAAAATCCCTCAAAAAAGGTGTTGAAATTGCAAGAAATAAGGATTTAAATGCCTCAAAATCCTCCTTGAGTCCAACTCAAACCACTTGGACTCTTAACTGTCAATTAACTGATCAAATCTCCTGATTTTTCTCCACATGTTGGCACTTATTTCCCCATAGATTTAAGCAAAACTTCAAGGCTCCATTTAACTCCTTCTTAGTCCATCATTTAAAAATTGCATCATAAGACATCTTTACTTTGCATTCATAAATAAATTTTATTTAAAGTGACTTATATTTCATCACTTAAATAAAGTTAATACAATTTTCAATTTTAAAATGCAAAAATAAAAAGCCAAATACAAAAGGCTTATTGACTAAGTGTTATCAAATATTCAAAAAGGAGTTACAAAGGCATAAAAGCATGCCACGTTTTTATGTGAGGAAAGTTTTAAAAAAAAAACTAAAGGCTAAATTCCTTTACTCTTATTGAGCCTCTTTTAGGGTTTCCAAAATCGAAAAAGTTTTGGCAAACATTCATTCTCCATTTTCATTTCTTTTTTATGCTCTGGAGAGAGTGCTGCCATGAGACAACTTAGGGTTTCCAATGGAGATATCGTGGGGTTTTTTAGGCCGAGATCCTCATGCAAAAGAAACTCAAACTGCCCGTTGGTAAGTCTTCCTCCACATATTTGAAATGACTTGATCTTTTCTGAGTCTTCATTTTGGCTTTTGTAAACCTTTATGTTTGTAGGTCGTGGTTTCATTACATTGTAATTTAGGTTTATATATTTTGCATATGATATGCAAATATTTTGTGGCCTCCATCATATTTGAAAAGGTTGTGGCTAGATTGCATCAATTGCAGTGGCCATCATGGGTCATCATTTCTTTGAAAATGTTTCTATGAAAGTTTCAAGAACTTCCTGATGTTGTACATAGAGGTTGCAGCCTTATATTTGCATTTTGGGTTTTCCGTGTTCTTAATGGCCACGTGGTTATAACCTTGTATTTGATTATAGGTACTGAAGCAATTTCTTGGGGTTTTATTTCCCAATGGCATAAGTTCGGCCTCTATCACTGTGATTTCTTCTTCTCATTGTAAAAAACAAGGGTTTCCTCCATGATTGTCTCCATTACATCATGATTCAATTCCATTGCATTATCTTGCATTGTACAGGTTGAATCTCCATTAAGCATGGCTACTTAATCTTGATATTGCTTTGATAGAAAAATAAAATTCTTGATTGTAGAATTTGTATTTTCCTACTAAAACCCCAAGTGGATCTCTATAAAAAAAGTGAAGTATAAACTCCATTGAAACTATTTACCAATGTCGCTACAAGTTAATCTTATGACATTCATGGCTTGTTGTCCCTTGGTGATCACCAATCTCCTATGTAATGATATTGTTCATTGAGGAATGCCCTCATGATTTCACTCCTGGCTAATAATCCTCCATTATATTTTTGTTATCATTATCTTTGACTGTCATGATAAGCATTATTTATGTAATATCTGTAAAAAATGATTATGATATAAGTGTTGTAGCTCACTGTATTCCTTGTCTTCAACCTCTTATCACATGAATTATGGAGAACTCTCTTCTTTCTCTATTCTTTGATTATGATCATGCATATCTTCATCCTTACTGTTGATCGAGAATGAACTCATTTAATGAATGGATTGATCATTGAACTCTCATTGGGCATTAAACACTTATGCTTTTATCATGACCATGGCTTGACTGTAAGAGTCATTTATTGTCAAAGATTCTTTTGAACTGTGTTTGTAACTTGCATCAATGTATTCACTATCTTATTGATTTTTCATAATAGTCATATTCAAACTTGTACATATGTTGTCATAGTTATTTGTTCTCATATGACTGTTTACTTGTTACCACTGTTGTTCCTTGTAGAAATGCTTTGTGAACTTAATATGTATGCCTGTTCACTATCATTCCATGATCATGTTGATATGATGACTTTTAACATTGAATTTCCCTCTTAAATAAGCTCAAATGAGCTCATTATTTGATAGACTCAGCATGTTGGGCTCAATCCTTGTGGGAGCCACATTTTAACCCACATGTAATTTGATGAAACAAAGCAATAACAATAATTTTCCTATATCAGCACATGAAGCAATAAAGTTAGATAAAAATAGTGAATTTGATGATTCTCTGATGATTTGATATGGCACTTTTTGCATTTATCTCTCTGATAATGACTAAGTTGGTTTAATATGATAATAACTACAAATTATATATCTGTTGATGAAGCATGTAACTAGATTTCATGACCCGAGCTGTAACAAAATTTCTCAATCAATTGTAGTTACATCTGGAAATTGGGAGCAAGAGGAGTTGAAGACATTGGAGATCAAACTGAAGACTAAGAGTCAACCCTACATCATCCCTTAAGTCAATGATGGACATGACCTCCTCTTATATGTTTTTCTTCTTTAGTTGATCTTCAGATGTATGATTTGAATTTATTGTTGAATCAAATCAACTTAGTCACTCCCACAGATTATGTGGGATGATATAAACACTACTTTTAATAAATCAGTTATTTCATAATATTCAACTTGACTTGTGTATCAATTTGAGCTTGTTCTCAATTACACAGTCTGAAATAACTAAATAAAACTGATTGAAGCACCTGTTTTGTAGTCAAGATGAATGATAATTTCCACACTTCACTAATTTAATCGGGAAGCTAAAACTTAGTAACATTTATGGCAACCTCTCAAGGGTGTTTTCCTGCTAAACAAATAAGGCTAGTTTCCTTGCTTATCCATTGGGTGTGGAGTCCATTTCTGCCTTTTTCTGACTCAAAAACTTAATAGAGAGCTCATTCACACTATTGTAACTTTTTGTACAATTTTTTTAACTAATTATAGTTCCATTGAGTAAATATTTGTCGTTCATGACATTGAATTCTCCATTGCATGATATTAATGAGAAATGTCTATTTGATTGAACTATAATCAGTAACAACAATGTTTTGCTCATTTCCCCCACCAAAACTCAAAGTAAACTAACCAATTGTGCAAGAACAACACTTAGGGAAATAAACATGCATAACTAAAGTGAAACTTAGTCTAACCTACCGTAACCAAGAATGAAACTTGCTCAAACAAAGCCATTCACTCATTTTAAAAAATAACATCCTTTTCTTCCCAACTTAGGATGCATTACATGTTGATGAACAACAAAGAAAAGTTGAGAAATGAAGAGATGTCTTACAAACAATTGCAATATTGCTTTAAGATTGAAGACATAGTGGATTGCCTCTTCATTTTGCTCATATATACTATTGCTTGAAGGAGCATAAACAGGCCGAGAATGATGTCCTTTTATCGAAGTTGCATGCCTGGGTGAAAGTTTGTTTTGTGTTGTCTTCTTGGCCTCCAAATAGACTAGAAATATTATAGGACACTCCCTTGTGTGAATGAAACCTAAACTCTCTTTGTTGGTCTCGAGCTGATGGATTGCTTCTTCAACCTGATTCTATTGATTGGAAAGAATTAGTTCATGTCGTTCAAGCAAAACTACAATTTCTTGCTCATCCTTCTCTTACTGATAATGAATTTACACTTCAATAGGCATTTCCCTAACATCCAAGGTTGAACAAAAACCTTCCAAATCATCCCAAAAGGCATCTTCCTTTAAATATTCTTCACTTTTTAGCAAAATAGTGCTAATTTTGATGCGATTTCAGCTCTTCTCCATATTTGATGAATCCCTTGAATCATTTGCTCTGATTTGGGAACTTGTTCAATTTGAACAACTTCTTGCTCATAAGCATCATCATTCTTTCCTTTATGTTGCTCATGAACTTGATTTGGAATTAACATGGGCATGCTTTCTTCATTTTGATCATAAAAATATGGGAGTTCATTAAATAGGAAATTGAAAAATTGATCATTAGTACCTTTAATATTACCTTCCTTTGTATCTTCATTTTGTTGTTCCAACTAATTTTTTGGAATTGAACATTGAACAACCTCCTGCTCTTCAAAGAAAATTGGAAGTTCATTGAACAAACTATGCAATTTAACCTTATATTGATCATCAATTTCTTGCTCTATAACCTGTTGCTCTAGCTTGTTATGCTCAGTATAACAGTTCTCTTGAGATATAATAGGTCCCACTATATCAGCTTGTGGAACTTCTTGAGTTGTTATAAGGAAAATAGTTTCTCCAAGAGGCTGCTCTTGAGGAATTGCAAGTTGAACCTGCTCATGTATGGGCTCATTTTTTATGAAGCACATGGTATTGAACAAAGGAAATTCTTTACCAAAGAATAGGTTTGGAAAGGTACTAGGTGGATGAATTTCTTGTTGTTCGTACAAATTCTTTTAATGAAGGAGGATAAATTGATTGTGCTTCTAACTTTGCGAGCTTCTACTCATATCTTTGTTTTTGTGCAATTAACTCTTTTACAAAAAGATTCACAAACTGCCTTCCTTGTGCCTCCAATTCCTGCCTATGAAGTTGGGCTTGAAGATCCAACTCTTCTTGTTCATGGTGATAGGCTTGATGAGCCCACTCATCTTGATGTTGATCTAAGCTCTTGTTGATCTCATCCATCTGCTTAGTATAGTCTTGTAATGTTTTTTGCAACATTAATTTCTCATTGCCAAGGGCTTGCAATAGGCCTTTTATCTTATTAAGCTCTACAACATGTTGATTTAGAGAAAAATGACCTTTTTGGGACTGGGTGGGTGGGTAAGCATGATGTGCATGCTAGTTACTTGCTATAGCAGGGCTATTTGGATTAAAACCAACACCGTGGTTGCTTAAATAAGGCTAATAAGGTGTGGGAGCAGCGTTCTCATGATATGGGGAATGAAAGCTCATATTTTCATGAAAACTTGACATTTTCATACATTCAAAGAGTTGGAAATCAAAATTAATAGATTTTTTTTAAAACATACCAGCACTTAGACTATTGAAACCAGTAGATTTGAGCTTGGAGTCTCCAAGTGTATGTAGATATTGCCTCCAAAGGCTAAGAATACTGCTGCTCACACCAAAACAACAACAAAATGAACTTCTTTTTGAATTGAAAATCAGTTCAAGGTCCCACCGACCATGCCAAAAACTATTGTCAATATTGTTTACACCCTTCCTAAGATATGAACTTCAGCAACCTATTGACACATGGGAACACTTCAAGGTTGTGGGTGACCTAAAAATGATATGGACCTCCAGAGTAAGTTGGTTCTTCCTAATTACTTCACCTAAACTAACCCATCTTGCAAAGGAAAGAGTTAGAAAGAGAACATGTAAAATGAAACCTATCTCCTAAAAAGGTGATACACAAAATAATGATTTTTCCAAATTTAAAACACAACTTACTTTGAGCACACAATATAGCCAATAACTGAAATCATGACATACACAACTTCCACATTACATATGACTTTGCATCAGTGATTCATAAACTAGGTTCAATATAAGAAGGTAATCATTTAGAAGGAAAACTAACACAACTAAAACTTGCACCTTCACTGGTTAAACACAAGTCTTGACTTGAAAAAATTCCATATTCCTCAATAAGGTGTATATGATAGCACATAAATCAAAGGAAAGAAAGAATCGCCACAAGATTTTCATGCACCATCTTAATACACATAGAAAACAATAGTGAAAGAAGGTAAAATGACTTCTTTTATTGATCAAAGATGCTCTCCAAATGGCTACATATAAATTTGAACAAATGAGTTACAAAGCTATATTCTTCTACAAAAGAACTTAGAAAAAATACAATGTGCATAAAGTGTAAAACCAAGAACTCTCAAAAAACTAAGAGGAGAAAAAGAGTTATACAAGTTGTCAAACTCCAACCTCTCCGTCAAATTAGGCATCTAACTAAAAGAAAATCCTAAAAATATGCAAGGAGTTCTGAATCTGAAAAACAACCCAAAGGGTCGTGCATAACTAAAAATCCCTCAAAAAAGGTGTTGAAATTGCAAGAAATAAGGATTTAAATGCCTCAAAATCCTCCTTGAGTCAAACTCCAACCACTTGGACTCTTAACTGTCAATTAACTGATCAAATCTCCTAATTTTGCTCCACATGTTGGCACTGATTTCTCCAACCATTTCCTAGATTTAAGAAAAACTTCAAGGCTCCATTTAACTCCTTCGTATTCCATCATTTAAAAATTGCATCATAAGACATCTTTACTTTGCATTCATAAATAACTTTTATTTAAAGTGATTTATATATTTCATCACTTAAATAAAGTTATACAATTTTGAATTTTAAAATAGAAAAAGGCTTATTGACTAAGTGTTATGAAATATTCAAAAAGGAATTACAAAGGCATAAAAGCATGGAATGTTTATATGTGAGGAAAGTTAAGAAAAAAACTAAAGGCTAAATGCCTTTACTCTTATCGAGCCTCTTTTAGGGTTTCCAAAACCTAAAATTTTTGGCAAACATTCATTCTCCATTTTCATTTCTTTTTGTTGCTCTTGAGAGAGCATCACCATGAGACAACTTAGGGTTTGGACTGGAGATATCATGGAGTTTTTTAGGTCGAAAGCCTCATGCAAAAGAAACTCGAACTGCCTATTGGTAAGTCTTTCTCCACATATTTGAAATGACTTGATCTTTTCTAAGTCTTCATTTTGATTTTATTAAACCTTTATGTCTGTAGGTCATGGCTTCATTACATTGTAATTTAGGTTTATATATTTTGCATAAGATATGAAAATATTTTGTGGTCTCCATCATATTTGAAAAGGCCACAGCTAGATTGCATTAAAGTGGCCATCACGCGTCCTCATTTTTTGAAAATGTTTATGTGAAAGTTTCAATAACTTCCTGATGTTGTACATAGAGGTCGCAGCCTTATATTTTAATTCTAGGTTTTTTGTGCTCTTAATTGTGGCGTGGTTATAACCTTGTATTTGATTATGGGTATTGAAGCAATTTCTTGGGGTATTATTTCCCAATGGCATAAGTTCGGCCTTTAACATTGTGATTTCTTCTTCTCATTGTAAAAAACAAGGGTTTCCTCCATGATTGTCTCCATTACCTCATGATTCAATGCCATCAACTTTTCTTGAATTGCACAGGTTGAATCTCCATTAAGCATTGCTATTTAATCTTGATATTGCTTTGATAGAAAAATAATATTCTTGATTGTAGAATCTGTATTTTCCTGCTAAAACCCCAAGTGGGTCTTTGTAAAAAAAGTGAAGTATAAAATCCATTGAAACTATTTACCAATGCCACTACAAGTTAATCCTATGACATTCATGACTTGTTGCCCCTTGGTGATCACCAATCTCCTATGTAATGATATTTTTCATTGAGGAATGCCCTCATGATTTTAGTTTTGGCTGAAAATCCTCCATTATCTTGTTGCTATCATTATCTTTGACTGTCATGATAAGCATTATTTATGTAATATCTGCCAAAAATGATTATGATATAAGTGTTGTAGCTCATTGTATTCCTTGTCTTCAAACTCTTATCACATGAATTATGGAGAAATTTCTTCTTGCTCTATTCTTTGATTATGGTCATACATATATTCATCCTTACTGTTGACCAAGAATGAACTCATTTGGTGAATGGACTGATCATTGAACTCTCATTGGGCATTAAACACTTTTTCTTTTATCATGACCTTGGCTTGACTGTAAGAGTCATTTATCGTCAAAGATGCTTTTGAATTGTGTTTGTAACTTACATCAATGTCTTCACTATCTTATTGATTGTTCATAATAGTGATATTCAAACTTGTACATATGTTGTCATAGTTATTTGTTCTCATATGATTGTTTACTAGTTACCACTATTGTTCCTTGTAGAAATTCTTTGTGAACTTAATATGTATGCCTGTTCACTATCATTCCATGATCATGTTGATATGATGACTTTTAACATTGTATTTCCCTCTTAAATAAACTCAAATGAGCTCATTATTTGATAGATTTAGCATGTTGGGCTCAATCCTTGAGGGAGCCACATTTTGACCCACATGTTGTAATTTGATGAAACAAATAAACAACAATACTTTTCCTATATCAGCACATGAAGCAAACAAGTTAGATAAAAATAGTGAATTTGATGATTCTCTAATGATTTGATATGGCACTTTTTTCATTTCTCTCTAATAATGACTAAGTTGGTTTAATTTGATAATAACTGCAAATTATATATCTGTTGATGAAGCATGTAATTGTATTTCATGACCTGAGCTCTAACAAAATTTCTCAATCAATTGCAGGTGCATCTGAAAATTGGGAGCAAGAGGAGTTGAAGACATTGGAGATCAAACTGAATACTAAGAGTCAACCCTACATCATCCCTTAAGGAAATGATGGACATGACCTCCTCTTATATGTTTTTTTTCTTTAGTTGATCTTCAGATGTATGATTTACATTTATTGTTGAATCAAAACAACTTAGTTACTCCCATGGCTTGTGTGGGATTATAGAAACATTGCTTCTAATAAATCAGTTATTTCATGATATGTAATGACTTGTGTATCAATTTGAACTTGTTCTCAATTACATAATCTAAAATAACTAAATAAAACTGATTGAAGCATATGTGGGTATGTGCAAGATCATGGGGCTCCAAACTAGGCCTCTAAGTGGTGATGAAAATTCAAAAAATCAGAGTTAGGCAGCTTGACATAAAAAATTGAATAGGTTATTAACATAATTTTGAAAATATGTAAGAACAAAAGTTGTAGCAAATTGAATGTAGTTTCTAGGCTACTAGTCCTTTTTTTCAAAAAAGTAAATTTGTTCTGAGAAAATTTTAAATTTCAATGCAGTGGTACTAAATTTTCAAGAAAAAGATAAGAAGCAGGTGTGTGTTTGACCACCCTAAGTACAAAAAAAACATAATATTTTTTTCTAAATTTTTAAATATAAGTAGAAGACACATGTTCGGATTTGCTAGATTTTGTTTTTGTATTTTTTCTCCACGTAAATAATTAGTTATGGTTTTTTTACTAGAAATTTTTAGAATTATTAAAATGTCTTTGTCTGACCACCATAACTTGGTAAAAAAATTATGAAATTCAATTTTATATTTTTAATCCTATAGTATGCGAAGCATAGAATGTAGTGCATCTTGTAGATTCAAAAAATGTTAAGTAGTTTGAAAGTTATAGAAGTTTTTCAATCAGCCTATCAATCAGGACTTTAGACATAATGTAGGTAGAAAATCAATAATAATTACTTATTTAATTCAAAATAAGGAAAAGTTATATTGGTGGAAATATAACAATTTTTTCTATAAACCCTTTTCGTTTGATGAAATTTGCGTAAAAAAAAGTTGTCAGCCACAAAGGCGAACTTCAGAAAACTAATCAAATTTTCAAAAACACGTTTTTTGGGTTGACTTTCTAGGTTAGGAAATCCCAAACCAATTCCCAAATGGATATTCGTTTTGTTTTTTAAAATGGATATCAGTTACTGGATGGATATCCGTTAGTAGACGGATATCCATTAATTATATTTTTGTTATATTATTTATAATACATAAATATATAGTATTATGTATTATATATAATATATTATATAGTATATTATATAGTATGTATTATTATATTATATATTATATATTATATTAAATATAATTTTATGTTATATAGATTAATACATATAATATATATAATTAAATATTATACTATTTAGTACATATTTTCTGTATAGTATACTATATATTATATATAGTATACATATTCATTATTACATATAACATATAGTATATATATGAAATATTATAAATTATATTAATATTATGTAATATATATTATATAATATATTTAATACATAGTATATATTATATATTTATTGATGTGTGGCCAATTCACAAGAGAGAGAGAGAGGGAGAGAGAAAGACCTGAGAGGGATGGGGAGAGAGAGCTAAGAGAGGGGGGGAGAGAGGGAGGTATAGAGGAGATATATATAGTTTGGAGGGAGAGGGAGCGAAGGAGAGAGAGAGAGAGAGACTTGAGAGAAAGAGAAAGACTTGAGAGGGAGAGAGGGAGAGAGTCTTGAGGGAGAAGAGAGAGAGAGAGAGAGAGAGAGAGAGAGAGAGAGAGAGAGAGAGAGAGAGAGAGAGAGGGAGAGGGAGAGAGAAATAATTTATCTAGGGAGAGATAGAGACTTGAGAGGGAGAGATGGAGGGAGAGAGGAAGCTCTGAGAGACTTGGGAGAGAGATCAGGGTGGGAGGGACCTGAGAGTGAGAGGGAGAGACATAAGAAGAGTTGAGATGGAGAGAGGGACAAAGAGACAAAGAGAGAGGGAGAGATAGGGACAAAGGGGGAGAGAGGGAGAGGGAGAGACCTAAGAGAGGGAGAGAGAGAGTTGAGAGGAAGATTTTTTTCCCGTGTTGGGATGGGCTCTAGAATAAGAAGTGATACAACCATCAAACAAAACCATTACAACTCAATTCAACATTCATGCCATTAAAAACTTCAAGTTTAATAACATGTCATTAAATTGAATTCATGTAAAAGACCATAAATCATCATGAATAAGAATCACTATCTTCCAATCATGGTACATAAACAAGAACATTATGCAACTTTCAAACAAAATCCTTAGAATACATCAAGATACATGTTAATTAGATTGTTCATGTGGAATCTATACAATGATTATGATCAACAAATAAGTCATCAATCAACCATGATGCATGAATAAACACTATATATGCACACTATATACATCACCAAACACTAAATTAATAGATTATTTAATATTTATTACTATTTTTTTGTCTCATCATTATACTATTAAATATTCATAAATTCAACACTAAAAATATCCATCCAACCAAATTATTTATAAAATATCCATCCAACAAAATTCTTTATAAAATATCCATCCAAGATCAATTTTTTTATAAATATAAGATCATTGTCTTAATAAAGTTTTGAGGCTCTCAGTTGCATCTATTCATTTCTTTGTGTTTTCCTCTTTCGATTGGGACTACCTCCTTTTCTCTAGCCATCATTGATGCTTGTCTGAGTCCACTTCCATGGACCTACACACATCAACAATAGTTTTCATTTTTGATGCAAAATGCCTCAATAATGGGTGAACACATTCTTCATTTTGAATAGTGTTAACTTGATCCTGAATGGTTCTAACATTCACATCGACTTGTTCTCGAAACGTAGCACCATCGGGTGCAAGTGGTGGAGGTGGGGGGTTTCAAGGTGGAGTGGTTGGAGCTGGAGGGCGTGGATCCATGATTTAGATGTAAGTGAACCTGCATTAAATTTGTAATTTAAAAATCTAAGATACATGTTTAAAATCCCCTTAAACCATTCAATATAAATGACTTAATTGAATACAAATGAAAAAATGTGTAAGAATCATTTATGTCTAAGGCATGCAAATGGAAAACAAATAATTGTTAAAGTGATGTGAAATCTCATTTAAAAATACATTAAATTTTTACCTCGTTGCAATGCGAAAGTGTTAAGCTCCAAATTGATTCAACAAAGGTGGAAGTGTTACGCTCCAAATTGTTAATACTAAGTGAATCTATATAGATAGTTAGTAATGGTTAAACAAAACTTGTCCCTCCATCCATAGGGAAATGGGAAAAGTTAATGGGTAATAATCTATGGGTTGTGTGGGAGGCTATCATTTGTATATGATTCAATATAATAGCCTCCTGCATAGCACATCGATTATTACCCATTCACTTCACCCATTTCCCTATGGTTGGAGGGACAAGTTTTGTCTGGTCAGTACTAACAATGGATCCAGATTCACCAAGAATTGGAAATTTAGAGCACTTCCAACAAGGATCCTTTCTATTTTGAGAGCTGAGGAGAGTCAAAACAATTAAAAAATTAAAAAACAAATTGTTTAGCAAAGAAATACTAACTTAAAAATAAGAAACAAAGCAAGAATTTAAGAAACATGAAAATAAGTGATAACTTTAGAATAATGAAAAATAAAAATGAATGTAAAAAAATTTTAAAAAATGGAGAAAGGGGGTAATGAAAGTTCTATTTTATGTTTGTTTAGTATGCTAAGTTCAATTTTATGCTTTTTTTCTAGTAATGAAGGTTCCATTTTTTTGTTTGATGTTTTTTATTGTTTTCCATTAACTAGGGTTTCATATTTTTTTGAAACTTTTGATAGAAATGAAAAAATTCAAAAAATCTATGAAGAATGCAAAAAAAATCTTAAATTTATCACTAATTAGCAAAAAAAATTGAAAAAATGCAAAAACAACATACATGGAGGTCGCAGCTTGATTGATGCGTCGCCAAAATGAGGACTGGTTCGTGAAAATGAGGAAGAATTCGTGTTATAAAGTCCTCATAGAAATGGATATCCGTTATAAATGGATATCCGTTTTGGAAAACTATATTATATTCCCATGTGGCTTAAATTAAGTAGAGTAAAAAATGGATATTCGTTATTAACAGATATCCATTACTAACAAATATCCGTTATTAATGGATATCCGTTTGTTATATCATAAATTTATTATATATAAATATACAATAATATATTTCACATATAAGTTTTATATTATATATTATATATTATATTATATTATATTATATATAATATATAATATATATAATATATAATATATATAATATATAATATATTATATATTATATTATATAATATATTATATATATTTATCATATAATATACTATATATTATATATCATATAATATGATATATATTATATATCATATGGATATATTATATAATATATTATATATTATATATCATATAATATATATATAATATATTATATATTATATATCATATAATATATATTATATATTATATATCATATAATATATATTATATATTATATAATATATATCATAATATATATTATATATTATATAATATGTAATATATAATATATATTAAATATATTATAGATATTATATTTAATACATTGTCTCCATTTGAAAATGAGACAACAAAATAGATATCTGCTCAAAACAGATATTTGTTTAAATCAGATATCCGTTATGCAACACCATATTGATTTTTCACGGGGCATCAATATCCAATGGAGTTAATAATGGATATCCGTTTTTTCTATTATAAATTTATTAAATATAAATATACTATATATTATATAATGTATATTATATATTAAATATATAAAATATATTATAGTATATATTATATATAATATGTACTATAGTATATATTATTTATATTTTAGATATATTGTATATATATTAAATATATTATATATTATATTCAATACATAGTATCCCTTTGAAGTCTCCATATCCCTTTCAGATATATTGTTTAGGGTTTAGGGAGAGAGGGAGAGTGGGGGAGAGGGAGAGACTAGGAGAGATTATGTATAGGGTTTAGGGAGAGAGGGAGAGTGGGAGAGAGTGGGAGAGTGGGAGAGAGTGGTATTTATGATGCATTAAGATGATGACATTTTATTACGGGATATCGACATTTTTACGATGATTTATTATTTACGGTCATGATGACATGATGTTATGATGAAAACATGATGCGTGATGATGCAGATGAACCATTTATTCAAAACATGCAAGATGATGATGATGATGACCTGATGATATTTTACATGATGATGCATTACGACGATGATGATGATGTGATGACCCGAAAGATGATGACATAGAGAGGGAAAGAGTGGTGTAGGGTTTATAGAGTGGGATACTATATATTATATATTTATTATAGTAAATTTATTAATATAATATTAATATATATATATATATTATATATTAATATATATATATTAATTTAATATTAATATATATATACATAATAAATATTAATATATAATAAATATATATCATATGTCAAAAGAAATCATAATTCTTAAAGTTCAAATAACGGATATCCGTTTTGTGTATTAGTGGGTTATACACTTGGATGAGCAACAATATATATTAATATTAATATAGTATTAATTTATAACATATATTAATATATAATATATATTAACATATATTAATATATAATATTTATTAACATATAATATATACTATAATATATATTATATATTAAAATATATTATATAACATATGACATTTTAATAACACTAGAGGTGACAGATATTTGTTTTGTAGGTGCGAATTGTTAAGACTTAGGGTCATGTCAATTATTTCACATAACAGATATCTGTTTAGAATGGATATCTATTTAATAACGAATATCCGTTTTGTAAGTTATATAAAAAACAAAAAGGGACCTTTTTGAGTATTTCAACGGTCCCTACATTCTTTTTGTCATGAAATTATCGTGTTTTTTGTCTGCATCAAATGAAATTCAGCTTTTCAAAGATTCTGATGGAACTTCAAAATTTTTCTCTTTGTGTTCCATTTTTATCCTGCCTTATGTCTCTAGTCATCTATGGTGTTTGGGAAAAGCCTAAGGTTGGGGTTTTACCTTTGTCTTCATGTAAAACCCTAGTGTTTATCTTATGCCTAAGTGGGTGGGATCTGTTTGGGCATTACTTTGTGGGAGGGTTTTAAAACAACTTAAGACCCATCGCTTCGTCTAGGCTGGGCCCCTTTTGTTTCATCGTTTTATTTCCTTCGCCTGACTTTATTTTTCCTAAGTCTTGGATGGTCCCATGCTCCCTTGTTTTAAAAAAAAGAACAACTTATGTCATTGTTTATTGTCATCCTAGTGATGTCCCCTTGTTCTTTTAATAAATGTTTTATATTTTACAGAGGGACAAGTTTGCGTGACCATAGATCAATTATCATTTGATCTCAGTCGTTGGCTGCCATCCCGTGATGACCCCACCACACTATTTTGGTTGATCGCAATATCACGAGCGAGCGCCACGTGTCTCATCTGGTGAAGCCAAAGAGATGATAGAAATACTTTGATACATTTATCTGGTTTTAATACATTATGTAGCGGGTTAGTAAAGCATTTATGAGATGCACGTGTTTCAAATCAATAGAGATGTTATAATCTTGGTAGGAAAGGTGCTCGATGGTTAATGAAAAAGTTGGCGACTATGTTGAACGAACATGATTACTGATGGTTGAGATCCATGGTTGCCTGCCATCACGTGATCAAAAGTTGCAAGGTCTTTATCGATTGTGATATTGCAGGTGAGCGCCATGTGGATTTCCTTGGCAACGCATAGTATGGTGGGCCCTTATTGCCATGATGGAGATTGTGTTAGTTTGTTTTGAAGGCAACCATTCAATGATCTAACCAAAGTGAAGGATCGACATCTAGTATTTGAATCTGCATCAAATGTGATTGGAATCGTTCGTGCAGCGTGCGAGTAAGCTTTAATGGCAGATGTGACATCTACTGGCATGCTTTGATTGAAATAAAGTGGCTATTCTATTGCTTTTATTGTGTCACAAAGCATTCAAACATCTCTGCGGAGCAGTCTTAAGGCCAAGGACGAAGTTATGAGTTGTTACAACAAAGATTTGGGTTTATTCAAAAACAAAGTTGTGAGCTGATTTTTGTATCTCCTAGTTAATTTGAATTTGAATTTGGGGGAAATTTGTTGTGTGCTTGTCAAAGGGCTTGTTGATAATTGTTTTAGGGCTATAGGTTAATTGAATTATGGAAAATTTCAAGGTTTTATTCTATAATTTCATATTTTTGTTTAACCCTAGTTTGTTTGAAGTTTGAAATAGCAAGGAAGCCCTAGTTTACCCAAGATGGCACTGTCAAAGCAACATTCTGGAAAGATTGATTATTTAAATAGAAACCTATATGTTGATTTCCTAGATCATTTTCCCTTGTTAACGAATGATAGGAAGAAGGGGTTGGTCTTGATGCGAGGAAAAAACCTAGGGGAGGGATTAGTATATAATTGTTCCAACATAGTCAATGCTAGGGTTCATCTTACAGGTTTAGAGATGTTCAGATTATGGTTTGGACGGAGGAATTTTCCCCACCCCTTTTTGAATTGTTGGATGTATGATATGGGGAAGCTGGTGGTACTGAATGTGTTCCCTTATATAGACTTTCTTAGAGCAGTGGCTGCATGATATGACCCTGTCACACGGGTGATTAGAGATAATGATGGAAAGGTTCTGTTAAGCATTAACAGAGAGGAATTCTGTCAGGTTTTTGATATGAGTGAGCCTAGTATGTTCTTGGTTCCTATTGATCTTAAGAAGATGAAACAAGAGTATGGGAGGTTGAAATCACTTTTCAGAGTTAAGTTGCTCCCACCTCATTTGGCTAGGGCAGGAGGTTCAAAATTATATATTAGCCCTAATGACCAAGAACCTTTCATACTGAACTGCTTTGCAAATCATTTCTTGGCCACCTTTTACTCATTGTGCCAGATTTTGGGTTTTAACCCCAACACAGTGATGCCTATTGCTTACATGTTCATGGGGGTGCAAATACAACACCCTAATTTCTCAATGATTTATGCTTTTTCTTCTTTGTTGGCCGAAAAGATACATGAAGGGTTGTTGAAGTTGCAGCAAAATGATGTAGGAACTCCATTCTTTTGGTATTCCATGTTAATGCATATGTTCTTGTATAAGAATGTTGAATTCTTTTCTGAGAAGATGGAGTTAAGGCACTTGGTTGATGGAGAAAGATTTCCAGTGCAGGTGTGGACTACAGATTTATCATGTAACAGGGAGAACGCCAATTATGTGCATTTTGACAATTGTTTTGCTTCCATATTGAGAGCCAGGCTGATGGTAAATGTACCCAAGATTTCTGAGGAGTTGCATGATTTCCTCAAACCAAAGGGGAGGAAGCCAAAGTTGAAGGTTTACCACAACTGGGGTGATATTATTCCATACCCAGTCAACACTATCTTAAGGGTGTATAGTTTTCAAGGGACCCCTCATATATTTCCATACAATGTGCCACCAAGAGTGGGATTTGCAGAAGTTATGTGGAAGATTGGTTGTGTCCATGAGGACAACCTTATTGGGAAAGGTAAAGGAACATTTTTCCCAGACTATACTATGGTGTCAAATTTTTTTTTTTTGAAAGGAGGTTGGGTAGACTTTGGGAATTTTTTTGAAGAATACCATTTGAGGTGTGGTCCCAAGCAGCAGCATGATCCTGAGGGATTATTCACTCTTTTCAAAAAAAGGATAAAAATTGGTAAGTTTGTGCATGAGTTCAACTTGCCTGAGGACTTGATTAGAAATGAATTTGACCTAAGTAGGTAGGAGTTGAACAAGGAGAAATGGATAGCGTATGACAAGCTATTGGCCATTGTGCACAAAATGGATCCAAAGTATGATCCATTAATGGAGTTCAGTCCATATCATAAGAAAATTGACTTTTTGATGGACAGCTTCAAAGAAATCATGGGCACCTTGATGACCAAGAAGATAAACCTAGAGTTGGATCTAGGCATACAAGAGCAAGATGCCAGGCCAATTGAAATGAGGCCAACCTACCAACCTATAGAGAAAAGTCCTATTTATAGGAGGAAAAGAAATGATAGTAGTGATGAGGAAGAAGAGGATAGAAAAGGGAAACAAATAATGAAATTGCCTGCAAAACTAGGTCCAAAGCTCAAAAGGCATGGGGCAATTAAGATTATTGATTTGGAATCATCACCCGATAATAGTCCCTCACCACCACCATTAGAGCCAAGCCCTAAGAGGCAAAAGATTGAACAATCACAAGAGGATTTGGTGGGTGAAATTATTGTCACTAACCAGGACATGCAGATGGGTATACCTTCCCCTCCCAAGCCGGCTGAATTGGTTCTCTCCGATCTGGATATGAAAGGAAAATGTGTGAAAGATGCAAGAATGGAAACATGTAAGGAGTTTCTAGATGATAATGCATTTGTAAAAACTCCAGTCTTCTTATAACTAGTACGGAGAATGATGATGAAGTGAAAGCTGAATTAATGGATGAATTCAAGAGCATCACTCCTGAGGAGGGGAGAAAACTGGTAAATTAAGCTGGCGTCTTGATTTTTCCTGAGTGGGACATTGCAAATGTTGTAGATTTTAACACTATTCTGAAGTCCAAGCATCCCTTGCAATATTCTGAAGAAGAGGTCAAGGTAGCATTGCAAGATTCTGCCTTTAGTGAAGAATACGATACCTTGGCAATTTGGGCTTTGGCCCCTCAAGGGAGAAATCCAAATGTTACTAATATTAACCCAAATTTAAGAGGAGGGTTGATAATAAAGAGAGCTTCAAAGACCTCAACCACATAGGCCACTAATTTGACTGTAAATGTGGCCAAATTGGCCCAAAAGACTGCCAAAAGAGAGGAGGCTGAAAAGAAAAGCCTAATGGAGAAGTACAATTTCATAATTGGGGAATATAGCAAGATGTAGCAAAGGAATGTTGAGCTATAGACTGAGGTGGACAGGTTAAAGTACAAGTAGATTGGGGAGACATCAAGTGCTCTAGGGATCAAAAAATTTCCTTCCACATCAAGGTCAGTGCCTCCTGCTTCTCCCATTGTTTCTACACCAAGGTCTCCCATCCAAAATCCTTCCCTTAGCCCTACTTTAGAGCTAATTGATGAAGAAATAGAATGCTATGTTGATCCTACAAAGATGCAACTAATGCACAAAATTGCAGAGTTACAGGCATCCTCGAGGGTAAGTGAGGAGGGAGTACTTTTAAAGAAAAGGGAGGTTGTTAATGTTGTATTGAGGCATTTAAATGAGAAAGTTGATGACAGATTGTCATGTGTATTCTTTATATTCTTTATTATTAGATGCAATAAATAATATTGATAGGGATCAGGAGGTAGTAGTACCATTAATTGAAAATTGGATCCCTAGGGCCAATGATTTAGACATAATGTATAAAGCCTCAAGGTTTGATATAAATAATAGGCCCCAATCATTAAGGCCTACTCAGGGGTTAGTTAAGTCATTGCAAGGTTTTCAGACCTTACCAGATGACTTGAGTAGGAAGATCAGATAGTTGGTGAAGAACTTTGATGATTGGAGCGACACATTGTTACCTGGCATAATTGATGAGCAAGGAAATATCAGGTCACTCCAACAGTGGCAAGATCAGGAAAATGAGGTCATCAATGATCAAATTAGATTAATTTGTGATGAATCAGATTACGATTTATTGGTGAGTTGTATGGAAAAAATCTTTAGCACCAGCTCATTCTTGGAGTCTTTTGAAAGAGAAGTGAATTAGGTGGCAGTTAAGTACACACCTTATAGTGTCAAGGTGAATGAGGTAATCAATTTTGATTGGCCAACTGATGAAGAGTACCAGAAATGGGTAAATGTATATTTAACTAAGGAAGAGTGAAAAAGAGTAGGTTGCTAACGATTGACAAATTAGTTGTTGCACTTACAACAGATTCCAGTTTTGTTTTTTGGTGACAATCTAGGTGCAGAATTCTTGAATTTTTTGTTGTTGCATCAACCATTCTCAGCGGGCACGATGAACAAGAAGATTCTTCAGGGAGATTGTTGTTGTAACAAATTTTTGGAATATCACAAGGTGGTCCAATTGGTTGGTGACACGTGTGCTTTCTGGCCTGACGCTTGTTTGCTCCTTCTTTTTCTATAAGAAGGATTTCAAGGCCAAAAGTACGGGTTAGCAAGTGAGATATTTTTGCTTGAGTCTAGGTGAAGTTGCAGAGCAAATTGTAAAGTTTGATGGTTTTAAGGAAAATGCAATTTAGGTTTTGAGTCATTCTGTAGTAGGTTTTGAATTCATGGGGATTTGATGTTTTATGACAGTACTAGCATTTGAATTGAAATGATTAATTCAAACTCATGTCTCCATTGTACAAGCATATCTGAATTTTGAATAAGATGATCAAGGGTTGTTTCGTTCATCTCACTGTTGTGGTGTGTATGATTCTTGTTTTAGGTTTAATTCAAGGAATTAATTAAAATGCTTGAATGGGAGTGTAGGTGGATATGTTTTGTATAAGGATTTGATAAGTAGTATTGGGTTAGAATACATATTGATGAGATTGTAAAGCAATGTTATCAAGGATCTTATATGTTATGTGTTAAATCTGTCATAAACCCTTAGATGCTTATGAATTTGACTCCTCCAATGGATATATGGCACTGGTCTAAGTTGTACTTATTCATATGGTTCAATATTTGTTTGTCTTTACCTAGAGCTTGCTACAAATTGCAAATAAATGACTATCTTATACTGTGAAATTGTTGGGAATATGTGCCTCAATCATCACAGGTTGAAACCTCACTTGGATGCATGTCAGTGTGATAGCTCTTATGTCTGGCCGACTAGCAGTTTGGAACACCATGTTTTGTACAGGTCCATGTGACCTTGGAGGAGTCTCACCGAATGGTTACTCTTTGGAGCCTTCGCTATGACATAGTGTGTTCGGGGTGACCTCTTATCGCATGGAGTTCTTTGGCCGATAGACCATTCTATCTCTCATCGTTGAGATCCTTGGCCGAAATGCTTAGCTTGGTGAGAAGTCCCAGCGAATTGTCAAAGTCTCGTCGACAGTATGTTATGTATTGAAGTCTTCGGGATAACTAAGGGTTCTCGCTAAGAAGACTCAGCGAACAGAGAATGTCTCACCGACAGGAATACATATGATGTCTTCGGCATAACATAAAGATCCTGATGTGAGGTCTTAGTGATAGTTGAAAGTCTTGCCAATGGGGACACACTTAGGAGTCATCGCTGTAACACTAAGGTTTCGTTATGAAGTCTGGGCGAAGTGTTTATGTCTCGCCGATGTTGAAGTCTATTCTCGGTAAGACTCATGGCGACTAATGGTCTCGGTGTAACACAGTGGTTTCGGTAAGAAGTCCCAGCGACTTTGGTGAGTCTTGCCGATGATGAGAAGTCTTCGGTGTAACTTAAAGACCTCGGAGTAAAGTCTTAACAAAGGATGTATGTCTTGGCGACTATTGTTGGCTTCAGAGAGACATAAGAGATCTCGGTGAAACCTCTTAGCGATAGATGTGTCTTGCCGACTGTTGCTTAGTGATCGGTATAACTCTTGATGACTCGGCGTGAGGTTCTGGCAAGAACAATAGTCTTGCCAAATGGTAAACTCACATCTATGAGACTTTTGGATCTTGCTATGATCTCCTGGCGAAAGCGATAGGTCTCGCCGACTATTTGGTGATTCAGTGTGACACATGAAGCTCGATAGAACGTCTTGACGATAACGATAACTCTTGGCGACATCGATATGGAGTTTTGGGCATCGAGGAGACACTTCTTGTGTCTCACTGACATGCCGATACAATGTAAACCTTGTTGACTGTTTTGACCGTCCTATGTGGAGTCTCATGGACCAATAGGAGAAGCCGAATATGAACAGTTGGAAGATTGTTCATTGTGACAGTTCTGTGAGGAAGCTCGACGGACATGGAACGACATGGATATACTCTGTGATTGCTGATTGTAATAGGTTGGTTGAATCGACAGATTTGTTGAGTGATTGTATCAGTGGATGAATTATATTTTGTGCAGACTGTAACTTGAAGGTTCTTGTACAAGATTGTTCATGGTGAATGCTGCTATAAACAGACATCAGAAAGATAAGTCTGAAACTTGTATGTAATTATTTGTTACTGTAATACAAAGTGATTTCTCTTGGTGTGGTGGGTTTTTCTCCCATAAGGGTTTTCCCACATATATCTGGTGTTCATATATGGTTGTCTAATTCTCTGTTTCTGATATTTATTTCAAGTGCATCTTACTTGAACTGTAATTGGAAAAAATAAAAGTATATCTGCATTCTTCCCTTAGGTATTGACGTTAGGAGAGTTGTTTCTGCATCTAGCTTTCCTTACAAAAATGTGTTGTAGTTATCTCATGCTCCAAATAGTTGATATTATTGATAAACAACCGATTTTATTTAGTATTATCCTATTATGTTGAGCTATTAAATGAGATTATATGTTGTTGTTAATGTTGTTTATGATAATGGTGCAAAGGTTGTAAACGCATTAAGGGATCACCCTCTCGGGTCTTGCAGAGCCCAAAGTGTAGGAGATCTTTAAAATCCTCATCAATTGGTCTAGGTCCTTCGAGTTGCCCTTGATTGGAATTGGCAATTCCATAGGTAGATTAGAAGACAAACCTAGTTACAGTAAAAACAACCAACAAATTCTCTTAGACTTTTTTGAGAATTCCAATCATTTGTTTGTGTTTTTTTGTTTGTGCAATGGGAAGCAACAGTCAGCGTAAGAGAAAAGGTAAAAGTAAGCTTACAACAAATCAAATTGAAGCATATAGAGAAAAAGATAGAAAAAATCATAGGAAAAGAAGACAAGGTATGAAAAATATTCAAATTGAAGCTTCTTTCGAACCATTGAATGTTAATTCAAGTGAAGATAAAATAGGAATTGAAAATATTGAACATCGTATTCAATTGAAAATGAAAACATTGAAATTGAAAATGTGGAAAATGAAAATGAAAATTTGAACAACATTGAGAATGAAAATGAAAATGTGGTTGAAAATGAAATTGTTTTTTTTATAATGAAAATGTTGTTCAAAATGAAATTGTTATTGATAATGTTGAAAATGAAAATGTGGTTGAAAATGAAATTGTTTTTGACAATGAAAATGTTGTTCAAAATGAAATTGTTATTGAAAATGTTGAAAATGAACCTTATGCAACACTTAATTACAAAAGAAACCCTAAATGGTTGGTTGAAATAGATGAGAATATAATTGATAATCTTCAAGGAAAAAGGTCACAACGAACGGTTCATTTGTGGGCTACGAAATTGTTCAATGAATTATTTTCCAATAAGACATTAACCAAACAATGCCAACTTTTTGTGCAATTACTTAAGATTTACAAAATGAGACCATTATTAAAAAAATTAAAGATTTGTCTCACAAAAAAATATAAAAAAATAGTCTTATTGTAAAAAATATTTTTAATGCTCTAACTTCTACTGGAAAGACTAGTAAGGAAAAAGATGAAAGGGCTACTCAAAGAGTGATCACAACCTCACTAGTAAGCCATCATTTGAAAAATGCTCGTTTAATGAGACAAACTTGTATTGATTTTAACTTAAATCGTAAAACATTGAATAGAGCACTATCAAGAAGAGGAAGACTCAATAGTTATCTTCAAAATGATACATGGGCTTTTAGTGGGAGGTTTCCACGTGTTGATAAAAAGCTAACCGATAATGTAAATATGCAAATTGAACAATATTGGAATTCTCACTTTAGAGTATCACCGAATGTAAAAGATGTTTTAAAGTTACGAATTGGTAATCGAGATCATACACCGCATCCTAAACATTTTTTGGAATGTAGCCAAATAATTTTGTACAATTTTTTTTGTCAAGAACATCCAAATTTGTAAATCCCTCAAAGGGCTTTTGAGTCTTGCAATCCATTTTATTGTGTTCCTATTAAGGTTCGTAATACATGTTGTAAATATCATGTTGAGTTTTCAATATATCATGAATTTTTATAGCAATAAATGTTAAGTTATTGAGACATCATGCTAGACCAAAAACAAAAAAACTATGGACAATTAGTAGTGTTGATCATGAAGCATTACTAGAAACTCTAAAGGTAAGAGATGACCCTATAGGGACACTTGAGTAGCAAATATTTTATTGTATGGGATAGGTAAGATATTATTCATGACATTTTGATATTGTTTATCTACTTAGGTTCATTATTTAGGTTGTTTAGAATAATATAGATTGGTTATTCTAAGCATCTTTTATAGTTTTCATTACCAATTCATCATCATTCAGGTTGTTTAAAATAATATAGATTTGTTAGTCCAAGAATCTTTTCTATTGTGACAATATAGATATCTCATTTGAAGTATATTAGGATGTTCCTAGCACGATAGATCATGGACCTGTTGCAACAATAGCCAACTCTGATCCTTTGGGAGAGGTATGCGGCATATTAGAATAATACAGATTGGTTATTCTAAGTATCTTTTATAGTTTTCATTACCATTTCATCATCATTTAGGTTGTTTAGAATAATATAGATTTGTTAGTCTAAGCATCTTTTCTATTGTGACAATATAGATTTTTCATTTAAAGTATATTGCGATGTTCCTAGCACGATAGATCATGGACCTACTGCAACAATAGCTAGCTCTGATCCTTTGGGAGAGGTATGCGAGAGATTAGAATAATATAGACTGGTTATTCTAAGCATCTTTTATAGTTTGCATTACTATTTCATCATCAATTAGGTCATTTAGAATAATATAGATTTGTTATTCTAAGCATCTTTTCTATTGTACGTATTTTGACTGCTACCTTAATGGTTTGTACAGGTGGTTCACTCCAGAACGTCAACATGTTGCTCTTGTGGAAGAATGTGCTGATCGCAAGGCAATGCGAGCTCTATTTCCTTCCCCTACTGGGAAATGACTATGTATTAGGGTCGTTTGTTGTATGCCTACGTGGCATTTTGTAAATCCTATATTTGATATAAATTATTGAATGATAATATCATGCATATTGTGTACACTTTACATGTATTCAAGTGTATATTTTACAACTTATGTGTATACTTTGTCACTTATGAGTATTGCAATGTATACTTTACGACCTAGATGTTTTAATGTGTATACTTTCTATTCATGTGTGTAGTTCACGACTTAAGTGTATTTGAGTAAATGAATCACTTTTTCACTTACTGACAATGAACAAAAAAACCCTAAACCCCTTTGCACCTTTACATTGCATCCATCTGACCCTTTTTCCATCAACTGAAAACTCGTCACCGTGGGAAAACGCCTCCGAGATAGCAAAAATGGAGAGAGGTTATTGTAGAGGGTCCCAACACGATCCCATAGCCTCATATGGAGAGTTTTTAGGCATCACGATTTTTGAGAAATAGAAATTCAAAGATTGTTGCCTTTTAGCACTTTGGACTCTTAAGGGAAATTGTCGGTCCAATGTAGCTCAGAGTGATTCGACATATTTCAGTGCAAAAAATTTCCATCCCTAGCGTAAATGTACCCATTTGAACGTGTTGGAATAGTTTGTTTGGTCCTACAAGTTGCAGAACGAAAGTTGCTCCACTTTGCAACTTTACACTGCTTGCATCTGACAACTTTTTCCATCAATTGAAAACTCGTCACCACAGGAAAACACCTCCAAGATAGGAAAAACGGAGAGAGGTTATTGTAGAGGGTCTTAACACGATCCCATTGCCTTAGAAAGAGAGTTTGTAGGCATCACGATTTCCAAGAAATACAGATTCAAAGATTGATATCTTTTAGCACTTTGGACTCTTAAGGGAAATCGCCCATCCAATGTAGCTCGGAGTGATTCAGCGTATTTCGGTGCAAAAGAGGACCATCCCTAGCATAAACATACCCATCCGAACATGTTGGAATAGATTGTTTGGTCCTATGAGTTACAAAATGAAATTTGCACCACTTTGCAACTTTACATTGCTTGCATCTGACAACTTTTTCTCAATTGAAAACTCATCACCACGGGAAAATTCCTCCAAGATAGCAAAAAATGAGAGAGGTTATTGTAGAGGGTTCTAATACGATCCCACTGCCTCAGACAAAGAGTTTGTAGGCATCGCGGTTTCTGAGAAATAACCCTTCAAAGATTGTTGTCTTTTAACACTTTGCACTCTTAAGGGAAATCATCGGTCCAATGTAGCTCAGAGTGATTTGGCATATTTGGGTGGGAAAGAGGACCATCCCTAGCGTAAATGTACCCATTTGGACATGTTGGAACAGTCCATATGGTCCTACGAGTTGCAAAATGAAAGTTGTACTACTTTGCAACTTTACACTACTTGCATTTGATAACTTTTTCCTCAACTGAGAAACTCGTCACTACGGGAAAATGCCTCAGAAATAGAAAAAACTGAGAGAGGTTATTGTAGAGGGTCCCAACACAATCCCATAGCCTTAGACAGAGAGTTTGTAGGCATCACGGTTTCTAAGAAATAACCTTTCAAAGATTGTTGCCTTTTAGCACTTTAGACTCTTAAGGGAAATCATTGGTCCAATGTAGCTCAGAGTCATTTGGCATATTTGGGTGCAAAAGAGGACCATCCCTAGCCTAAACATACCCATCTGGACATGTTGGAACAGTTCGTTTGGTCCTACGAGTTGCAAAATAAAAGTTGCACCACTTTGCAATTTTACATTGCTTGCATTTGACGTTTTCCTCAACTAAAAACTTGTCACCATGGGAAAAAACCTCTGAGATAGAAAAAAATGAGAGAGGTTATTGTAGAGGGTCCCAACACGATCTCGTAGCCTCAGACGGAGAGTCTGTAGGTGTCACGATTTCTGAGAAATAGCTCTTCAAAGATTGTTACCTTTGAGCACTTTTGACTCTTAAGGGAAATCGCCAGTCCAATGTAGCTCAGAGTGATTCAGCATATTTGGGTGCAAAATAGGACCATCCCTAGCATAAAAATACCCATACGAACATGTTGGAATAGCTCATTTGGTCCTATGAGTTGTAGAACGAAAGTTGCACCACTTTGCAACTTTGCACTGCTTGCATCTGACAACTTTTTCCTCAACTGAAAACTTGTCACCATAGGAAAACGCCTCTGAGATAGAAAAAACTGAGAGTTTATTGTAGAGGGTCCCAATACGATCCCATAGCCTCAAACGAAGAGTCTATAGGGATCACAATTTCTGAGAAATAGCCCTTCAAAGATTGTTGTCTTTTAGCACTTTGGACTCTTAAGGGAAATCATTGGTCCAATGTAGCTCAAAGTGATTCAACATATTTTAATGCAAAAGAGGACCATCCCTAGTGTAAACGTACCCATCCGGACATGTTGGAATAGTCCATTTGGTCCTACGAGTTGCAGAACAAAAGTTGCACCACTTTGCAACTTTACACTACTTGTCAAACTTGCAACTTATTCTCAAATGATGGAAGTTCAAGAGTCATCTTGTTGTAGTTCATTGGAAAAAAGTTGGAAGTTGTTTGGTCATGGCCCAATTAGGTAATTAGATGTTAGAAGGGGTTTGGGAGAGCAGGGGAGGTCAATCGAGGTTTGGGCATGATGCCCTAGATGCGAAAAGTGTGGTTTTGAGTGAAATTGGGAGGTTTAAGGGTGTTAGTGATTGAAATTTGTTAGGGAAGGAATTTCTAAAAGTTTATTAAGCATATGCAGGCTTCTATAAACGTGTTTGAGGTGTTGTTTAAGTGAAATAAGTGTGGAAATGCATACTTTCAATAAACCCCCTTATAATCTAGGAAAAATGAGGGTTTCATGATTGAGTGATTAGATGGCGTTTACAAGGATGATAGTTGTGGAATTTGGATGTTTATAGCTTGGTGAGATACTTTCCAAAGGAATCTCGGAGGGGAAGCAGTTTTAAAGAGGAGTTGTTTTGCAAATTTGGGCTAATTGGAGCCTTGTTCAACAGAATAGTTCAATTTTAGTGGGGTTGTTCCAAAACAAGCACATTAGGTTTTGAGATATGTTAAATAGAAGGGTAGTGGGTGTCTCTCACAACCTTTTTTTTTGTAGGTTTGAGTTGATTTTGTGAAGATATTGATTCTTACTCAAGATGATTTTATACCTTTTACATGTTATTATGCTTCAATGAATATTAAGTGACATTGATTTTTATCAAGATGATTATATTACTTTTGAATGAACACTGTAACATGAAATGAATTTCATTAAGTTGTATCCACTTTTCATTAATTTTAACTTCTTTTGAAATAAAAATCAGCCACACACTTCATTACACGAGTTTAAAAAACAAAATAATTTCAAATGTAAATTCATTCAACAGAGCTTGAAATCATGGGTATTCTCAAAATGAGTGTTTGATAAAAATGTATTGGTAGACATGTATGAAAAATGTGGTACAATAGAAAAGGAAATTCATTGTTTGAAAAATCTCCTCAAAGAAATAGACGGATTACCAATTGTAATTCATAAGTTCTATTAAAATGTTATTTAATTAATCTATAACATACATTACCAATCATAACTTTAAACAAGTCTAAGATAATTATACATTCCATTTTGAAAATTCAAAGTAGAAAAACATGCACACGAAGAAAAAATTAGATCGAATATTAATTCTTATATATCAAACTGTAGAATAATTGTGTTTGTGCATATGCAAATTTGGCATATGCCTACTTAGAACAAGTTTTACAAATTGTGGCATATATGCCATCTCAAGATCTATCAAACCCTAAGTACATGTCAATCTATATCATATCATAATCTTGTGTTGGACCATCAAAATCGAGCCTCCTCGAAGAAGTTAGATGCTTTGAAGTTTCCTACACAATAACATTTCAAACCACAAATTAGATGCTGTGAATGGTTGACAAGATAGACTAGTAAATAGAAACTTATATACCATCATTTATAAATTACAAATTTAACATCAAAATCAGTATACATGTACTATACTATATCAATAATGAAATTCTTGTTTACCTCAAATCTTGCTCTCTTTTCTACAAGACATTCTGCATATGATTGTCCCTTAGGACGATCAGGAATCCTCGTATAAAGTAATGGTCTCTCACTCGTCACAGTGCTGAGTCGAACAAAGGAATATAGCAAATAACATAAAAATGATACAAATTAACATATAATTGTTGAAAAAAATCATATCTACTAATCACATATCTACTCCTATCTAAACGTAAATGATCTACAATATAAAATATACACATACCTATTGTGATACTATGACACTAGATGGGCTCATAGTGGATGGATCAGCTAAGATGGTTTCCTATATAAAAAATGACAAGTATCTAAATGCACATGCACATATAATTATAATGTCGAGAATAAAAAATATATATACCTATTCTGCAACTTCATCTAATGGGTCACACCCAGTCAACAAGGTTGTATAAGGACCAGGTTGCTGCATAAAAAGACAATATTACATTAGACTATCAATATATGTAGTACATGTATTTAAACATAATAAATTTCAAAGATTAACATCTAAAATAACAATTTAAATAATTTACCATGTATTGATTGTCTAAGGCAAATGAAATGGTAGTATGCATAGCCTGTTGCACTTCCAACATTTTCTCCTCTGTCAACAACTGTTAAAAATTCCAGCACATAAACATATGTTAGTAAAAATATCTTTCATAAAATATGAAAGAATTTACATAAAACACAGTATGAAATTGCTTTAAGACTTACCAGTCCTCCCATATCATCCCTGGCTGTCAATGTATCTCCTGTAAATGCTCCACTCCGTGCTCTATCAACTCCTACATTCGGCATATCATGAACATCAAAGTTGGATGTGTCTATGGGAGCCTCAATGGACCGTCAGAGAGGGCCAAAACATAAATTGTTGCACATCATGCAACGATGAGGCACACAAATATGTCCCAAAGAGGACGGTGTACTAGTGGGAGCTAATGGTTGTGTACCAGTGGGAGCTGCTGCAACAGGTGTACCACCATCATGCTGGGATGTATTAGGTGTAGCACTAGCGTGATGGGCTGCACAATCACATGGCTACACAACATGATGGCTTTGCATGACCAAATGATCACTTAACGAATGTAATACATAAATGCTCAAAGTCCTTACATCTACAACAATCTCAGGGTAAGGTAGTGGAGTCAGAGCAACAATAGGTGGAGGAGGACAAACTGGGGTGACTTAGCGTGCCCTAGGTCTATCCTTTGGCATCCCTCTACCAACACCCTGGAAATCTCGCATGTCAAAGTAATTGACATGTTTCCCTACCACAAACTCAGCATATATTTTTTGGAGAAAATACTGAGGGACATCAAGATTTTTGTTGGTTGGTTTATGAAAAACCATCCACCAACGTCTCCAAAAATTATCTAATATGCCTCTATGGGTGCACCATTTAATTGAAATTTTTGGTTTCCACACATTAATAGGTTGTCCAGTTCTCTGATCGATGAATAAATGGGTTAATTGGGCTTTCTCAATATCAAGAGCCTTCACCTCATCATATGATAACCCATCAGCATAAAATTGTCTTTGTTCCTCTTGCCACTATGCAAATCTATTATGCTGAGTTGCCAAAGTATGAACATTTAAAATGATTGTTTCCAAAGTGTTTTTCATGTCTGATAGTTCATCAAGTGTCTCAAAGATTTGACATACTTTTCTTAATTGATCTAAATTTCTATGAATAGACTCATGTATTGTTGGCACGTTTTCATTTGGAAACAATGGTTGCGGTGGAGGATTTGGAGGGTATTCATTTTCTGCAGGATTAGGGTTTTCATTTTGTGTGGGATCAAGGTTTTCATTTTGTGCAGGGTCAGGGTTTTCATTTTGATCCATTTTAAACCTGTTAATTGATAATAATAAAAAAAAATTAACAATGGTTTTAATGCAATAAAAAATCTATCAAATATACCTTATTTTGACTAAAATTTAAAAAAAAATGCAAAATGAATAAAAATTGAAAAAATCAAACATACCTTACAAATTTGATAATTTTTTTGGCAATTTCACCTCTCCTGAACGGATATTTGAGTTGCACTGTTGAAACCAATGCACAAGCATAGTAAAAATATAGCTCTTGAGTTTTTTTAGATTTTGTTTATAACACAGGAAACAAATATCCATTTTTAACAGATATTCGTTCCCTGATTTATAGCCTTTTTAATAAAATGGTCGGGTCCGGGACTTGACCATTTTTAACTGCACGTGGTTTTTTTGAAATATTTAATATTTAATATAATATATATTATAATATATATTATATTAATTTTAATATAATACATATATTATAAACAATATAATACATATTATTATATATAATATATATTATATTATTTATAATATAATATATATAATATATTATATAATATAATATAATATCAATATAATATAATATAATATTATATTATATATTAATATCAATATTATATAATATGTAATATATAATAATATACATATATTATATTATATTATATTGATATTATATTATATTATATTATATTATATAGCATGACCTCTCGGGTTTTTTTTTTTAATTATAAAACAAAGAATGGATATCCGTTTCATATCGAATATCTGTTTTGTAACGGATATCCGTTCCTAACGGATATTGTACTTGGGCCTGCAAAAAGTCAAAGGCATGAATTTCGCGTTTTTGGACGTGTTAAAAACGCCTTTTTTCACATCACCACTTTTTGGACCCCATGATCTTGCACAGACCCATGTTTTGTAGTCAAGATGAATGATAATTTCCACACTTCACTAATTTAAGCGGGAAGCTAAAAATTAGTAACATTTCTAGCAACCTCTTAGGGGTGTTTGCCTGCTAAATAAATAAGGCTAGTTGCCTTGCTTATCCATTGGGTATGGAGTCCGTTTTTGCCTTTTTATAACTCAAAAAATTAATAGAGAGCTCATTGACACTGTTGTAATTGTTTGTATCATTGCTTCAACTGATTATAGTTCCATTGAGTAAATATTTGTTGTTCATGACATTGAATTCTCCATTGCATGATATGAATGAGAAATGTCTATTTGATTGTACTATAATCAGTAACAACAAAGTTTTCCTTATTTCCCCCCACCAAAACTCAAAGTAAACTAATCAACTGTGCAAGAACAACACTTAGGGAAATAAAAATGCATAACTAAACTGAAACTTAGTCTAACCTACCCTAACCAAGAGTGAAACTTGCTCAAACAAAGCCATTCACTCGTTTTAAAAAATAACATCCTTTTCTTCCCAACTTAGGATGCATTACATGCTGATGAACAACAGAGAAAAGTTGAGAAACAAAGAGATGTCTTACAAACAATTGTAGTATTGCTTTAAGATTGAAGACATAGTGGATTACCTCTTCATTTTGCTCATATATACTATTGCTTGAAGGAGCATAAACAGGCCGAGAATGATGTCCTTTTATCGAAGTTGCATGCCTAGGTGAAAGTTTGTTTTGTGTTGTCTTCTTGGCCTCCAAATAGACTAGACATCTTATAGGACACCCCCTTGTGTGAATGAAACCTGAACTCTCTTTGTTGGTCTCAAGCTGATGGATTGCTTCTTCAACCTGATTCTATTGATTACAAAGAATTAGTTCATGTGGTTCAAGCAAAACTACAATTTCTTGCTCGTCCTTCTCTTACTAATCATGAATTTCCACTTCAATAGGCATTTCCTTAACATCCAAGGTTGAACAAAAACCTTCCAAATCATCCCAAAAGGTATCTTCTTTTAAATCTTCTTCACTTTTCAGCAAAATAGTGCTAATTTTGATGCGATTGCAGCTCCTCTCCATATTTGATGAATCCCTTTGAATCATTTGCTCTGATTTGGGAACTTGTTCAATTTGAACAACTTCTTGCTCATAAGCATCATCATTCTTTCCTTTATATTGCTCATGAACTTAATTTGGCATTAACATGGGCATGCTTTCTTCATTTTGATCATACAAATAAGGGAGTTCGTTAAATAAGAAATTGAAAACTTGATCATTAGTACCTTTTATATTACCTTCCTTTGTATCTTCATTTTGTTGTTCCAACTAATTTTTTGGCATTGAACATTGAACAACCTCCTGCTCTTCAAATAAAAGTGGAAATTCATTAAACAAACTATGCAAAACCTCATATTGATCATCAATTTCTTGCTCTATAACCTGTTGCTCCAACTTGTTATGCTCAATATAACAGTTCTCTTGAGATATAATAGGTCCCACTATATTAACTTGTGGAACTTCTTGGGTAGTCAAAAGACAAATAGTTTTTTCAAGAGGCTGCTCTTGAGGAATTGCAAGTTGAACCTGCTTATGTATAGGCTCATTTTGTATGAAGTACATGGTATTGAACAAAGGAAATTCTTTACCAAAGAATAGGTTTGGAAAGGTACTAGGTGGATGAACTTCTTGCTGAAGTACAGATTCTTTCAATAAAGGAGGAGAAGTTGAATGTGCTTCAACTTTGCGAGCTTCTGCTCATATCTAAGTTCTTTTTGTGCAATTAACTCTTTTGCAAAAAGATTCGCAAACCACCTTCCTTGTGCCTCCAATTCCTGCCTATGAAGTTGGGCTTGAAGATCCAACTCTTCTTGTTCATCGAGATAGGCTTGATAAACCCACTCATCTTGATGTTGATCTAAGCTATTGTTGATCTCATTCATCAGCTCAGTATAGTTTTGTAAATTTTGTTGCAACATTAGTTTCTCATTGCCAAGGGCTTGCAATAAGCCTTTTATCTCATTAAGCTCTACAACATGCTAATTTAGAACAAAATGACCTTCTTGGGACTGAGTGGGTGGGTAAGCATGATGTGCATGCTTGTTACTTGTTGTAGCAGGGCTATTTGGATTAAAACCAACACTATGGTTGCTTAAATAAGGTTGATAAGGTGTGGGAGCAGCGTTCTCATGATATGGGAAATGAAAGCTCATATTTTCATGAAAACTTGACATTTCTATACATTCAAAGAGCTGGAAATTAGAATTAATAGATTTGTTTTAAAACATACCAGCACTTAGACTATTGAAACCAGTAGATTTGAGCTCGGAGTCACCAGGTGTATATAGATCTTGCCTCCAAAGGCTGAGAATACGACTACTCACACCAAAAAAACAACAAAATGAACTTCTTTTTGAACTAAAAATCAGTTCAAGGTCCCACCGGGCATGCCAAAAATTATTGTCAATAAGGTTTGTACCCTTGCTAAGCTATGAACATCAGCAACCTATTGACACATGGGAACACTTCAAGGTTGTGGGTGACCTGAAAACGAAGTGGACCTCTAGAGTAAGTTGGTTCTTCCTAAGTACTTCACCCAAACTAACCCATCTTGTAGAGGAAAGAGTGAGAAAGAGAACATGTAAAATGAAACCTATCTCCTAAAAAGGTGATACACCAGATAATGATTTTTCCAGACTTACAACACAACTTACTTTGAGCACACAATATAGCCAATAACTGAAATCATGACATACAAAACTTCCACATTACATATGACTTTGCATCAGTGATTCATAAACAATGTTCAATATAAGAAGGTAATCATTTAGAAGGAAAACTAACACAACTGAAACTTTCACCTTCACTAGTTAAACACAAGTCTTGACCTTTCAAAAAATCCATATTCCTGCAACAAGGTGTAGATGATAGCACATAAATCAAAGGAAAGAAAGAATCACCACAAGATTTGCATGCACCATCTTAATACACACAAAAAATAGTAGTGAAAGAAGGTCAAACGACTTCTTTTATTGATAAAAAATGCTCTCCAAATGGCTGCATGTAAATCTGAACAAATGAGTTACAAAGTTGTATTCTTCTACAAAAGAACTCAGAAAAGATACAATGTGCATAAAGTGTAAAGCCAAGAACTCTCAAAAAAATGAGAGAAAAAGACTTATACAAGTTGTCAAACTCCAACCTCTCCCTCAAATTAGGCATCTGACTGAAAGAAACTCCTCAAAATATGCAAGGAGTTTTGAATTTGAAAAACAACCCAAAGGGTCGTGCATAATTGAAAACCCCTCAAAAAAGGTGTTGAAATTGCAAGAAATAAGGATTTAAATGCCTCAAAATCCTCCTTGAGTCAAACTCCAACCACTTGGACTCTTAACTGTCAATTAAGTGATCAAATCTCCTAATTTTGCTCCACATGTTGGCACTGATTTCTCCAACCATCTCCTAGATTTAAACAAAACTTCAAGGCTCCATTTAACTTCTTCTTAGTCCATCATTTAAAAATTGCATCATAAGACATCCTTACTTTTCATTCATAAATAACTTTTATTTAAATTGATTTATATTTCATCACTTAAATTAAAGTTATAGAATTTTGAATTTTAAAATGGAAAAATAAAAAGCCAAATACAAAAGGCTTTTTGACTAAGTGTTATGAAATATTCAAAAAGGAATTACAAAGGCATAAAAGCATGGCACGTTTTTATGTGAGGAAAGTTTTAAAACAAAACTAAAGGCTAAATGCCTTTACTCTTATCAAACTGAAGACTAAGAGTCAACCTTATGTCAGCCCTTAAGGCAATGACAAACATGACCTCCTCTTATATGTTTTTCTTCTTTAGTTGATCTTCAAATGTATGATTTACATTTATTGTTGAATCAAATCAATTCAATCAGTCCCATGACTTGTGTGGGATTATAGAAACACTGCTTTTAATAAATTAGTTATTTCATGATATGTAATGACTTGTGTATCAATTTGAACTTGTTCTCAATTACATAATCTGAAATAACTAAATAAAACTGATTGAAGCATATGTTTTATAGTCAAGATGAATGATAATTTCCACACATCACTAATTTTAGCGGGAAGCTAAAAATTAGTAACAACTAGTGAATGGATCAATGAGTAGAAAATGTAACTCTTCAAACATCTTTGACCTATGTGAAGAGTAGGCACAAATCACCAAAAGTAGAGCTCTATTTTTTACTCTCCATAATCCTTGTGAACGCCACTGAACATGCAAAAATTCTCCACTCCTAATACTTATTACTGGGAAAGTGGTGTAAATGGAGTCAAGTTATAATTGCCACCAACACGCTCCATCTCCCCCTTGAATGCCATTACAACCAATATTTGCAAGTTACAAAGAAAATATTCAAAAAATTACATCCCAAAATCACCTACATGAGCGTCCAATTACCCAAAATGTTGGGAGATCCAATTTATACATTAGGATTGCAATTACATATCATACTTTCCTAACAAGTGAGTTGAATTTACATTGCATCAAGTTTTATTTTATGTTGTTCCCAAAATCAATTATTTTAATCCCTCATATTTAATTTCCTAAATTAATATTGATATACATTTTTTTATCATTTTCAACTATCATTTACATAATCTAGATTAATTTACCTAATTTACTTTATTTAATTAGCCTAAATTAATTTTTTAAGTTTAGTTTTCATTATCCATTACAACCTATTAATTAAATAAAATCTTTTTATTTTAAAAAATATTGATAGTATCTTATGATAAGTAGGAGGTATTTTTCCACAGTGTGTCAAATTATGATATTGCTATCAGGATTCAACCGTGTAGTTTTGAGTCAAACTCATTGACCCATGTTTCATGAGTAGTGGTTCAACAAGAACCCATATCTCATGATATCGAATGGTCCATAGCACTCATTGCATCTAGGTGATGCTCACGAGAGGTGAAGCGGGATGGGTGACCTCGGGGGGACGGTGCTTCACCTCTGTGAGCATCACCTAAGGGAAGTTTATCGATATGTCATGAATGGAGTCAGTCTTGAATCGTCTCTTTAATATTATCTTATGATTCAATAATTAAAATTAATAACAAGTTTATGCGTTATAAATTACTAATATATATATTTATGAATTCTAAAGTATAAAATTGTTATTGATTTTCATTATTGAATCATAAAGATTCTGAAATCTTTATACATACACACATATATATTCTTGAATTGTTTGATATTTACAAATAATCTTGCAATGCACTTTTGGTTTTCAAAATGATCTAATAAAAATTGTTCTTTTACTTATTTACATGACT
Organism: Sequoia sempervirens; assembly: GCA_007258455.2. NCBI lineage: Eukaryota > Viridiplantae > Streptophyta > Pinopsida > Cupressales > Cupressaceae > Sequoia > Sequoia sempervirens. The sequence goes on along the minus strand of VDFB02271358.1, from coordinate 851,674,468 downwards.
AAACTCACTTTTGGATGATGTTAGAATTTGAAACTCTTACCAAAGAATATTACATGTCACACAACAAGTGTTTCTTTCTATTGATCAGCCTTTCGAACAAAATTATTTCTTGAACATCTCTTTTAATATTGATTTAAAATTCTCATTCTTTACATTCATTTATGTAGCTTCTTGCAAAAGTGAATATTTGGAAAATAAAATAAATTAATGTCCTCCATCCAAAATTGTTGTTTCATGGCAGGCATGAAACTCTCACAAGGTAAAAAAAACAAAATAAAGGCAAACATAAGGAGGTTCTCAGGCCATCAACATAAAAACAAGAAGAAAAGAGTAAGAGAATGGCATGTGAAATGGTAGACGAGGAATCAAAAAACAAACTTGTATGAAGGTGGATCACAAGAATGTAAAGTGATCTTTGAGAAGGAAATTCATGAAATATTTGTAGCTCAATCTTTATATACAAAAACTTGTGGAAGAAATGGACAACAGAAAGATTTTGGAAACATGAGATTTCTTTTAAAGTTTTAGATGTATTAATTTATTATTGTCCTTTTCAAAAATTAAAACCAATATAATTACAGTTGGAGGCATCTGTCTTCAACTAAGATAGAAGGGGAGACCAGGGCCTTGGAAAATATTATTACCAAAACTTCGTTGCGCGGTTGCTTTGGAGAAAGTATTCTCAAAGATTAGAAGGCAGGCCAGGGCCTTGCAAGATAATATTGCAGCACTAAAATACAAATTTATTTTACAAATCTTTCAAATTTCTTTCGTGACCGATCAATTTTCTATATTATTATATTCCACGAGATTTTAGAACCAGGAGGATTTCACTGTAGATGAGAGTCCATTAGCTAACTAGTCTTAGCTGTGATTCAGTTGAAGAACGGAGTGCATGGTATTTGATAGAATGATTTTGGTTCAGCTGCATGTCTATATTGTGATTGATGTGGTTTGAATGTTGTAATTGTTTTGTAAGTGATGACGGTGATTTGAATGAGTGATGCCCAGGGCCTTAGCAAGATAATATTGCAGCACTAAAATGCATCCTGGACAGGCATGATTGTGACAATCAGACCCCAAAAGAAGACGTGGAGAGAAAGTGAGTTCAGGTATTTGAGCGTAGAGAAACCTCCACCTCTTGGAAAGAATACAACATTTGACAGCGTCTTTTATTGGGATTTTTGAAAGTATGAAAGAAATAAGAGAATCAGGAAGTGTGTAAAATGCATCCTGGGCAGGCATGATTGTGACATGAGATGCAGAACAAGAGAGCGATAATATTATCTGTAAAACTACAGAAGATCGGTGTAGTGGTATTGATGGCAGGAATTTCCTTCCAAGTGAAACGTATTGATGTCTGATGGCGGGAAATCTTTAAAAAACAAAAACCCTAAATTTGTCATAAGGCAAGAAATATTAATAGAAGAAATCAGAAAGTTCGTACTTGGCTGGAAAATCCTTAAAGAGTAGGGGAGTTAATTTGGTAATACTAAGTTGGTAACGAGGTCTTCCTTAAGGCTTTTGGATTTTTAACCTTGATTACATAATTACAAAGGAGAGAAGTGATATATTTTATTCTAATATTTTCATGAATAAGTTATTTAACTTTTGATAAAATTAAAAGAAGTGATATATTTTATTCTAATATTTTCATGAATAAGTTATTTAACTTTTGATCAAATTAAAAGAAGTGATATATTTTATTCTAATATTTTCATGAATAAGTTATTTAACTTTTGATCAAATTAAAAGATAATACTATAATATTAAAAAGATGGTTAAAAAGGTACATTCATAAATTTAAATGGGATAAAAATAATTCAAAAAATCAAGTTTAAAAATATTAAAAATATTAACTGGTTAATATAATTCCAAAATGAGGGGGTCTTTATTATCAAGTTCCCCTTAAACAACACTTGGGATGTGATTATTACCAATTATCTCCCAACCAGTGAGTTCACCCTCTTCCTTAGAATTATCATCCAAAGGTTGTTGAGCACAAACCAGAGAAATAATAAACTCTACTCAAAAAACTTTTCAATGTTTGGCCAACTAGGAGAATCGTGCTTGTGAGAAGAGACAAAAGGAGGTCATGAGGGCTGGGACCATCCATAGGTAGCATTATCTTTGTTTCCCAATGATTGAGATCCATGATAGTGGGAATCATGATCTATTTTGGGAAACTGGTTACAACCTCACTTGCATCCTCGAGGAGGAGAATAAGAGGGAGGCAAGACTCTCACAATAGTGTAGGGAGCATTGCTCGAGTGACTTAAAAGATCTTGAAAATGGGCCACCTCTAATACAACTTTGCTAGCTTGCACATAAATCTGCATAAGTGTATTAGAGAAAATTATAACTTTAGTGTATACAGAGAAATGAATATCAACAAAATATCTTGAAAAATATCATTTCTATCTTTCCAAATGTTGAATCGCCTTAAAAGCATGCCAATTCTGGTGATAATTGAAAGGAAGACAAGGTTAATCCCCTAACACAACCATATTCATGGACACAGCTAATCTCCCAACAAAACGAACATGTCATAGACATGATAACATACAAAAACGCATAAAACATACATAACATGATGGGACAACGTAGTGCAGGGCCCGCCAAGATGGGGGATAAAAGTGACAAAATCGACAGATGGGCGTTACGGCAAGGGAAGTGAGGAGATAATAGCGTCATCAAGTCATTTTTTCCTCCCCTTCCAATTTGCTAGTGTGGTGGAACTTGTGCGAGAAGCTATCTAAAACCCACAAGCGGGAAGGTTGACGTGTGTCTTAGTCATGTGTTCTAAATTGTAATAATTATTGTTATTGGAAAACACTTTGTGTTGTGGGTTTAAATTGTAATAAGTATTGTTATTGGAAAACACTTTGTGTTGTGGGTTTTTTCACTTTGTTGGTTGAAAGTCAAAGGTTGGAGAGAAGGGGGTGGAGTTGCAAGTGGGGGATATGTAAAATAGACCGAATTGAGGCGAGAGGTTTCTAACTAATTAGGTTTTACTTGTAAAGGGTTTTAAAACATTTTGTGGGTTGTAGGTTTCATAAAACCCAATGTTTTGTAACCTAGAATTTTAGAAACAATATGAATGCTTAAAAAGCTTTTGTTATTTAGACCATAGAAATGTAATGAAAGGCACCTTCAAAATTTATAACAACTCTTAATTAGAATATAAATTGCATTTTAATTTCCTCAAATGATTGAAAAAAATTGCACAAGATAATTGTAGATTAGAAAACAAGATGTGGCTTTTCAATTATTTCATTCAACATGTTTAAATCTAAAGGGTGGAGAGCATGGGGAGGAGTTGCAGGTGAGGGATACATAAAACTAAGAAAATTTACCATCTTCTCCCTTCTTTTGTGGAATTCAACACACTATTATCCAACCACCTCCATCAAGATTTACTTCTCCATTCTTCACTCTCCACTTTACCTACACATAAACCATTGTGCAACAAATTTGATCAAAAATAATTACTTCCTCATCTCATTTTGCAAACTTGTTCATCATCCTTCAAGTCTATTGTGGAATTTTGTTCACCATAGACTATCTACCTCTTTTTTATTCCTTTTTCACCATCTTCTCCCTCCTTTTTTGGAATTCAACACACTATTATCCAACCACCTTCATCAAAATTTATTTCTCCATTCTTCACTCTCCACTTTACCTACAAAACCATCGTACAAAAAATTTGATAAAAAATAATTACTTCCTCATCTACTTTTGCAAACATGTCAAGCTTAACAACTACAACTTTTTCTTCTTATACCATCTCAAGGCACATCTCTTCACTTTATGTATTTGGTACCTCATTGAGACACTTCTCTTCACATTGCTTCACTTTAACTCAAAAATTTGCATATCCTCCAAAAGATAGTCCTCTACATCACAACTCTCAATCATATGATGGATTTCAAAGAATCCATTTTTCTCTTCTGGGTAGGATCATCATGGAAAAAACAAGCCTTTAAGTGGCAATGAAAATTAAGAAAAATCAAAGTTATGCAACTTGACGTAAAAATTTGAATAAGTTATCTATATTATTTCAAAAATATGTAAGAATAGAATCAGTGGAAAATTGAATGTAGTTTCTAAACTACTAGGTTTATTTTATTTTTAAAAAAATCTATTTGGTGAAAAATTGAAATTTTAATGCAATAGTACTTAAATTTTAGGGAAAAAATAAGAAGTAGGTGTCTATCTGACCACCCTAACCATAATAAAATCATAATATTTTTTTATAATATTTTAGATATAAGTAGAGGACTCATGTCCGGATGTGATGCGTATTTTTTTGTATTTTTTTTCCAAGTAAATTATTAATTATGAATTTTTAATTACAACTTTTAAAAAATATAAAAATTCGTATGTCTAACCAACTTAACTTGGTCAAAACTTCATGAAATTCATTTTTTTTTTAATCCTATAGTATGCGAAGCATAGAATGTGACACATTTTTTGGATTCAAAAAATGTGATACTGTTTGAAAGTTATTATTTTTTTTCAATCAGGCTATCAATTAGGACTTTAGTCGTAATTCTAATAGAAAATGAATAATAATTATTTATTAGATTCAAACTAGAGTATAATTTATATTGGTGGAGAGCTAAGAAGCTCATTTACAAACCATTTTTGTTTCATCAATTTTGGGTAAAAAAAAAGTTGTTAGCCATATGCACAAGTTTGGAAAAGCAAGGTAAGTTGTTAAACACATTTTTTGTGTTGACTTCTTAAGATTGGCAGGTCCGAACCAAAATCCAAAGCAAGCCCGAGGCTAATCCCTAGGCATTAATTTTGTGTCAGAAATATCAGATATCTGATTTGAATCTGATATCCGATATGTTCTATATAGAGTTGCAAAAAAGTTATACAATTTATAATATATGATTTAAAAAATGCAATAAAGTTTATAATTTAATATATAATATACAATATAGTTTATAATGTAATATATAATATACAATTTATGATAATCTCTTACTAAATTATGTATTTAATATATAATATATTATATTATTATGTATAATATTTCAATATTTTTGTTAATGTATAAATATTTAAATATATATTACTAATATATAAAATATTTAAATATTATCTCTTTCCCTCACTCTCTCTCTCCATCTCTTTCTCTCCCAAGTCTCTCACTCAATCACTCGTATCTCTCTCCCCTCTACCCTCTATCTCTCTCTGACTCCCTCCCCC
>VDFB02271358.1:851526128-851669148 GCA_007258455.2 Sequoia sempervirens | reverse complement strand
CCCTATACCCTTTACCTTGAAACCCTACACCCTTATAACCCTCTACCATAAACCCTTAACCCTTAACCCTTAACCCTTAAACCCTCTACCATATACCCTAAACCCTAAACCCTTAACCCTTAAACCCTCTACCATCTACCATTAACCCTTAGGTATATGTGTACACAAATTGGATATCTGATTTGATTCGAATACCCGATTTGTAGAACTAAAATCTACCATTACAAAACATTTTAATTTTTTTTCAAATGAATTAGATATCATATTATAACAAATATTGGATTTGTGGGCCATAGAAAATCCCCATGTGGGCCGTTTTGTGCATTCCAACGGACCCTACATTCTATTTGCAAGTGACACACATGCGGTTTTAGACAGGAAGAGACAAAGATCAACTTTTTGGAGCATCTTCTACTCAAATTTGTCATAAGCAATCATTTTTTAGCATCTTTTATGAGGTATAATGGGGAGCAGAAGTCGTCGGAAGAAAAAACATAAGAGAAAGCTTACAAAAGAACAAATTGAAGCATATAGACAAAGAGATAGATAAGGTCATAGGAAGAGAAGACAAGGTATGTTAAATATTGGTGAACCTAACCCCTATGGTCTTTCAAGTGAAGAGGAAATTAAAGATGTTCAAGGTGAAAATGTTGGAATTGAAGATGTTGAACATGATATTCAAATTAGGAATGAAAATATTGAAATTGATAATGAAAATGTTCAAGGTGAAAATGTTGGATTTGAAGATGTTGAACATTATATTGAAATTGGGAATGAAAATATTGAAATTGATAATGAAAATGTTAAAGGTGAAAATGTTGGATTTGAAGATGTTGAACATGATATTGAAATTGGGAATGGAATTATTCAAATTGATATTGAAAATGTTCAAGGTGAAAATGTTGGAAATGGGGATTTTGAACATAATATTGAAGCAAGTGTAAATTATGTTTCACCAGATTACATGAGAAATGAAGAACCTTGTGTGGAAGAAAGACATATTCCAAATTCAAGACCTTCAAGAACCCCTAAATGGTTACTTGAATTTAATGAGAACATTATAAACAATTTTGAAGGCAAGAGGTCAACACGAACTGTTCGGTTGTGGGCTAGAAGAATTTTCAACCAATATTTTAGTGATAATACATTGACTGAGCAATGCCAACTTTTTGTACAATTGCTAAAGATGCAAAAGATGAGACCTTTACTAGTCAAATTGAAGATTTGTGTGAACAAGAAGACTGAAAAAAATTCTATTATTGTCAAAAATATTTTTAATGCTCTCAAGTCTATTGGAAAAAATAACAAGGAAAATGATAAGAGAGCTGCTTGGAGAGTCATTACAACTACCCTAGTAAGCCATCAATTGAAAAAGGCTCGCTTTATGAGACAAAATTGTATTGATTTTAACATAAATCATAAAACTTTGGATAGAGCACTCACAAGAAGAGAAAGAATAGATGATCCTCTTCAAAATGATACATGGGCTTTTGTTGGGAGGCTTCCATGTGTTGATAAGAAGCTAACCGATAATGTAAAGAAAATAATTCAACAATTTTGGCATGATAACTCTAGAGTATCACCCAATGCAAAGGATGTTTTAAAGTTAAGAATTGGAAATCGAGACCGTACATCACATCCTAAACAGTTCTTGGAATCAAGCCAAACAATGTTGTTCAAAAAAATTATGGAAACACATAAAAATATGGAAATATCGCAAAGGACTTTTGAGGGTTTGAAGCCATTTTATTGTGTGCCTAGTAAGATTCGTAATACTTGTTGTTGCAAATACCATGTGGAGTTTTCAATGTTCCATGAGCTATTATGCTATATCCATTCTACTTTGCATACTAATGAAATGTTGCAGGAGTGTGGTGCAATGCATCTTCTGAAATCATCAAGGGACTTGCTAGATCTATTATTATGTTCTAGAGATGATGGTTGCTTTTTCTATAGAAATGATTGTTTAAATGCAAAGTGCTCACAATGTGGTGGCTTGTCAAAAAAAAATTAATGTTTTCATGAGAGTTTTGAACATGAATTTGGAAAGAAGCTTGTTGAGAAAAAGAGATATAAGATAGTCAAATATACTTTGCAAAGTGGAGGTGAAGGTTCTAGATGTGAGTTGGTTACAAAAGAATGCAGTGTTGTTGATTTTATTTCAGATTTTAAGGACAATATTTTCTACAAGTATGCAAGGCATAGTCATAGGTCTCAGTGGTTGGATCAAGAATTTAGGATGTGTAAGGACTCTTTTATGATTGGCACTATTATATCAGTGGTTGATTTTGTAGAAAAATACACATTGCAACCACAAAATGAGGTACAATCTCAGTATTACAATTCCATTCAGATTGCTATTTTTTTCCACATAACGTTTAGACATGCACCTGATAGTACAGAGGAGGATCGAAAGATAATCATAGAGTATCATTTTTATATGAGTGATGATAGATCTCACTCATCTGAGTATGTCCAACATTATTTCGAGAATTTTTTTGAGTTCTTGCAGGAGCATGATATAGCACTGGGCCGACATCTAATTTAGTCAGATAATTGCACAGGTCAATTCAACAATGCTCGTATGTTTTATTGGTTGAGTAGAATGCATGTAGAGAGGGGTCTACCTCATATTTGAAGTTTTTTTGAAGCTGGACATGGGAAAGGGGAGCATGATGGAGCAGGTGCATGCGTAAGGAGAGCTCTAGTTAAGGAGCAATTGAAGATTTCAGGAGAAAAATTCAGCGATGCACGTTCTATTGTTGATTGGTATAGTTCAACATTGTCATAGGGAGGGACACTTTATTCAATAGTGCGCATATTATTTTGGTTCCTTGAGGAGGGTATAGTGGGAGGCAGATTGGATTGTCATACAATCAAAGATTCTTCAAAGATGCATTCATTTCAAAGCTCAGATGCAGGCACATGGACCATTTGGACACAAGAGTTGGCTTGTTTTTGTCAGAGTTGTATTCAGTGCGAGTGGGATCAATGCGAGTGAAGTGAGTGGGTGGATACATGGGTACCACAGTATCTAACTCCTTTATCTCAAACAATATCCATGCCAAATGACACAATGGAAAGTTTAGTTGATTACGACCTGCTTTCAGATCTACTACAACCAGGACATATTTTTGTAGTTGTTGCATAGTAGGGGAATGAAGAAAGATCAGACTATTGGTTGGCTCAATGTGTGCAGGTAAAGCATAAGCTAACACAACTGACGAAAGATGATGATGGTTTCGTGTATCCTACAGGTTCAGTTGTGGTTGCAGGAACTTGGTTGCGAACATACATGATTAGAAAGAATGGCATACATGCATTTGAAGACTACGAGAAAAACAAAACCGTTCTCATGTATTCGCACCTTGTTATATCAACAAATGTTAAGTTGTTGAAGCATCATTCCAGACCAAAGACAAAACAACTATGGACACTTAGTAATGTTGATCATGAAGCAATACTGGATACTCTTAAGCAAAGAGATGATCCTTCATGCACACTTGAATAGCATTTTCAAGAATGGAAGGTACAATGCTTATGTTCATTATGATTAAGTTCATTAGTGTTCTTTATTTAATATTGATATTTTATATACTATTGCAATGCAGGTGTCTTTAATAGTTATATTTTGTATGCACTTTTACGTTATTTTTGGCAAGATTGATTATGGACCTGCTGTAATAATAGCCAGCTCTGATCATTTGAAGAGGTATGGAACAAATTAGAACAATATAGATTGGTTATCTAAGCATCTTTTATAGTTTGCATCACCAACTCATCATCATTTAGGTTGTTTAGATTAATATAGATTTGTTAGTCTAAGCATCTTTTCTATTGTGACAATATAGATTTCTCATTTTCCCACTTTTGCGATATTCCTAGCACAATTGATCATGGACCTGCTACAACAATAGATAGCTCTGATCCTTTCAGAGAGGTATGCGATAGATTACAACAATATAGATTGGTTATTTTAAGCGTCTTTTATAGTTTACATTACCATCTCATCATATTTTGTGTCATTTAGAATAATATAGATTGGTTATTCTAAGCATCTTTTATAGTTTGCATCATCATCATTCAAGTTGTTTAGATTAATATAGATTTGTTAGTCTAAGCATATTTTCTATTGTGACAATATAGATTTCTCATTTTCCCACTTTGCGATATTTCTAACTCGATTGATCATGGACTGCTGCAACAATAGCCAACTTTGATCCTTCGAGAGAGGTATGCGACAAATTACAAAAATATAGATTGGTTATTCTAAGCTACCTTGATGGTTTGTATAGTGCTTGTCATCGAGCGTGAACATACTACTATTGTGGAGGCATGCCTGAATGCCTCCAATAGGAAAATTTTGTAAAATTTGAATTCTCAAATTGGAAACAATGTAAAACGGTCATAATTGTGTATGGGAATAATCTATATCCAATGATGTTTTTTGAAATATGGGTCAAATGTATGGCATTGTATAAAGGGTATGTTCAAAATGTAAAGGGTTTTGTATTTTGGAAACTCATAGGTTGAATTAGTCATATAGGTGTATGCTTTGTTACTGTTATTGGGACAATTCTATAATAACTTTTTGTACTTAATCGAGCTACAACCGAAGGTTTTCTTCCTGGTTCTTTCCTGTCAGTATGCTCATTTGAACGAGGTTTTGCAATATCTCCTATTTATATATAATAAATTATAATGACTTGCCACTTTTGCTCCTCAAATCCAACTTGGGTGCAACTTCATTTTTAGCAACTTTCATGAGGTTTTTAAGGAAATCAATGTTTCCAACCTTTCCACACCCTATAAATTCATCAAACACGTCTATTATGACCTGCACAAACTTGATCCAAATTTAAATCTTGTTGCCCCCACGTTTCATTAACATTAGCAATTTGTAACCACCATTTTTGGTGCAGGAGCACCTACGCCACAATATCATTGTGGATCATTTCAATGATTAAAGTGTTAAAATTTTGATTTCTTGTATTTAATGAGATCTAATAGGATCAATGTTCATGTATTAGGAGGATTTTTTAGGTTTTAGGGTCAAAAAAATGGAGATCCGAACTTGTCCTAGTTGTTGCTTTGTAGCTGTTGAAGGAAAAATTAGTAAATTTGTTTAGGGACAAGCAAGAATAGTGTTTTGAACATGTAATGATGCTATTTCAATCCATTAAGTGAGGTCTTAGTAAAGTTAGAAGTGGAAAAGTGCAACATTTAGAGTCATATTAATGTGAAAAATGTTTGTATTTTGGCCTTCAACAGTTATTAAGGTTTCAAAAGTTAGTTAATATTGGTGGTTAAAGGAATTGGGAGTTGGATTCCAAGGCATAGAAATTTACTTAAGGCCTTCAAGGGCTCGAGACAAGTTTGGTTGAAGGAGTTTTTTTCTTTGAATCAATAAAGTTTCAATTGCTCAGTTCACATTTTACTGTTTTTCTTGTGTTTTTGCCTGTGCACAAGCCATTCAAGCATTTTTGTATCAAAAATTTATGTATAAATGTTATTAAATGTCTTGAATTTATTCTGACTTCTTAATAGAGTGTTTCTTTATTCATTTTGTGCCTCAAAACTCAGACTTTCTTTAGACGGGTTCCTGAACAGGGGAATCAGAGTTTTGCAATTTTAATGGCTTGAATCTCATCCCACCTACTGTGTGCCAATGTGACTTGGTGGGATGAGTTGGTAGGGATTATGAAATGATATTTCAAGAGTGGAAGGTGTGGAGAATTGGGTTTTGAAATAAAATGAAGAGTTAAAGGTCTAAAAATGGTGGTTTTTTTCACTTGAAAATAGAGTTTTTACCCTAGGGTTTTCAAATTTTTTTGAGATACCAGAAGTTTCTTTGTTTTCTAAGCATATTGGGGCCTAAATAAAGGTTTATAAAGTGGTAGTAGAGTCTGAAAGGTTGTGGAAGTACTACATCCAATAAACCCTAAAAAATTACACTAAAAATAAAGGTTTTCTGATTTGATGGTTACAGGTCCATACAAATGGAATCCAATTGCAGAATCTTTGTTTTCTTGGCAATTTATTTGCTTCCCCAAGGTTTTAGGGGTCTGTGTGGTGTTTGAAGGTACGTTGCTTTGCATTTTTGGGCTAATTGAGTAGCCTTTTCAAAGGTGAATGTATAGGAAGTCAACGTTGGTCCAAAGTAATCTATGTTGTTTCTCATATATGTTGTGTAACTTGCATATGGGTGTTTGAATCAGTCATGTGTTGGTCTAGAGTTTTGGAAAATTGTGGAGTAATTGGACAAAAACTAGTTTCTCACTATTACAAGGGTTTAAGGGGGTTAAGAGGGAAATGTGTATTTAGTTGCTTGTCAAGTTTTAAGGGAGTTTTGGAATGTCCAAAGAGGTTAGAATAATCTTGTTAGATTCCTCAAATAGGCAGGTTGCTAAGAGTTTGTGATTGTGCCCTCGCGTCTGCATCAAATTTTCACCTAATTTCACTCCGTCCAATGTAGCTCAGAGTGATTCGACGTATTTGGGTGCAAAAGAGGACCATCCCTAGCATAAACGTACCCATTTGGACGTGTTGGAACAGTCTGTTTGGTCGTACAAGTTTCTGAATGAAAGTTGCACCACTTTGCAACTTTACACTGCTTGCATCTGACAACTTTTCCCTCAGCTAAAAACTTGCCACCATGGGAAAATGCCTTTGAGATAGAAAAAAACGAAAGAGGTTATTGTAGATGGGACAAACACGATCTCATAGCCTCAAACGAAGAGTCTGTAAACCTCACGGTTTCCAAGAAATATCCCTTCAAAGATTGTTACCTTTTAGCACTTTGGACTCTTAAGGGAAATCATCGGTCCAATGTAGCTCAGAGTGATTCGGCGTATTTGGTTGTAAAAGAGGACCATCCCTAGCATAAACGTACCCATCCAGATGTGTTGGAACAGTTTGTTTGGTTGTACGAGTTGCTAAATGAAAGTTGCACCACTTTGCAACTTTACACTGCTTGCATTTGACAACTTTTCCCTCAGCTGAAAACTTGCCACCACGGGAAATTGCCTCCAAGATAGCAAAAAAAAAGATAGGTTATTGTAGATGGTCCCAACACAATCCTATAGCCTTGAACGGAGATTCTGTAAGCCTCGCAGTCTCCAAGAAATACCCTTCAAAGATTGCTGCCTTTTAGCACTTTGGACTCTTAAGGGAAATCGTCGGTCCAATGTAGCTCGAAGTGATTCGACATATTTGGGTGCAAAAGAGGACCATCCCTAGTGTAAACATACCCATCTGAGACGTGTTGGAGCAGTCCGTTTGGTCATCGAGTTGCATAATGAAAGTTGCACCACTTTGCAACTTTACACTACTTGCATCAGCAACTTTTTCCCTCCACTGAAAAGTCATCACCACAGGAAAATGCCTCCGAGATAGAAAAAAATGAGAGAGGTTTTTGTAGATGGTCCCAACACGATCCCATAGCCTCGAACGGAGAGTCTGTAACCCTCATGGTCTCTGAGAAATAGCCCTTCAAATATTGTTTCCTTTTTAGCACTTTGGACTCTTAAGGGAAATTGTCGATCCAATGTAGCTCAAAGTGATTCAGTGTATTTGGGTGCAAAAGAGGACCATCTCTAGCATAAACGTACCCATATGGACGTGTTGGAACAGTCTGTTTGGTTGTATGAGTTGCGAAATGAAAGTTGCACCACTTTGCAACTTTACACTGCTTGTATCTGACAACTTTTCCCTCCATTGAAAAGTCATCACCACAGGAAAATGCCTCTGAGATAGAAAAAACAGAGAGAGGTTTTTGTAGATGGTCCTAACACGATCCCATAGCCTCAAACAGAGAGTTTTTAAGCATCATGGTCTCTGAGAAATAGCCCTTCAAATATTTCTGCCTTTTAGCACTTTGGACTCTTAAGGGAAACTAGTGGGCAGTAGAGTTAACTTCTTCACAAACTTGGTTTGAAGCAATTTCATTCTTTTTTGTGCATTTAAGAGACATTTTGACTAGAGGTCGGTCTATGATCCCTATTCCAAGGGTTTGAGTGCATTTAAAATGGAGTTTTAAGCCTTCCACCCTAAAAGTGACCTCTAAATAACTTCAAACACCTTAACTACCTCATTCTTATTCATTTGTTTTGCAAACAAGAATTTTCATTCCAAGAGGCTGAGCTTTCATTTTTACTTGTTGGATTGAAAGCGGACCATGACACAACTTTCTTTTTTCAAAAATTGTTCAGCATCATTGAACTAAGAATTTATTACACATCTGCAGAGAAACATAGGAGTACTACAAACTAAAACACATTACACTTCGGTTCTCACTGACTTGATGTAATCTCCAACATCTCTCTTCTCTCATGTGGAGAGTTAGAACTGCTTGGCCATGCCTTTGCATCATTAGGGAAGTTTTTCTCTTTCTGACAATGTCAAAAGCATGGCTGCATACAGATTAGGCAAAAGACCCTTCCTTTTAGATTAGTAATGCATGGAAGACTCAAAAAGTATCCTTGATATTACAAAAAGGTATGTGTTGATACACTTCGTGTGAACAAGAAGACCCTAAAAGCGACCTCTAAATCACTTCAAACACCTTAACTACCTCATTCTTATTCATTTGTTTTGCAAACAAGCATTTTCATTCCAAGAGGCCGAGCTTTCATTTTTGCTTTCAAAGAAAAAATCTTCCTATGCCACTATTACACTGCACAGGTAAACTAGATTTTGTATTGTGGACCTATATTAAGCTACCACTCTCAAGAACAATGTAACAATGATACAAAATAACGTTTGAGACTGTAAGAAGACATCAAAATGGCTAGTGTACTAAAAAAATTCTTATGCTTTTTGAAGAATGCTAATAACTCTACTCAGTTGTCTTCTTTTTTCAATATCATACAAATTGAACCGTGGCATCAATAGACTCTGTATATCAAGCTACCTCAATTCAAGTTTCAACAATGAATATTTATCTTGCATGTTTTAAATGTCATTCAAGTTTATGGTGGTTTTTTTTTTATATGATGTTATGTGATATTCTAATCTTAATCCATGCTTCTAGGCTGCATATATATATTATTTTTACATGTTTTCTCCTTTGTTTGACCCCTACACAGCTAGTAGCTGCATAGCCTGTGGAATGAGGGGGCAGCATGCCTAAGACCCCTTTAAAGTTTGTTTGAGTGCATTTAAAATGAATTTTTAAGCCTTGCACCCTAAAAGTAATCTCTAAATAACTTCAAACACCTTAACTACCTGATTTTTATTCATTTGTTTTGCAAACAATAATTTTCATTCCAAGAGGTTGAGTTTTCATTTTTGCTTGTTGGATTGAATGCGGACTGTGACACAACTTTCTTTTTTCAAAAATTGTTCAGTATCATTGAACTAAGAATTTATCACACATCTGCAGAGAAACAAAGGAGTACTACAAACTAAAACACATTACACTTCGGTTCTCACTGACTTGATGTACTCTCCAACATCTGTCTTCTCTCATGTGGAGAGTTAGAACTACTTGGCCATGCCTTTGCATCATTAGGGAAGTTTTGCTCTTTTTGACAATGTCAAAAGCATGGCTACATACAGATTAGGAAAAATACCTTTCCTTTTAGATTATCAATGCATGGAAGATTCAAAAAGTATCCTTGATATTACAAAAAGGTATGTGTTTATACACTTCAAACGTGCAATCGCCCTTTGGTTCTTTCAAAGAAAAATCTTCCTATGCCATTGTTACATTGCATAAGTAAACCAGATTTTGTATTGTGGACCTATATTAAGCTACCACTCTCAAGACCAATGTAACAATGATACAAAATAACATTTGAGACTGCAAGAAGACATCAAAATGGCTAGTGTACTAAAAAAATTCTTATGATTTCTAAAGAATGCTGATAACTCTACTCAGTTGGCTTCTTTTTTCAATATCATACAAATTGAACCCTGGCATCAATAGACTCTGTCTATCAAGCTACCACAATTCAAGTTTCAACGATGAATATTTATCATGCATGTTTTAAATGACATTCAAGTTTATGGTGGTTTTTTTGTTTATATGATGTTATGTGATATTCTAATCCTAATTCATGCTTCTAGGTTGCATATATATATAATTTTTACATGTTTATCCATTGTTCATTTACACCACAAGTAAATGGTTTGCATAACATGTGGAATGATGAGGGTAGTAGGCACTGAGACCCCTTTAAAGTTTGTTTGAGTGCTTTCTTTTCATTTTTTGTGAGTTTTGTGCCAAGTTTCCTCAAAGAAATGTGGTCTCATAGAATTCCATAACAAGCTAATGCAATTGATAGCTGCTCCTAGTTATTAGTTATGTAATGTGAAGTAATTGCATAACTGCTTAGGTTGACTTTGTAAAAACTATATTGTTATTGAATTTTTTTCATCTATCAGCATCTAGTTGTTACTTATGCAATGCGAAGTAATGCTTTGAGTTTGAGAGATGTGCAATGCAATGTAATTAGCAATATGAATATAAACTACATAATATAACCATTCTTTTATGCTATTGTACATTGATATTTAACCATTGCTCACTTGATGAAATTTTCAAAGATTTTAATCATGCACATGAGGAGGAAATTAAATTTCGATTATCAATTTCTATATATCAAATTATCCAATAATCAAGTGTATGTCCATATACAAAATGGCATCAACGCCAACTCAAACAAAGTTTTACAATATGTGGCATATGCCATCTCGGAATCTATTCAAAATTTACATGCCAAAATGTCTATCTCATCCTAAACTACTGGTGGATCATCAAAATGGAGCCTCTTTGAAGCACTCGTTGGCTCTGAAGGTAGCTACGCAAGAAAAAGTCAAACCACAATTGAGATTAGTTATACTATATAATTTAAAATTGAATAATTAACATAAAAATCAATATACATTGAATTATAATTGAACTCTAAAATTGAAATCTTGATTACCTGAAATATACGTCTCTTCGAAGGGTCAGGAGTCTTAGAATATGCCCCTCTCAAAGAACCAACCAAACCAACTTTTGTAATGTCAATCTATATATGTGAACAAAAACATAAAATTGATCCAAGTTAGCATACAATTGTCGGTAATAGGAACATATTTACCAAGCACAAAATAAAATAAACAAATACCTCTTTAGGTTGATCTTTTTCTTTATCTCCTTTAGGTGTTTCGACACCTCCTCCTTGAGGTGTTTCAACACCTCCTCCTTCAAGTGTTTGAATACCTACTCCTTTAGGTGTTGTGACACTTGTCAACAATGATGTATAGCTCACAACCGCCTGTACATAAAAATGACAAGTACATATGAAACATCTATGTCAATGTATGCATAATCAGTAAAAGATCTTATAAATCTTAATTCAATCAAATTTGAGTTCAATTACCTTTCCCTTATCTAACATTGTGCCTCCATAGTCTAGAGAGTGTCGCTCCTCACTCGCACAAGGTGTTTCCTACAAGTAGAGAATAAGATAAACAAATAAGTTAATATATAATCTCATTAATGAAAATTCAAATGAAAAGCAAGTATACAGTAAAAAAATGTAAATGAGTGAGTGTGAAAATACATACTATGTGCATGTCAAGGCCAAATGAAATGGCCCTAAGGGTGCTATCAGTCACCTGTGTGAGCTCCTCCTCAGACATTAACTGTTAAATAGACCATGTAAATAAATATTAGTACTTGATACTATCTCTTATTAATATTCATTTAAAAAAAATGCAAGTTATGAATTTACATCTTAAATGTTACCTATGTAACTATTCCAATGTCCACATCTCTAATAGGAGAGGACTCTGTAGAGTGTACTCCACTCCCCTGTGTGTGATCTCCTATAATCTCCACATCTTGGATGTTATAATCAGAAGTGTCTAATGGATGCTCAGCGGGCTATACAACAGGACCCAAGCATATCTGGTGGCATGTATTGCAAATATGTGGACCCGAGGAGGATGATGCAGCAGCACTGGATCCATTGTCAACATCACTAGAATGTGGATGAGCTACTGAAGAAGCATGGGAAACCAAAAGACCACTCAAAGAGTGAATGGCTTGGATAGACTGTGTGGTTGCATCCTCCGTAATATCTGGATGTTGTACTGGAGGTGGCGGAGGAAGGGGAACATGTGGGCACCTGACTACTCTAATTGCCCCTGGCCTATCCTGGGGCATACCTCCACCAACGCCCTGGAAGGGTTTAATGTCAAAGTAATTAACATGATTCCCTAACAAAAACTTAGCATATAATTTTTTAATAAAATAAAAAGGTACATCAAGATTATTGTTGGGTGGTTTATCAAAAACCATACACCAACGATCCCAAAAGTTATCTACTATGCCCCTATGTGTGCACCATTTTATAGAAAGTTTTGGTTTGTCAACATTAACTGGAAAACTAGTGCGGGGGCTAATAAATAAAGAGTCTATTTGGGCTTTTGTTATTTGGATATTTTTCATATCATCATAAGACAATCCACATGCATAATATTCCCTCATGGTTTCTCGCCACGAATGAAAGGCATTATGTTGGGTGGAGAGGGTTTCTACATTTGTAATTATTTATGTCAATGTGGTTGACATATGGGATAATCAAGGGATTTTCTTATAAACATCACAAATGCCCCTCAATTGCTCCAATCTTTCAACAATTAAGTCTTCAATTGATGGCTGCGGAGGTGGTGGAGTGTTTGACATTTCTGCATTTTGATTCTTAGCTGGTGGATTTTCATTCTCAACTGGTGGAATTTGTGCATTCTCATTCTCAACAACCATAATTCCTGATTAAAGTTAAAAACTAATTAATCTAATTAAAATTAGACAATATAAATGAAAATATTATAAAAATACCCTAGTTTTTAAAAAAAATCCAAAAAAAACCCTACTTTTTAACAAAAATCTATAAAATTATCTAATTTTTAATACAAATACATAAACAACACTATTTTAAAATAAAAATCCATAAAAACATTCATTTTTAATCAAAATCCATTCTAAACTCAAATTTTTCATAAAAATTCAATCAAAAACCCTATTTTGCAAAAAAAATCATAAAAAACTAATTGAAATTATACAAATCTAATTCAAAATTCAATCAAAGCAAAGAAAAATCTAAAATCTAACCTTTTCAAATTGGATATTGGCGAAATCAGATATCTGTTGTGTGAAGAACCTCCTAACTATGCGCCCGCGGGTTGTTTGTGACTGTGAAATGATTTTGACAGCCCAAAATTTGTTTATATATACTTTTTTCAAATCGAATATCCGATTTGGAAATCTAGGTTTGGTAATTTCTTTGGAGGTGTGTACTGACACCCAAGCCACAAAAAAGTCAACTTGACATTTTCGCATTTTTGGGTCGATGAAAGACAATTTTTTCCTCATTGCCACTTTTTGGCCCATCATGATCCTGCACATACCCTTCTTTTTTAATTTTTTTTATTGAGATAAAATATTCATATGAATGAATGAAACAACTCCTCAAGATCTCCTTGATCTCTTCTTCAAGAATTAGATACTCTTTATCAAATCCATGATCAAACATTAAGCGTCAATAAGCCACCATTTCAACTTCTAAATTAGATGCTACCTCAAAAGGAACTTCTACAATAACACTTTTATCTTCTACAACATATGCTTCTCAAAATTCTATCACCACCACAATGTTCTCTTCTACATTCTAATCTAGCATGAAGACCTCATGTTCCATGTCTTTACCTTCCTCCATATATGTATATAAAATAACGTTATACAAATCAAGGGACTTAACATCTCCCATTTGATTTTCGTTGTCTCTCCTCTTACTCATCTCAACTCTTCTCTCCTTCAAGACATCTAACAACTTGAACACATCCTCTATACAATAATGACATTGGAAGATGCACATCAAAAACTCCCTTTACCCACTTTCACATAATGGAGGACATTAGTATACCTTATACCTAACACTACCTCTATTGGAGGATAATCAACACACTTTTACGTGATACTCCCTCATCGACACCATTTCCTCTGATGTCTAAATGCCATCTCCTCAACACACATCCCAATGAACTACTATGCTTGATCCCAAATTATATATACAAGGGTTAGAAGTTACCCAATAAAGGGAAGTTGATCCTAGTAGTTGAAACACAATGACAACTCAAAAATCTATTATGGAAGCAATAAACTTGAAGCATGATTTTTTATTCATCAAAATCAAATTATTACAATTAAAACCTCAAAGGTTTTCAATCCATTGATAAAGAATTATAATCCTCTTAGTCTCACATCTCCCTCACACAAACAAGATCAAGATTTTTTATTATCAACTAGACAAATAAAATACCTCAATACTCTTCTTTTACCACATTCTCTTACATTATTTAATCTACAATCCTTGGCTAAGGAGATGGTATTCCATGTTTTTGCCTACTATGTCTACCTCACTCTTACCTTTTATTCCCTTTTTATTTGACTCATTTCTCTCTTTTTATTCTTTTTTTTTTTATTGTATATAGAATACTATGTGATTTCAAGAATCCATGATTTTGTATCCATTTCCAAATAGAGACACCTAGCAATAGAATCTCCTCATGTTGACCTTCTTTAATTTATATGCTATTTGGAATATTAAGAAACCACCTAGCTATGATATTCCATGATGGTTGGCAATTTAATAGATTGGTGGATGTATAAAATAATGCATATGGGGTGTAGACACGTAAAATGTACTGATTGACATTGGACATCTGATCCTGACCACTAACATCGTTTCACCCTGAATCATCCTTTGGTCTAACCATTTAATCAAATTCCTTTATTTAATTAAATTAATCAACATTCCTCTCTTAATTAAATAAATAGGTTATCTAATTAAGTCATCCTTTCTTGATAAATAAATTAACCATTATGATCTAATTATTCTATTTAATTAAATAATTAATTTTATTTGATTAAATCTCTAAAGTCTATCTATTAAATTAAATAAATTAAAACCTTATTTAGTTTAATCTAACATCATCTCTTTTAATTAAATAAATCAAAAGTCCTCATTTAATTAACCCTCCACCATATTCTTCTCATATTTGATTTAAATAAATCCACAAATTTAAGTCAAATAGGTCACATCATTTAATCCCTTCATTATATTAATTAACCTTGATTAATTTAATCTCTTCTCATGTCCCATCCTCCATCTTTTACCACTTGCACATGAAAATAGAGTTATTTGATTTATTAAATCTCTATTTTCTTCAACAAAGCATCTTTTAAGGAATATTCCTCAAGTTTGAATTCAAAATCTAAATGGACTTTGTCCTTCCAACAAGGCATTTACTCCTCTTACAAAGTCCTTTTTCCTTGAGCCAAGTGGCATTCAATGCACCTTCTTTCCCTCTTACATGTCATTTCAACAAATTTAAAATTCAATTATATGCATTTATTGACACATTCTTCAAAACTTGCACATCCTCCATCCATTCACTTATTGTGAAATGGCACTTTGTCATTGGCTAATTCTTAGTCCCACATTGTTCCATTTTGGATATTCTTCCATCTTCTCATTCTATAAATAAGAGGCTAATCTCCTCATTTCATCATCCACAATTTGAGTAAACTTACTATGCTCAAATATTTAGCAATCTTCATCCATATTTTTGAATGTGTAGCTAGGTTATGCAGATTTTTGTCTTGAAGCACCCATCAGTCTTCATCAAAGTGGATCACATTCTTCATCACATCATCAAAGCTAGCATTGGATTTTGGAAAGGGCCAATTTTCACATCAAATTGGCACCAATTCCCCCATGGGATCAAGAGTTTGCATTGTCTTCAATAGGATTTAGCTTACTTTCTTGTTCTTTCATTTCATTCTTGCTTTATTTCCTATTTAAAACTTTGCTAATGGATTTCATGGGGAATCCTTGTTCTTACTTGCATATGACCTCCTAATGTGTTTGTTTATTGTGTTGTACAGGTATTTGGATTGGGGTTCTACATAGGGTAATTGTTGTGATTAGCATATGTGTAATTGCTAGCTACTACCTAAAATTGGAATATACTTATGCCCAATAGTGATGATTTTAATATGTCACCAACCAAGAGTGGAGGGAATAAGTAATTGTCACATATTTATATATATTATTTTGTAACATCTAAAGATGGTAGATCTTTTGTAACCCCTTAGAGAATAAAATACTATTTGTTGTGCTTAAAATTGTCACAGATAAAAGTGATCACCAATTTGACCAAGAAGAAATTTATCATTGGGAATTGTCTTGATATTTTCATTTTTTCAATGCACCTCCCAACAATTGTTTGAGATTTATTCTAGATGAGAAATCTCTACATCCACTACAAGATTGAGTGCTAACAAAACTTGTTGCAAGGGCCAAATAGTTAAAAAAATATAAAACAAAAAATAGAACAAAATAGAAAATTGGAAGTATGTTATAAGAAAAAATTGTGTGTATGATTGCATGAGCTCCAAAATGCTCTTGCATCAAACTTAGATCTCTAATTGGTATACTTTTTATAGTCCCCATTAGACCCTCTTTTATCCTTGGAACTTTTCCAAACATGTAGTGCATATTTTTCATCCATATATTTTCTCCTCGTTTACTCTATAGGCAAGGAAAAAAGGACATATAATCTAGGATATTCATTGAACCAATCATAGCAACAATTAGGATTTTCCACAATTAAGGAAAATTTGTAAAATACACTTACCCTTATGCTTAAAACTATCATGGATAAAAGTGATCACTAATTTGACCAAGGAGAAATTTATTATTGGGAATTGTTTTGACATTTCTATTTTTCTATGGACTATCCAACATTTTATTTATTTATGTAGGATGAGAAATCTCTATATCCACTACAATATTGAGTTGACAAGATTTTTTGCAAGGGATGGATGGTCAACAAATTATGAAACAAAAAAGAAAACTAGAAGTATGTTAGAAGATTTTTTTCGGTGTATAGGGATTGCA
Organism: Sequoia sempervirens; assembly: GCA_007258455.2. Taxonomy (NCBI): domain Eukaryota; kingdom Viridiplantae; phylum Streptophyta; class Pinopsida; order Cupressales; family Cupressaceae; genus Sequoia; species Sequoia sempervirens. The sequence continues at coordinate 851,652,193 of VDFB02271358.1, read as the reverse complement.
TGAATCCCAAAGCTCTCCTACACCAAACAAGCTAGGTAAAAATTTACTAGGATAGCTCAAAAAACAAATCCAAGTGGTATGACCACCCTTTCAAAAAGTGCACAATTTATAGCAAGCTCCATTACTAAAAAATTACCTCAAAATATTTCTTCCTTTACTTCTTCCAAGATTTAGTTCCAAGAGGAATCCCATCTCCCTTCACCAAACTTGTTCATAATCCTTCATGATTATCATGGACTTCTATCCACCATAGGTCACTAACCTTCTAATTTTTCTTTTTCATCGTCTTCTCCCTCTTTTTGTAGAACTCAACCCACTCTTTCCTATCCAGATCCACCAAGACTTATTTCTCCATTATTCACTCTCCACTTTACCTACAAATAAATCATCATAACAAATTTTATCAAATATAATTAGTTCTTCATCTACTTCTCTAAACAATTCAAGTTCAACAATTGCAACTTATGTTGCGTGTACCATATTAGACTACATCTCTTCAGTCTGTGCATCTAATACCTCATTGAGATACTTCTCAAGTATATTGCTCCAATTTAGCCAACATTTACATGTCCTATAAAATGAAATCCTTTGTATCACTACTCTCAATCATATGATGGATTTCAAAGAATCCATTTTACTCCTCTTCTTTGTCATTGTATAATGTAGTAAAATATTCATGTTAAGACTCACTTGAATTGAACAACTCCTGAACCTTCTTCATCACCTATTCAAGAAAGAGGTTCTCTTCATCAACTCCATGATCAAACATAGACCCTCAACATGCTACTATTTCAACTTCTAAACCAACTACTACCTCAAAAGGAACTTCTACAACAACACTTATCTTTTGCAACATGTTCTTCTCAAACTTCCATCGCCACCACAATATTCTCTTTTGCATTATCCTCTAGAATGAAGACCTATTCTATGTATTTACCTTCATATCTACAAAACAAAACAATTTTACATAAATCAAGGACCCTGACATCTCTTTTTTTCTTTTCTTCTTCTCTCTTCTTACTTACATTAACTCTTCTCTTTAAGACATCTAATATCTCATATTCTTTATTTGCTTACTCTCTATAGTTCTCCAACTCCTTTCTTGTAAAGATCTCTCTTTGTGTCTCTCTTCTTTCCATAAAGAAATTATTTACAACCCTAATTAAGGCTATCCCTATCCTTTTATGGAGGACATCTCTATATACACGCTCATAAACACAATCAAAAAAAAAATTAAGACAAATCCCTCTTATACTCACTCATAACCCACAACTAGTTTTTTCAACAACTTGCACACATCCTCTACCTAACAACAATGACATTGGAAGATATAAACCCAAAACCTCCTCTACCAATTTCCACATAATGGAGAACATTAGTGGACCTTCTACCCAAAACAACCTTTGTTGAAGGAAAACCAACACACTTTCACATGACACTCCCTCATTGACACCATTATGTTTCACACCCCAACTCCATATCCTTAACACGCATCCAAAAAAACTACTATGCTATGATACCAATTGATACATATAATGATATGAAACCTAGGGAAGGGCAACCAATCCTAGTAGTCAAAACATAATAACAACTCACAAAACCATTATAAAAGTAAAAAATCAAAACATGAATATTTTAATATTTTATATTCAAGGGGTAAACACTTTTGACCGGAGCTATGAACCGAAATACAACCATTCAACAATACCACCCCAACGGGGTTTGAACCTTGGTGGCAAGAACAACAATGCCACCATTAAACCAGTACACCATGCCAATACCGGCCAAAAGATGAATATTTTATTCATCAAAATCAAGTTATAATTTCTGCTTCAAAGACTCTCAATCTATTGACAAGGAATTATAATCCTCTTATTCTCACATCTCCTTCACACAAGCAAGATCAACCTTCTTATTATTATCAACTAGCCAAATAAAATAGCTTATTCTCTTCTTTTACTACATTCTCTTACATTATTTTATCTATAGTCCTCAACTAAGGAGGATAATAATATGTCTACCTCCCTCTTCCTTCCTTTTTTCCCTTTTATACTTCTCTCTTTGTTCTTTTTTTTTTTTTTGTATTATATGAAATGCTATGTGCTACCTTCAAGACTCCATGTTTTCATATTTATTTCCAAATGTAGCCGCCTAGGGATAAACTCTTGTTAAGTGGAGCCTCTTTAGTTTCTACAGTAGTTGAAATATAAAGAAGCTACACATCTACAATATACCACAATGGTTAGCAATTTAATAGTTTGGTGGATGCAAAATAATGCTTAAGGAGTAACTGGTGAAATCAACAAATGTGTAACTACTAGTTGTTTCCTTAAATTGGAATACACTGGTACCAAATAGATATCTACCTAGTGGTGATGGTTTTAATGCACTATTAGCTAGGATTGCAGGGCATAAGTAATTATCTTGCATTTATATTTATTTTTTGTAATAGTTAAAGGTGGCAGGTCTATTGTAACCCCCTATGGAATAGAAGATTGTCCCTTGTGCTAAAATTGTTGAGGGTAAAAGTGACTCACAATATGACCAAGGAGAAATTTATCCTTAGAAATTGTCTTGACATTTCCATTTTTTTGTGCATCTCTCGACAATGATTTGAGATTAAGTGATGATGAGAAATCTCTACTTCCACTACAAGCTTGAATGCTAATAAGACTTGTTGCAAGGGCTAGATGGTCAACAACTTCTATAAAGAAAAAAAAGAAACTAGAAGTATGTTTAGAAACAAAATCTTTTTAGGTGTGTAGGATTGTACAAAATATTCTTGGATCAAAATTAAATACTTTGGTAGATTGATTCTAACCCCTTTTCGATCTATTTTATCCTTGGACATTTCCAAAACATGTAGTGATCTTTTGAGCCTTCATACATAGATTTTTTCCTCATTTCCTTTATAAGCAATGTAAAAAGGACATTCAATCGAAGGTTTGTCATGGAACCACTCATAGCACAAGTTAAATTTTAACATAATTCAAGCAAAGTAACAAAATACACTTATCCTTATATTTAAGCTTAACATCAACATATTTTAATTTACTCAAGTTCAAATTAAATATATTCAAATGTTCCACAATATAGTCCCCTTCTTTCATTTTTAATTAGTATAATTTTCTTTTGAAATAAAATAATTTATTTGTCAAATTATTTGTTCGAGGTGATCCCACTGTCCCACTATTAAACTTAATTGAGACATTAAGAATTAATTTTTTTTAGCATTTTTTTATTTGTGCCAATTATAGGGAACAAACAACCACAAATTTAAGAATAATACAAATTAATGAGCTATGTCATTTTCTATGTAGATCTAAACTATAGTTTTTTAAAATAAAATAATTATTTCTATCACTCTTTATTTTATTTATTTAAATTTTTATTTTGTTTTTATTTTTTATCAAGTGACATTATTTCATAACACATAACATTCACGACAAATAAAAATATTCATGATTTATTGGAATTAGATCACTAGTTTGAATGTCAAGTGTATGGATGTTTTTTGGTAATTTTTTATTAATTTTTAAATTAGTGTACTAACAAAAATTTTAGGGCTATATTATTTTGTAACACATTTCTCTTAGCATATTTTAAAAATTTGAATTTATTTTTTCATTAAAATAAGGACACATCTATGGAGTGCAATGCATTTTTTGATAATTTTCTAACAATGTTATTTTTCCTAGTGTCTTGAATAAAGGTCATTACCTTTTTGTAATGGACCTACTTACATTATGAAATAAAAAATATATATAATAATTAAAGAAAATATAATACTAAGCTCAACTACATACTTAGAAAATGACATTTCTAAATGAATTTTTTTGATCCCTCAAAAGGTGAAGCAAAACTAGTTTTTTGTCATCATTTTAATAGGTGTAAATGAGACTCCATTGAGGGTTTGATTAAAGATTGAGGGGTTCTATCCATGGGGGTTTGATCTAACGTTAAATCAAACCCCTTAAGATGAAACCCCTCAAAGTTTAAGTCATTTTTTTTTTATAAAAAATAGGTGATTTCAAACAAAAGTTAAGATGTCCCTAAGTGGGACACACTATCATGGGATTAACCTTTGATAGATCTCACAAATTCTTTTCATAGGAGATATATGATGGCCTCCTGAGAGGTATTTAGCAAGACAAAACATGCATGACACAACCAAATGGGTCCTTGTGTTTTTTATCTAATTTATTCTATTAATCATTTGGCATTCTTTCTAGGTTAACCTTGCTAAAAAAAATCTACTAATATATCTCTTCGAGGAGATCCTCCATTTTAAGTTTTCAAAGCTCATAACTAGTACCATCTCTAATTGAAATGTACTTTCCATGGCTTCCAATACACACAAGGATTTATAAACACACAAAGCAAGATGCTCCCATTAGGACTCAAAAAAAAAACACAACTTTTAGAAAGACATCATCCTAATAAAAAACCAAAGCTCTACTACCAAATGTTGAAATACATAGTAAACTATTCTAACAAGAACATTAAACTAAGTGTCCATATTTTAATATGTTCATGTATTAACCAATGAAATGGAAATAGAGAAAGCACATAAAATCAAGAAACCATAATAATTCAATGTCACTAGATATAGTTGGAGAAACCCTTTTGAAAAATTCCTCACCATCAAAGAGAGTTTCAAGTATATATTAATCTTTTGAAAAAAGACTTATACAAAAACTTTTTCCTTCAATCTAATAGCATTTAAATGACATTACCTATGTACTTGTAATAACCCTTGAAACCTTTATAAATTGCATATAATTTATAAAGAAGAGTTGACAAGAAACTATGACCACCCAAAACCATGGTATGACAAAAACCCAATGCCCCTGTGTGACTAATTAATGGATATATGAGTAGAAAATGTAACTCTCCAAACATCTTTGGTGTATGCAAAGAGTATGCACAAATCCCAAAATTCCATAATCCTTGTGGACCCCACTCAACATGCAAATATTCTCCACTCTTTCTAGTGTGTAAGATTGGGAAAGTGGTGCAAATGGAGTGAAGTCAACCTATAATTGCCACCAAGATGCTCCACCTCCTTCAATGTCATTACAACCAATGTTTGCAAGTTACAAGGAGAATAATTAAACAAAATCACTTATACAAGCATCTAAGTACCCATTCCAAGATGTTGGGAGATCCAAGATTAGACATTAGGATTGCAATTAAATATCATACTTTCCTAACAAGCAAGTTGAATTTGCATTGCATCAAGTCTTATTTTAAGTTGTTCCCAAAGTTAATTATTTTAATCCCTCACATTTAATTTCCTAAACATTTTTATCATTCCCGACTATCATTTATATAATCAATTAATTGTGCCTAATTTACTTTATTTAATTAACCTAAATTAATTTTTAAAAAAACTTATTTTCGATTTCTATTGTAAACTATTAATTAATTAAAATCTTTCTATTTTAAAAACATTGATAGAATAATATATAGTATTTATGAAATATAAAATTGTTATTAATTTATAACTATTGAAGCATAAGAATTTATCAAAGTCTTTATATATATATATATAATTTTATTAATAAAAACTTATCTAAACTATTTAATATTTAAAAATAACCTTGTAATGCAGTTTTGGTTTTCAAAATGAAATTAAAAAAGAAACCTTGTTCTTTTACTTATTTATATGACTAAAATCTTCCATGTCAGAAGATAGGTGTTTCTTTTCCATTGATCTGCCTTTTTGTACAAAATTCTTTACCTGACATCTCTTTAATATTGTTCAAATTCTAATTCTTTACATTCATATATGAAGCTTCTCGCAAAGGTAAATATTTGGAAAAAAAATAAAAATGTTTTTCTCTTAAAATTGATTTCTTTCATCTAAAATTGATGTTTCAGGCAAGCATAAAGACACTCTCAAAGGAGGGAAAAAATACAAGAAAACATAAGGAAGCTCTCAAGCCATCAACATGAAAAAAGGAAGAAAAAAGTAAAGGAATGGCATGTGAGCTGGTATAAACATATGATTAAGGCAAAGGAACCAAAAAACAAGACTTGTGCGGAGGTGGATCACAAGGATATAAAAGTGATCTTTGATAAGAGAATTCATGGTTATTTAGATAGGGGGAAACCCCCAGTAGCTGTCAAGGCTAACTTTGTGCATTCATGCAAAGTGCAAAATAGGTCTGATTTCAATTTTTTTTTTGGGCTTCTTCGTAACTGAGTTAGGACCTTAAAAAGAAAAAAATGGCTTTTGGGTATTTCAAACACGCCTTGTGGAAATCGTAAAGTGAAAGGTGGTCAAAAAGGGGGTTTTTTTACCTCCGTCCCCTACATCTTCATTATTTTGCCCATACCCCTCCATTACAAATCCAAAAAAAATGCCTATTTACAATTATCATTTCACATATTTCAAGTTATGTTTGTATGCGAGCCCCATCAAAATATCACGTGGGTCCGCTAGAAGGTGGTCCCTTTACTCTCAACCTCATCACATTAAAATGTTATCCACGTGCCCCATATTCCTTCATCAAACCATGCGTATGAGTTAACCACGTACCCCTTAAGCCTTCATCAAACCATGCGTATGTGTTAACCTACCCGCGGGTTGCTGGGCAACTTTAAGCCCTAAACTCATCATCTCCCACAGTTCTTTGTAGATTTTTTATCACTACATCATCTCTCCCGCCATTGAATTTTGCTCTGCGATGACGATGATGACCTTCGGCTTCATTCTGCTGCAGGTAATGTCTCCACCTCTCTTCACTTGCAAGATTTCTTGTTCAACAGTGGAATTTTGTTGGGTTCGATGGTGTTTGAGTGCATTTTGGCGTCTTTAAAAATCATTTCTGTGTATGGAATTAATGGTTTGACTATAATCATTTCTATTTACATGTGACTGGTAGAAAAATGATCCCTCGTGAATTATTTTGTCTATGGCATCGACGTTTTGACTACTATGCTTTTTTTTGACATTATTCTATGAAGTAATCACATGTAATACATGTGATTTAAACAGAACATTGACGAAATTTTGACCGAGTATAATCATGAAATTCATTGGGTATATAATAAGATACTTAATCTTCAAAGATTTTTTAATTTAATCTTATATGGAGCTGCATAAAACGTCTCCACCTCTCTTCACCTGCAAGATTGCTTGTTCAACAGTGGGTTTTATTTTGGCGCCGTCAATGTTTGAGCGCTATGATTTTTTTTGACATTATTCTATGAACTAATCTCATGTAATGTGATATAAACATAACATTGACAAAATTTTGACCAAGAATAATCATGAAAATTAATGGGTTATTGTCAAATGCCGATATAATCAAATTTTCTTTGGGTTTTCAGATTTTACCCCAAATTGTTGAGGGGTTTCAAGATACGGGTTAATGGGGTTAATGACTTCCAGTCAATTCCCACTTTCTTTGAACATCTACCTCATTTTTCTCTTTATCTTCTGTTGCACTACACAAGTAAAAATAGAAAAAAAGTGCCCTATAGACACCCAACTTATGAACTCCATTTGCTTTCCAATTGTCTTTAAACCCACATTCAAGACAGTAAAGAAATATATAAATCTCTCTACACATGGGGACAAATATGTTGCACTTGCAAGTGTTATGGGTTCTTTGACATGGCCAACTCCTATGTTCTCTGATTATCAACTACTGGCGAGGTAACATTTTTTATACTTCCCTGTTATAAACTTCATAGCTTCAAGGGATTTTGGATGTTCTAAGTTGATTAACACTTTGGCCTTTTCCAATTTAGAATTCCATCTTTTGCAACTTGACAAACACTTCACTTTTATATTACAGAATTTGTGAAGAGTTAAGTGACTAAAACCATTCACATTTATGATCCAGATGATTTTTTTTTGTATTTGGATTTGATTAATGGGGGTATTAATAGACCCTCGGCCTCAATCTGGGCATTAACCAAGCCCAGTAATGGTGGGACCACTAAAAGGGGGCCCCATTTCCAATAGAGACAAGATCCAAACTTGCGAGCATGATGTCCTAGTAGGAGCATAAAGTGTGTGACTGAACCATCCCAGTGAGACAACACCTCACCTCAACCATTGCAATATGCCTGTAACAACCAATCTAGTTGATTGTTGTTGTAGCCAGGGTTTTGTGAATGAAGCTATTTTGTATTGCAATGGATAACTGTTGACAACATAGTTATAAATATTAATACTTATTTTTACCATTTAGCTTGCATTGCTACTCTTGTGATATCAGTGTTTAAACTTTAGCCTTGTTGAATTATTTTGTTTAGGATTTTCTTCAAACTACTTATCTGATTCTTTTCTTGAGACTACTTATCTAACTCCCTCTTCAAACATATTTTAATATTTGACAATGATTTCATGAAATGCACATAAAAGGAGGATTTTTAGTTCCTGGTGTTCAATATTCTTTATTTGTATATATATATATATATATTTCTGAATACAACTCTACAACCCACCTCAGAAAGAACTTTAATGCATATTGATATGATATATGCCTTACCATTAGTTTGTTTTAATGCATTATTTTAAAGCTATCTGGCATTCACTTCCGACAAGATTCATTTAAATCCCTACATTTTAAGCATTAAAAAGATGATGGGTATACAACTATTTGTCCCTATATTATTACAAAGAGAATATAGTTACATCTCTATAGCAAGAATTAGTAGGAATTACAGAATGACTGTGAATGTTCACACACAAATCTGGGTGATAGTTAATGTGTTGCCTGGAAGGAAAATGGGTTATTGTTATTTGAACACAAAAGAAAACAACAAAATGTTTTTGCAGTATGAATGCATAGAAAGGTTGGTTTATAACTAAGTAGCATGTTGATAGTGAATCCCATGATCTATCCCGAATCCAATGGCTCTGTGTGGTTGCAAAACCCAGATTAATACCTTGGAATTCTCTTGCATAACTAGCATATAATAGATTAGAAATGACACTAGTGGAAAAAAAATAAAGTATTCCCCTGTTAGTGGCAGTAATTGTGTTATTACTATTTTTATTGCATATGTGTACACACACACACACACATGCATAGATGCCGCAAATGCAATCTTTACATTCATGTCATTTATGTGAGACCAAAATATTTTGCAATATCTGATACATATCTTCAACAAATTCAACTAAACCCACTTAGAGATGTTACTAGCAACATGATCATGGGAATGCCTCTTCGTCAAGGCCTAGGCCTCCCCCTTCTGCATTATTACCAGCAACATGAACCAAATTGGGTATATAGCATAAAAAGGAAAAATTTTAGAAAAAATTCAAATTTTTGCCACTATGAATTTTATATTTGCCGCATATGCATTCAGAAACCAGCAGGAACAAGCTTCAACAAAGAATTCTTCAGAATACTGGATAAGAAATAAAAAAGTGATCTTTTGTAAACAAAATATATCTAAACCTTAATGATACTAATATATCATTGCATTTGCATATATATATATATATTAGATTATAATAATATATCATTGTATGCAATAATATATCATATAATTTGATAATAATATATCAATCAGATTATATATATATATATATATATATATAGTAATGCCTTGTAGTGTTTCATCATATCAAGCCATGTACGGTTTCATGACATGGACCTTAACATATGTAATCTGATATATATATATATATATATATATATATATATATATATATATCAAATTATATATTTATAATCTTATATGGATAATAAAGGTGAAAATGAGGAAGAAAACCATGGGTGATGATGAGTATATGGCTTAAATCTGCACAACAACCCACCGTTAGGTTAACACATACGCATGGTTTGATGAAGGCTTATGGGACACGTGGTTAACTCATATGCATGGTTTGATGAAGGAATATGGGGCACTTGGAGAAAATTTTAATGTGATGAGGTTGAGATTAAAGGGACCACCTCCTAGCGGACCCACATGATATTTTGATGGGGCCTGCATACAAACATAACTTGAAATAGGTAAAATGATAATTGTAAATAGGCCTTTTTTCATTCAACACACCATTGTTTGGCAGGAAAATACAAATGTGAAAGTCAATCACCACAATTCAATGCATTCAATATACACATTCAAATGATTTTATAAGAGGCAATTTCTAGTGTCATTTTCATTACGAATTCTCCTATGCTTTCATTGCATATCCTCTACAAAATTCACCTCCGTACATATAACAAAACATAAGACATTTTATAATTCATATGTACGACTGAATTTATGCAAGCCACCTATTTTTTCAATTACACAAAATATAAAATTGATTTCCTATAAGCCATGGCAGAACTCAGGCATAATTGGCCACTGCAAAATGAAATGACATTGTTTCCCACAAAGATTCAATTTGCACATTCCAATGATTTTATAAGAGGGAATTCCCTGTATATCCTCTACAAAATTCAAAGCTTACTAAGGCAACCTATGCACATTCCTCTTAAAAGGGAGCTTATTCATGTTGGTACACCTAGAATAACTAAATTCATGTTTTTATTTATCAGTATACTGGATTTACATTTTGTTGTTTGTTTCATTATTCAATATACTCTTTTATATTTATGTGCTCAGTGTCTACATTATTTTCAGCCATACAAAATATTCAATTTTGACTTAGTTGTTCAAATGATCATTATCCATTATGTAATCATATCACAACATAAAATATATTTATCTATTTTCTTCCACTTATTTTATGAGTTCCAATAATTAGATTACATATTTGTATATACATATACATATACATGTACATGTATATTTATTTACAAATATATATACATATGTATATGCATATGTATGTATGAATGTATATGTATATACATAGACATGTATATTTATATAGATATACATATATTTATTGAAGTCGTGGCACGAAGTATATGCACAATAGACATTGTCAAATAGATTCGTGCAACGGTTGTCAATAAATATATGTATATGTACATGTATATGCATATAGATATACATGTATACACACACACACACACACACACACACACACACATATATATATATATATGTCCTTTATATTGCACTCTGTCATGTATGGTGCCATCATATGTAATACACACTGTTATTTTCATCTTCATACCAAGGATCAAAATATTGTGGATTTTAATGCTCCAATCAAAACTCTTATTGTTGTGCATGCAATATTGCAAGGATGATTTGATGTGGGAATGTTACAAGTACCGAGTGCTACCCCTATTTATTACAATTATTTTGTAGGCAAGCGAGAGTGTGGAGAGGTGAATCAAGTAAGTGGATTATCAACATACCAACAAAGCTGTGTTTGTTAACACAATAAACTCTATAGGGACATTTTTCTCTGAATGCTTTATGATATGTTTACATTTTCTAATATACATATATTCATAAATATATACTTTTCTTATCAGATGCTTATTTGATTGGAGGAATATATTTATTGGCATTGGTCTCTTAATGGCAGGCATGCAAGGACTTCTCCGCAATCAACATAAGACATTCAATGTTAATGACAGGTAAAGTCTACGACTTTACTTTGGCAATGGTCTAGTAATATTGAAAAATGTGTCTTTTTATATATATGGCTGAAAGTTAGATGAAATGAGCAATAGTATAAAGTAATTATGAGATTAGTTAGTATTAGATTAATTATATATCTGCATGTATATACATATATATATATATTGATAGGTATATATGTACATACATATATATGGTTATGCATATATGTATGTACATATATAGCTATATATATGTGTGTGTGTGTCTATGTGTATATATATAATTAATCTGATAATTAACATGTAGTTTCATTAATTTTTGATACTGATAATTGATAAGAATATATCATTGTCTTCATATGCCTTCATCAAACCACACATATGTTTTACCTAACCGTTGGTTGCCGAGCATCTTTAATCCCTAAACCCATCATCTCCTACGGATTTTTTGGCAGGTTAGTATTTGCAGACAATCATATATTCTTATCAAATTGTGTGTGTATATATATATATACATACAATCTGATAAGAATATATCATTGTCTGCAAATATATATATACAATCTTATAATATAATATCATTTTCTACAAAAAATATATTGTTGTCTACAAATTGTGTTTGCAAAAAAAGTTTTGTGATTATTTTTTATTGACAAAGACTAAAACATAGTGTAATTAGTGAGACCACAAAAAATAGAAGGCTGAAACCATCATCAAACATATAAGGCATACAAATTTGAGGTTCCAATAACAAACAACAGCAGCATTAGGACATTTTATAATCATATCATAGTTATATTTTGAATCAAACTGCAATAATTGATTGGGTGGTGCGAGAGAAAAATATGGCTCGGACATACTTGAAACATATGAAAATATTACTCAAAGCTTGTATTGATCTTCTCCCCTTAAACATATGTGAGGTTTGAAATATAATTACATCAGCATTATCACATCTTATAATCATATCACAGTTATAACTTTAAGCAGATAAATATATCTGATTTGCAAACTAGATCACCAAAATATACTACATCAATCAAAAAACAAAATTGAATATGCACATAATCAACTATCCATATTTCTAGGAAAAGGAGGTGGCATGATGTATTTGCCAATAGCTGATTCATGTCCACTTATAGGAGGTGATACTTAGTTAATACCTCCTTGAAGGCATGTTTCTATTTGAGCAAGTAATGCCTGGCTTGCATCAACAATCAATCCCATTTGTTGTGAGCCACTCCCAACTTGCATATTGTTGATGGTTGTAAAGGCTGGTGACAAAATGCTCATCATATCAAGCAAGATAGGATGTTGGGAGGGTATAGGATCCCCCACTGTAGACTTACGTTTTCTCTTCTCTGCTTGTTTTTCTTTCTTTTCTGCTACCTTTTGTGGACATTCAACCTTGGCCTGCTCCTGTCTAATGGCTTTCTCTTACATTCTTATAATTTTTTGCTCATCTTCTATCACTTTCCTTGCTTGCTTCTCATCCCTTGTTGCTTCCTTTAGAATTGCTTCTACTTCACGGTCTTCCTTTCTCCACAACATATGCTCCTTCTTACGTTGCTGCAACTCCTCTTGCCTTTTCTTCTCTGCCTCTTGTTGGCTGAACAATTTGATGAAGGCATCAGATGTTAGTACTTGGGACTGCCTACTAAGGTGGCACTCCCAAACGACCTCTCCGTGATGTTCCTTGCACCCTCTGCACTAGAAGTTTCAAGAATTTTTTGTTTGGTCTTGTTGTTTGTGATCCATCATGTGGGGTGCATGGCACAAACTCAGCTTCTTCCTCACTAATAGAATTGTCATCTTCACTTTTACCATCACTATGCTCTTGCCAATTCCTTGCAGTAGTGAAGTAATGTATTACTTTAGTTGGATCAACATGTGGTGGGGAAGGCATAGAGAGGCTGACTTCTTCCTCAGTTGGATTTATTTGCACTCCAAGGTTTGTGGTTGCTTCATGCATCCATTTCAGTTGGCTAACTTGAATTGCAAAACTCAAGCCTGCTGATGTAGTGGTTGTATCTTCAGTGCAAGGTGCAATAACTGGTTGAACTTCTAGTTGGAAATCTGCAAAAACTTGTTGGACTTCTGGTTGAATGTGTGTTGTAGTTTCATCACCCCCATTGCATTTTGTTGCAACATCACTTGCCACTTCCCTTGCATTGTATTCCCTCACAAAACCATCTATTACATCCTCATTGTAACCAAGAAGACACAAGCATTTCTCTGCTGCTATAACATCGTCTTCAGTTTCCATTATGATTTGTTCATCTTCTGTTGTAGGAGTTGCAACATCATCTTCAACAACATAGCCCTCACTTGGCCCCATGTCGTTGTCAAGGGCTGACCAATTAAGAGGCCAAATTCTTGTTCTGTGGAACCCACTAACAATGTTGCTTGGTTTGAAGGCTTTTCTAAAAGCTTGGCTTGCAAAAGTTGCCAACTCTTCATGTCCAATATCAATATGCGGGTTTGTAGCTTGCCAAATGGTTCTTTCCTCTCTAAAATATGCCTTGAATGGAGAAAAAATGCTGACATCCAATGGCTGCAGCTAGTGGCTGGTATGAGCAGGCAGCGTTAGCAGGTCTATTCCTAATTTTTTTGATTCTTCAATGGTCTTGAAAGCCACGTAGCTACCATGACCGTCAAAAATGAGAAGGGCCCTATTTGTTGGTGAAACCCCACTGGGGATATTAGATGCAAAATGGTCTAACCATTTGACAAATAGTTCCTTTGTCATCCACACATGTTCTTGGACTACCATCAATGCCCCTACCTCACAATTAATGATATAGTTTTGCATGTGCCTCTTTGATTTAAACAAGTAGAACCCAAGAATGCTTATCCCAGTCGCATTTACACAATCCAACATTGTGATCCACTCTCTACTTTTTGAAACCAAATGTGGTACACATTTTGTACCCAATTCAGCAATAACTCTCATGCCACAGTTCCTACCAGCCTGAATACCAGTCTCATTGCAGCTTGATATTCGACTTGCTCCATAGTGGTTAAGGTTGATCAGATTCTCGAGGTTGTCGTAGAATGCTTGCACAATAGAAGAACGAACCATAATCACTCTGCCACTGTCCACTCCTTCAGTTATTTTGATTGTCAAATTTGGGTGCCTTCTTCGAAATCCCGCCCACCATGACCTCCCGGGGACCCCATTTGTGAAAGGATTGGGTCGACTTGCAGTTATTTGGGCAATTGTGGCTTGTAGTTGATTTACTTATAGTTCGTGGCCCAATTTTTCCATGTCCTTGCACCATTGGACAACTTCAGTCTCCTCTTCAGTTAAAATTGTACATGGACCCCTCCTCTTCGTGGTGGTTTGTCCTAACAACCACGCCCTCAAACTACTAGGTGGCATACCCCACTTGATTGTTGCTGCCCTGATTGAAATTTTGTGTTCTTCAACACTCTTAACTACTCCTTCCATATCAACATATGTCCATTTCCTAATGGGTACAAGTGAGGGTAGTTGCACAACAGGTTGAACATTTGGTTGAACAAGAGGTTCGGCTTTTGTTGTGTTGGTGGCTTCATCTGCAGAATCAGGAACATCTTCTGGGCTAGGATTTGCATGAACTTCCTCATTAGGCTGTGTTTCAATGAAGTGCACCCCACAAGTTACTCTAATTGCACATTTTCCTCTTCCTACAACCCTTGTAGTCCTTCTAGCAGGTGCCATAATTTTCCACTTAACCTACACAAATAGTAAAAATTGAATAACTTGTTAGTGCAACAAAGAATATATGATTGTCTGCATAGATATATATACAATCTGATAAGAACATATCATTCTCTACAAAAATATATATTCAATCTGATTAGAACATATCAATGTCTGCGAAGCTTCATGCGATTAAATTTCATGATTATACCAGTGTTTGACAGTATACCCATTAAATTTCATGATTATACTTGGTGAAAATTCTGTCAATGTTATGTTTAAATCACATTACATGTGATTAGTTCATAGAATAATGGCAAAAAAAATCATAGCAGTCAAACCCTAGATGCCATAGACAAAAATAATTCACAAGGGATCAAATTTCTACCAATCACATGTAAATAGAAATGATTGCAGTCAAACCCTTAATGCCAAAAAAAACCCACTGTTGAACAAGCAATCTTGCAGGTGAAGAGAGGTGGACACGTTTATGCAGCTCCATATAAGATTAAATTAAAAAATCTTTGAAGATTAAGTATCTTATTATACACCCAATAAATTTCATGATTATACTTGGTCAAAATTTCGTCAATGTTCTGTTTAAATCACATTACATGTGATTACTTCATAGAATAATGTCAAAAAAAGGCATAGCAGTCAAACCATTGATGCCATAGACAAAATAATTCACGAGGGATCATTTTTCTACCAGTCACATGTAAATAGAAATGATTATAGTCAAACCCTTAATGCCATACACAAAAATGATTTTTAAAGATGCCAAAATGCACTCAAACATCGTCGAACCCAACAAAAATCCAATGTTGAACAAACAATCTTGCAGGTGAAAGAGGTGGATCAAATTTCTACCGGTCACATGTAAACTCTACATGGCTTGATATGAGGAAACAGTACATGGCATGACTATATATATATGTATGTATGTATATAGTCTGATAAGAATATATCATCGTCTTTGCAGACAATGATATATTCTTATCAGATTATATATGATGTATGTATGTATGTATGTATGTATGTATACAATTTGATAAGAATATATCATTGTATTTACAGAGAATGATATATATTCTTACCAAATTATATATATATATTCTGCTATGATGAAACCCTACACATTCTTATCAGATTATATATATATATATATATATATATATATATATATATATTTGTCTGCAAATTGTAATCCAAAAACTAGTCAATAAATTGGGACAAAAATTGTATACCCATTCAACTTCATGATTATTAAAGAGGGATTCAGAATATAACTGTGATATGATTAAAAAATGGGTAATGCTATTGTTATTATATTTGATGTATGGTATAATGCTGCTATTATTATCTTTGATTTATGATGAATGCAGGTGAAAAAAATGTAACTACGATATGATTAAAAAATGGGTAATGTTGTTATTATATTTGATGTATGGTATAATGCTGCTATTATTATCTTTGATTTATGATGAATGCAGGTGAAAAAAATGTAACTACGATATGATTAAATAATGGATAATGCTAAGTTGAACAGTTGACTGAAAGCAAAATTATTGGTATGCCTGAAAATAATGTAAACACTGAGTACCTAAATATAAATATAATGTAACTACGATATGATTAAATAATAGATAATGCTAAGTTGAATAGCTGAGTGAAAGAAAAATTATTTGTATGCCTGAAAATAATGTAAACACTGAGTACATAAATATAAAAAATTATATTGAACAATTAAACAGACAACATAAATGTAAACATTATGCCTGATAATAATGTAAACACTGAGTATATTGAATAAATAAAACATTATGCCTGATAAATATAAAAGAGTATATTGAATAATGAAACAGACAACAAAAATGTAGAATAGTATGCCTGAAAATAATGTAACCAGTGAGTACTTAAATATAAAAGATTATATTGAATATTGAAACAGACAACATAAATGTAAAACAAACAAGATAAAAATAATGTAAACACTGAGTATGTAAATATAAATGAGAATATTGAATAATGAAACAGACAACATAAATGTAAATCCAGTATACTAATAAATAAAAACATGAATTTACTTATTCTGGGTGTACCGACCTGAATAAGCTCGCTTTTAAGAGGAATGTGCAGAAGTTGCCTTAGTAAGCTCTGAAGTCTGTAGAGGATATTCAGTGAAAGTAGAGGAGAATTCATAACGAAAATGACCCTGGAAATTCCCTCTTATAAAATCATTCGAATGGGTAAATTGAATGCATTGAATTGTGGTGGTTGAGTTTCAAATTTGAATTTTTGTGGGAAACAATCTTTCATTTCATTTTGCAATGGCCATCTATGCCTGAGTTGTGTCGTGGCCTTTAGGAAATCAATTTTATATTTGGTTTAATTGTCAAAATAGGTGGCTTTATTAAATTCAGTCAGATATATGAATTATACTATGATTTTTGGTACATTAGGGAGCCTTACACCATTCACTGTTTATGCAGGTACCAGAAGTAGATGGAGTTAATGCATGAAGATGTCAAGGGAAGTGTGGGTGAATGTGTAATTGATAGCTCATAAAGTTGATCAATGTTTTGTATTATGTCAGAATGTGCACCATTAACTGTTTATAATGTTTTAAATTATGCGAAATTGTGCACGATTAATTGTTTATGTATACATGTAAATACAATGCACTAGAAGCTTTAAGCCACTTGCATGGAGTGGTTATTGTAAACATCACTGTACTTTATTTTGTGCAAGTTGACTTGCGTTGAAAAAATAATTGCACCAATATATGTTTAAATTTGTTTTTTTTTTGTTGGTTGGTTACAGACTAAGTAGTGAACATATACTGGTGTAATGTCTAATTTTTTATTGGCATAACTAAAACATTTTAATGACTAAAATGTAAACGGATATTGGGGGGACAGGTGAACGAGAAGTAAACAGCAATCGGATCATGAACGACAATCAAGGGTTTTCCATATAACCTTTTTATACACAAAAACTTGTGGAAAAAATGGACAACAGAGAAATTTGGGGGCATACCTGCAACCATTACTTAAAACCTTTCTTAAAAAGAATTCTTAGGTGAAACTAATATTACTACCTACTAGAGTGCATTTGATTCCAACTAAAATAGGGATACCATCGAGAAGAGTGTTGTTCCTATTAATCTGCCTTAGCTTGTCCCATCCAATCATAAAACAGTAAAAAATGTAAATATAAATATCTTTAGTGGAAAGTTAGGTGCAGTGGCTGCTTTGGAGAAATATTTTCAGAGATGACAAGGGGAGGCATGGGGCCTTACAAGATAATAATGTAGCACTAAAATGTAAATTTACAACCAATCAAACTCATTTTACGTTATCTTTCAAATTTCTTTCATGCTCTACACTTTCTAAAAGTTTAACGCTGATAATTTTTTTATATTGTTATAATTATACAAGGTTTGACAATCTAGGAGGATTTCACTACAGATGAGTCTTAGTTGTGATTCAAGCAGAGTAGAGGAGTTGGAAGAATAGTCATCTAAGCTCTGAGGAACAGAGTGCATCATAATTGATAGGTACTTTTGGTTCGGCTGCATGTCAGTATTGTGATTGATGTGGTTTGAATGTTGTGATTGTTTTGTGAGAGTGATAATAGTGGTTTGAATGAGTGAGCATTGATTTACCAAAAAAATAACATTAAATTTGGGCAATATATATTCTTCATTCCAAGAAGGGGCTAGTCCTTCCCCACATTCTATATTCTTTAAAATAAATAACCAGACTATAGTGCGAGTAAAAGAAGATGGAGCTTAACCAAAATAAACAACTTTTGGAATAAAAGAAAAAAAGAATATGGAATAAATTACCATAAACTAGCTATTACAGAGGACATAGGTATAAAGTTCAAAGGCCATATTTTTTCAACCTATTTCTTGGAGCTCAATATCCACTACAATTATCCTTGCTAGTAAGGATACTCTCCTCAGATACATAATATCATCAAAGAGGTTCAAAAATTGACCCTCAACATAGCCATCAGGTACCTGAGTTTCTATTACTTCAAGAGAGGGCATGCTCTGAAGCAAGCAACTTATTACTGCAACTTCTTCACAGTCAAACTCAACAACTTCTACGCGTATTTTCTTGAGGTTAAGATGTGGAGGGGTGAGGCTAACAGGTATAGGATCTCTTTCCAACTCCTGCATTGCAGTGCTATGAATAAGTAATCTAACCAAGAGTTCCTTTCTCAAGCTGAGGAAAATCCTAATGACTTGCTTAAAAAGAAACATTTTCATCTTTTAATTATATATATTCAAAATGCATGACCTTAAACTACTTACTTATAACTTATAACAATTGGGCTTGAGATTCTGAAGTGTGTGCAAATGCCTGAACAAAGATGCCCAATATAGAGAGCGCCTGAATATGTGGAAGCCTGTGAAGGAGGTTCAGTAGAGGACCATCCACATCTACTTCCCTTTCAAAGGGATCGACAATGTATATGGAAAGTGTCTTCAAGGACTGGAAGTTGCCCATGATGTGCATAAATCTACTTGCTGAAAGAACTCCTGGACTGTCTCCTTGTAAGCAATCCATGTTCAATTCCCTCAGAGTACCTCCACAGTGCATTTCAGGATGAAATACAGCGTGAGAAAGCTCATAAAACCTTATACCATTCACACTCAAATCGTCAATCATGCCCCCCAACAAAATTTTGAGTTTGGTAAGTTCACAGATAGAGTTTTTACCCTTTCAATCCTCAAATGATCAATAGTGGAAGAAAAGATCGTGACATTACCTAGTCCAGCATATCCTAATATTTCAAGATTTTGTAGAAAGGGGCAGAGGGAAATCAAGGAGACTAAAAATTCATCTGTCAATTGAACATCACAGAGGCTACAAGTAATGAGGTGGGGGAATCCAACGAAATCGATTGGGAAGCTGGTGAGAACGTACGCACCCAGATACATTGTTACCAGACGTGAACATGAAAAGAGAGCAGGGGGTGGAATTTCTTTTAAATAACCGCTGAGCTCATCTGAAACCAAGCTGTGATCATACAGAGTGAGGTGTTGGATATTACACTAAGATGGATATCTTACCCATTTACACACATTTTCATGAGAGAAGTTCTTTCTTTGGGTATAATTGTGAAAATTCTATTGCAGTTACTGATTATTAATCTCCTATCTAAATAGATTATTTGACTGGAAAATTAATTCACAACAAATATTGAAAAATAACACAACTGCAACTTCACCAATAAACTCATAGGAATAGAGAAGAAAACATGCAAAATAATGAACACAATATTTTTGGACAAATTGTCTGTGGAAAAACCCGGAAGGGAAAACCACTACTGCAGATTAGGAATTTTGTTAAACTTCAGCAAATTAAGGAATACAAAAATTGCTTGCCTCTTACTAGCAAAGCTCTGACAATATTCTTCTCCGGAAATTCTTCCCTTAATTTCTCCTACTGAAATTTCATAGCTGCTATCCCCAATGCTATCACTGTGCCCTTGCTAACACTGCAAGACTATTTGCTCTCACTACAAATCTACTTGCTATCACTGCAAGTCTACTTGTGTGTGTTCTCCAAATGCCCATTGATCCCCTTTTATACTTTTCTCATTGGAAAACCAATAGCCATGATTTAATCTCAATCAATGGCTAAGATTAAATAGACTCTAACAACCCTAACTAATTGGATTCTAGAAGTCTCTAAAGGAATCAATTATTTAATTACATAATTATCTAGACAACTCATCCCTTTCTAGAAGTCTCCAAAAAATAATTAAATAATTAAATAAACACTTCTTGGGAATGGAGACACCTGTCCAAGCTACATAAATTAACACTCCCTCTTAGCAAGGAAGGTGTTCTGCATGACACCCAACTTATCTCTGAAGAAGATGAATTTTTCCTTCCCCAATGCCTTGGTCAAAATGTCTGCTACTTGCTGATCTGTAGGTATATACTGTAGTTGAACAATCCCACGCTGTACACAATCCTTGATGAAGTGATATATGATGTCTATATGCTTAGACCTATCATGAAACACTACATTCTTAGACAACTTGATGCAACTCTGATTGTCACAGTGTATCATCGTAGTCTCAACCCTCTGACCAAACAAGGCCACTAGCAACTTCCGAAGCCATATCGCCTCACACGTCGCCATGCTAGCTGCTATATATTCTGCCTCTGCAGAACTCAAAGCCACAGACTTCTGCTTCCTGCTGTACCAAGAGACAACTCCTGATCCCAAACTGAAGCAACACCCTGAAGTCCTTTTCCTGTCCGTTGTACTACCTACCCAATCTGTGTCAATATAGCCTATCAACTTGATACCATCACCTCAAGTATATTTGATTCCATACTCGATTGTACCATGCAAATACCGCAACACATGCTTTGTCATTGTCCAATGCACTCTCTTCGGCTCCACCATGAACTGACTAAGAGAGTTTACTACAAAGGATATATTTGGTCTGGTGTTGACCAAATACATGAGAGATCCAATCAACTGCCTATATAAGGTGGGGTCTACATCCTTCTCCTTAGATGTCTCTACCTTCTTCCAATTCGTGATCATAGGAGTAGACATGGCTCTGCAATCCTCCATCTCGAACCTCCTCAAGATTTTGATGCAGTATTTCCCTTGTCCAAGGAAAATCTCTCCATCTGTCTGCCATACCTCCATGCCTAGAAAGTAGTGCATAAGCCCCAAATCCTTCATCTCGAACTCTGTTGCAAGGTCCCTCTTGCACTCTTCTATGAGCCCTAGTGAACCAGTTAAAAACAAGTCATCCACATATAGAACAAGAATGAGAACCTCACCCCCAACCGCCAAGTAGTAGAGGTTAGCATCCGCTTCACTCTTCACGAAGCCCATTCCCTGCAAGTATCTATCAATGCGCTCATACCATGCCCTAGGAGCCTGCTTGAGTCCGTACAAAGCTCTCTTCAATATGCACATGTGAGTTTCACTGCTATGTGATACAAAGCCCCTCTGGTTGTTCTATGTACACCTCCTCTTTCAATTCACCATTAAGAAACGTCATCTTGACATCCATCTGATGGATCTGCCATCCCATCTATGTTGCAAGTGAGATCACGGCTCGTATAGAAGTATACTTGGCCACTGGAGCGAATGTATCCTCATAGTTAATTCCCTCCTTCTGAAAGAACCCCTTGGCCACGAACCTTGCCTTGTATTTCTCGATGCTACCATCTGCACCATGCTTGATCTTATAGATCCAACATGATCCAACAATTTCCCTATCTGTTGGTCTAGAAACAATCTCCCACACATCATTCTGCACTATTGAGGTATATTCCTCAACCATCGCATCTTGCCACACCTGTTGTTGTGTGGCCTCCTGATAGCTGGAAGGCTCACTATCTACCAACTGACTAACTAATGCCATATAGTCATCATACCTAGCTGGTTGTCTTTGTTGTCTACTACTCATCCTAGGAGCTCCCACAAACTCCTGAGTATCCCTTTGTGATTGTTGGTTCCTGCTACCAACTATAGAGGATGAAGTATCAACCACCATATCACCCTGATGCATCTCTTGGATTTGTTGCATCTATTGCTCCATACTCTGCAAACTCTCAACACCTTAGCCTGTGCTTGTACTAGTAACTGTACTCGAGCTTCGATGTCCTTGATCTGGTTGAACAATCCTTGGAGCTTCCACAAGTTGCTCACTTTGATCATTTGCTGGCAAATATTTGGACCTCCTGAATGCCTTGTCCTCCATGAACTTGACATCACGCCTAACTATAGTTCTCCTAGTCCCTGGAATAAATATCTAATATGCCTTTGAGGTTTCACTTTACCCCACAAAGTACCTTCTCTCTGTAGTCTGATCTAACTTGGAACGTGTAGGCCCTCGAATGTGACAATATTCCAAACTCCCAAATATCCTGAAGTGGTTAACATCTGGCTTCTTCCTTGAGAAAGCCTCCTCTGGTGTCATCTTGCCCAATACCTTATGTGGAACCCTGTTCTGTATGTACACTGTCGTACTACATGCATCTGCCCATAAGTAATGTGGCATATCCTGGTCATACAACATAGCCCTTGCCGCCACTGATATAGACCAATTCTTCCTCTCAGCAACCCCATTCTACTGCGGGTTGTAAGGAATAGTCCACTCTCTCTTGATTCCTTCCCTGGTACAGAACTCCTAGAACTCTTTCCCTTTGTACTCGCCTCCATTGTCTGACCAAAGAACCTTTATCTTCCTTCCTGTCAAATTTTCCACAAGAGCTTTGAACTCTTGGAAGCGACTGAAAACCTCATCCTTGGTCTTCAAGAAGTATATCCAAGTCTTCCTGGAGAAATTATCAATAAAAGTAACAAAGTACTCATATCCTCTGAGAGACTTCGTCAACATTGGTCCACATATATCTGAATGTACTAGATCAAGAACACCCTTGGATCTGGTGTCACTCCTTGGAAAATTTTCTTTCACAAACTTCCCCAACACACATCCCTTACATACATCATCATGCTTTGTGCTCACCTCTGGAACACCTGTCACTGTCTCACGAAGCAATTTAAGTGCTCCATGATGTATATGACCCATTCTCCTATGCCATAGCTCTCCTTGATCTCTAGAATTACTACTGCTCATTAGTTCCTTATGAGTATCAAACTGCAACTTGTAAAGCTGGCCACTCCTAACTCCAATAGTTGTGGGTGATTTCCAATCCTTGTGCTTGATTAACACACTCGCCCCTCTAAAGAGTACATTGTAACCTTTATCCTGAAGGACGGATACGAAAATCAAATTCATACCCAAGCCTGGCACATGCAACACATCATGAATGGGAATTTTCTTTCCATTCTCCCTCTAAAATAGAACAGTCCCTTTCCCAACTGGATTGAGTTAAATATGTATTTTGATGTCCTCCTCCTTATAGCTGGAGAAGTAGTCTCTAACTCCTGTCATATGAAATGACGCCCCACTGTTTATATACCAAATACCCTGTGAGGTTGAGCAAGCCATACAAGCTATGAGAGCGAATTCATCCTCCATTCTACTAGAGAGCTCATCTGCACTTGCTGAAGTTGTCGTCTGCTTCTTTCCTTTCTTCCTTTGCGGGAAATTGTTGACATAGTGGCCAAACTCGTGACAGCCATAGCACTTGACTTTTGATAAGTCCTTCTTCTCACCTTGTGAATTTGATCCTTTGCTTGACCCCTTCTTCGCTTTCCCTTTTCCTGCAAGGGCAACGTTTTCTGATTCTGCCTCACTTTTATGACTCTTACTGCTAGTACCACTGACAAGACTAAGTCTAAGCTCCTCCTGAGTGAAGTCACTCCATAGACGATCCCAACTCGGCAATGTGTCTCGTCCATTAATAACTTGAACAAAGACATCCCACTACTTAGTAAACCCATTTAGGGCTACTCGTACTAGCTCGTCCTCATCTAGTTTATCTCCAACAACTGCCAACTCATCCTTGAAAATTCTGAGTCTGGTGAGGTAACTTGTCACGTCTTCTCCCTTGTTCATTTGAGTATTCCTCAACTTTTTTCTGAGAATCAACTTCCGGTTAGTGGTAGCATTCTGGTACAGATTCATAATGGCGTCCCACATCTTCTTCATTGTATCTAACTCTGCGACATGTGGAACAATATGGTCCTTAACACCATCAAGAATTAGCCTACTTGCCTTGGCATCTTCCTTCTTATGTGCTAAGAGTTGTGTTGGATCTATAGGTACAGGTACAACACTGGTCACATATTCCTTGATCCCATTCTCTTCCAGCAACAAAGAAATTCTGGCTTTCCAGACACCAAAATTTGAGGCTCCATCCAATCTATTTTGATCTCTTAAACCTACTGAGGACATCTCAAAAGATAAAAGCAATAACAAAAAAATAATTCTGAAGAGGTAGAACTGGGTTTTTATAAACCCTCTTTCCTGCACTGAGCTTTTTCTGCCCTTAGATCAGCTTTGATACCATGTGAAAATTCTATTGCAATTACTGATTATTAATCTCCTATCTAAATAGGTTATTTGACTCTGGAAAATTAATTCACAACAAATATTGAAAAATAACACAACTGCAACTTCACCAAAAAACTCACAGGAATAGAGAAGAAAACATGCAAAATAATGAACATAATATTTTTGGACAAATTGTCTATGGAAAAACCCCGAAGAGAAAACCACTACTGCAGATGAGGAATTTTATTAAACTTCAGAAAATTAAGGAATACATAAACTGCTTGCCTCTTATTGGCAGAGCTCTGACAATATTCTTCTCCGAAAATTCTTCCCTCAATTTCTCCTGCTGAAATTCCATAGCTGTTATCCCCAATGCTATCACTGCGCCCTTGCTAACATTGCAAGACTATTTGCTCACTGCAAATCTACTTGCTATCACTGCAAGTCTTCCTCAAGTGTGTACTTGCTATCACTGCAAGTCTACTTGTGTGTGTTCTCCAAATGCCCATTGATCCTCTTTTATACTTTTCTCATTGGAAAACCAATGGCCATGATTTAATCTCAATCAATGGCTAAGATTAAATAGACTCTAACAACCCAGCTAACTAACTAGATTCTAGAAGTCTCTAGAGGAATCAATTATTTAATTACATAATTATCTAGACAACTCAGCCCTTTCTAGAAGTCTCCAGAAAATAATTAAATAATTAAATAAACACTTTTTGGGAATGGCGACACCTATCCAAGCTACATAAATTAACAATAATCTAACCAGGTGTTGTGGAGGTGAAAAGCCTCTAGATTTCCTGAGTGCAGAAGCAAGATGTTGGAAATAATATTCTCAACGCTTGACATGGGTGGATCAGGGGAAGTGCAATCAGACCCCAAAACAAGATATGGAGAGAAAGTGAGTTCATGAATTTGAGTGTAGAGAAACCTCCACCTCTTGGAAAGAATACAACATTTGACAATGTCTTTTATTGGGATTTTTGATAGTATGAAAGAAAGAAGAGAATCGAGAATTGTGTAGAATGCATCCTAGGCAGGCATGATTGTGACATGAGATGCATAACAAGAGAGCGATGATATTATCTGTAAAACTACAGAAGATCGGTGTAGTAGTGTCTGATGGCGAGAATTTCCTTCCAAGTGAAATGTCTTGATGTCTAATGGTGGGAAATCTTTAAAAAACAGAAACCCTAAATTTGTCTGAAGGCAAGAAATATTAGTAGAAGGAATCACAAAGTTCGTACTTGGCTAGAAAATCCTTAAGGAGTAGGGGAATTAATTATGAAGGCGTTTGGATTTTTAACCTTGGATTACATAATTATAAAGGAGAAAAGTGATATCTATTATTCTAATATTTTTTTTTATTTTTCATTAAATTAAAAGATAATAGTATAATATTAAAAAAATGGATGGTTAAAAGATACATTCATAAAGTCTGGGATGAAAAAAATTCAAAAAATCAAGTGTAAAAATAACATTAAAAACATTAAGTGGTTAATAAGTTCCCCTCAAACAACACTTGGGATGTGATTATTAGCAACTAGGTCCCAACGAATGAGTTCACCCTCTTCCTTAGAATTATCATCCAAAGGTTGTTGAGCACAAACCAGAGAAATAACAAACTCTACCCAAGAAACCTTTCAATGTTTGGCCAACTAGAAGAATCATTCTTGCGAGAAGAGACAAAAGGAGGTCATGAGAGTTGGGACCATCCCTAGGTAGCATTATCTTTGTTTCCCAATGATTGAGAGGCATGATATTGGGAATCGTGATATGTTTTTGGAAACTAGTTGCAACGTCACTTGCATCCTCGAGGGGGAGAACGGGAGGGAGGAAAGACTCTGGCAATAGTGTAGGGAGCATCGCTCAAGTGACCTAAAAGATCTTGTAGATGGGCCACCTCTAATGCAACTTTGCTAGCTTGCACATAAATCTGCATAAGGGTATTAGAGAAAATTATAACTTTACTGTATATAGAGAAATGAATATTGACAAATTATCTTGAAAAATAACATTTCTATCTTTCCAAATGTTAAATAAAATATCCACCCTAAAAGCATGCCAATTTTGGGTATAATTGAAAGGAAGACAAGGTTAATCCCCTAACACAACAGTATACCATAAGAAAGTATCGTCTAAAAGACCTAAACAATCATAAATCCAATTCCAAGCTTCTTGAGCTATGGTGAGAACCAACAAAGATGCTTGAGAGTTTGTAATTGTCCAGAAAATGGATAACGTATATTAGGAATTCCCAAATGCATTAAGTGAGAACCAAGTACAAAACTTTGATAAAGGATACCCCAAGCAAAGAACCAATTTAGGTTCACGAATAATTGATGAGATAACATAGAATCTACGATACCAAGTTCCTAGAGAAGACCTAAGTTGTCATTGATGGTTTAACTAGCCAACCATAGGAAAATGGGGAGAAAGCCACAAATATCCTAAATTGCAAGGCTTACAATGATGAAATGGTGTACTAGGGCACCATTTTTACTCCTTCCATCAAGGCTTGAATGACCCGATCCCAATTTTTATGAATCAATTGGGGAGGAATGACAATAATAATAGCCTAAAATGTCTCTTTAACTTGGTTAGATAACCTAATTTTTCTTTTAATCTTTGGTCAAGAAAGGAAATTTGTGGTAGCTCTATGAATGATATTTGGAAGAGTTTTAATTCCTCGATTGAAAAATTTCAAGATATGAATCTATTGCACTTTAATCAATGGAGGGTCTTGATGAGAAAGAGGAGATCACCAAATAGATTGTTAGTTGATTGAAAGGCCATTGTGGAAATCATTTTGCGCCTAGAGAAGCCAATGCTTAATAGCCTCCTAGTATTTCCAAATGCTTTTAATGAAAAAGTCCCTTCGATTTGAATCAAATCCCTCCTAGCAAGGAGAGTGCCAAGATTCTATCCTTTCTTTGTTGGCTAACCAAAAGGCACACCTAAACCAATACAATTCCTAATGATAATTCCTAGGCTTCATTTCCCTCAAGATCCCCAAGGATTCATTTAGCATACAAGGCAATACCTTGATAACAAATTGAGAGCAAACCCAAGCCACCAAGATCATGGGGAAGGCAATAATATTAATAAGGAACTTGATGAAATATTTGGTGCTCATCATTGTAGGTCCAAAGAACATCTCTAAGATTTTTTCATTTTTAAGAGGCTTTCAAGGTCACCTCACAAGAGAAATAATACCATGTCTAGCAACCAACACTTTAGAATAAATCTAGAATTTTCTATCCAAAGAAAGAGTTTTGGTAATTTAGTAATTAAGTTTTTCTCAATCCTAGCAACAACTTGCCAAAGGGTAATAGGAAAAGCCTGGCAAGTAAAGGGAATGCCAAGAAAGTGAAATAATTTTGTATGACCAATTATTTCCAGCCAAAATTCTCTAAATAGTATGGATTAAAAAGAAAACATTGCCCTTAACACTCAATTTTTCGTCGTTGGATACTTGAGCTAGATACCTAGCAAAAAGTATCAAGGTATTTCAATTAATTTGCTTAATATTGTCTTCATCTTCAATGAGGGTAAGATATAAATCGTTGAAAAAATGACCATATTCTAATTGGTTGGGAGAGCTAGGAAGGGAAATCCCCTTAACTAGAGTTTGAGAATTTGTATGAGCTAATAAATAGCCAAAGCCTTCCACTATAAGCAAGTAAAAAGCTAGAGCAAGAGGGCATCCTTAATAGATGGACTGAAAAGACTAAATGGCTTGTTGATCATTAATGGTAAAATATATTCAGGCTTTACCAATCAACATCTACACATACTAAATAAAATGAGGACCAAACCAAGGCACTTGAAGCATGACAAGAATAAAAGGCCACTCAAATAGTTGTAAGCCTTGTCAAGATCAACTCTAATAAAAATGGCAAATTGCTAAGCAAACTAAGTCGATTTCATTCCTTCCCAAATAAAAGTGATATTATGTAAGATAAATTTAGATTTGATAAAACTAGTTTCATTATGGTAGATAGGTTAAGGAAGAAGAGGCATAAGATTAAGAGCCAAAGCTTTGGCAATAATCTTGTATGAGACATTCAACAAAGTGATAGGTCACCGGTTGTTGATTTCTTGAAGGTCTCCATCTTTTGGTGTAAAATTGATATTCCCTTTATTAATTAAATTTCCCAAGGATTTAGAATGAAATACCTTTATATAGACCATCCAAACTAGGAGCTTTATCATTAGATATTACAAAAATAACCTTTTATAAATCTTATTTGGTGGCAAGCTAATCACAACAATGTTTTTGGGAATTAGAAGCTTAGTAGGGAACCAAATTTAGGTACTACTACAAGGAAACTACCCTAAATAGAGTGTACAAGTGAGTAACAAAAACTCTCAGAGTGCCAACTAATTTTTTTTTCAAGAATCTTGTTAAGGAGTCATTTCCTTTCCCTAATTTTTAATGGTTTGAGATGTGTGGAAAATATGAAAAACATAGAAAAATCTTTTGAGAACTTGTTTCCAATCTTAAGCTAGTGAATTTGATCTCCATGTGCAATGTGAGCATCTATAACCTATTTTATGTGGTAGAGCTAAGACACTCAAACCTAAGCAACCAAATCAAAAGGCTGCACTTTCAAAGTGATGCTAACTTGGTCAAGTTTTAAATCCCCCAGCCACACACCTAGAAATTAGCTAATTGAAGTAATTGTTTTTAAAAAACATATGAACAAATCTTAACAATAAAGGTATGACATTAACATGTTGTACAACATGTCAATGCACACACATAGTGTCATTCCAAGCATAATGACACATAAAATATAACCAAGCTATTATGATGATGCTTTACTTCATGCACAATGTCAAGCAATGACAACCCTTCTAAGACATCACCATTGCACAAAGCAAGGTGACACAAGCAATCAATATACTATGATCATTGATTGGATCCCAAGTTAACTTTGTTGGTGTAATTTAAAGAGTCAATTTTATGAATATTTTAATTAATTTATTAGATAAAAAAAGATGCATGTCAATCAATATAACCATTATAGGACCCCACCCCACTATCAAGATCTCTCCCCTAATTGTCAATATCAACAAATGTATAACTACTAGTTGTTCCCTAAACTTGGAATATATTGGCACCAGAAGAGATATCCAGCTAGAATACTAATGGTTTTAATGCAATATCAGCTAGAAGTGGGGGCATAAGTGATTGTTGTGCCTTTAAATATATTATTTTTTAACAATTGAAGGTGGTGGGTCTTTTGTAACCCCCTATTGAATAAAAAACTACCCCTTGTGCTTAAAATTCTTGAGGGTAAAAGTGACTACTAATTCAAGACCAAAGAGAAATTATCCTTGGGAATTGTCTTGGCATTTCCTTTTTTTTGCATCGCCCAACAATGATTCCAGATTTGCACATCATGAGAAATCTCTTTTACAATATTGAGTGCTAATAAGACTTGTTGCAAGGGCTAAATGGTCATCAAACTTTGAAACAAAAAAAGAGAATTTTTTTTCAAAAGTATGTTAGAAGAAAATCTTTTTGGGTGTGTAGGATTGTATGAGCGTCAAAATAGTCTTACATCAAACTTAGATATCTTGGTAGATTGATTCTAACCCACTTTAGACCTCTTTTATCCTTAGACCTTCCTCACAAATGTAGTGCATCTTTTGAGTTTTCATCCATAGTTTTTCCTCATTTCCTCTATAAGCAAGGTACAAAGGACAATTAATCTAGGATTTGTCATTGAACCACTCTTGTATTTTTCCATAATTCAAGCGAAGTAGCAAAGTATACTTATACTCCTCTTCAAACTTAACATCAATGGATCTAATTGACTCAATTCAAATTAAATACATTCAAATGTTCTACAATACAATCCCCTTCATTTTTTAATGAGTATAATTTTATTTCTGAAAAAAGCTTATTTATCAAATTCTTTGTTTGATAGATCTCACAAATCCTTTCTATAGAATATATGTGATGGCCTCCTCAAAGAAATTTAGCAAGACAAAATCTACATGGCACAACCAAATGGTTCCTTGTGCCTTTTTATCTAATTTCTTCTAATTATCATTAGACATACTTTCTAATTTAACCTTGCGAATAAAAACTTTCCACTAGCCTCTCTCTTCGAAGAGATCCTCCAGTTTAAGTTTCCAAAACACAACTAGTACCATTGAATTTCTCGATCTCCAATTGAGATGTACTTGCCCTGGTTTCCAATACACACACAAATCTACAAACACACAAAACAAGATGCTCCCATTTCAACACAAAAATATCACAACTTTTAGAAAGACATCCCCCTAATCAAAACCACATGTTGAAATACATAGTAAACTATTCCAACAAGAACATTAAACCAAGTGTACATATTTTAATGTGCTTATGTATTAACCAATGAAATGGAAATGGAGAAAACACAAAATCAAGAAACTATAATAATTCAACACATGACATTGGATGTAAATGGAGAAACCCTTTTGAAAAAATCTCTACTATCAAAGAGAGGCTAAAGTATGTTTTAATCTTTTGAAACAAGACTTGTACATAAACAATACTCTTTTTCCTTCAATTTGATAGCATTCCAACATCACCTATGTACTTTTAATAACTCTTGAAACCTCTTTCAATTGCATATAATTTATAAAGAAGAGTTGAGAGGAAACCATAAATGGATTCATGAAACCAAGACCACCCAAAACCATGGCATGAGAAAAACCAACACCCTTACATTGCTAGCCAATATATCCACGAGTAGAAAATATAACCTTTCAAACACCTTTAACCCATGTGAAGACTATACACAAATCCCCAAAAGCAGTGCTTTATTTTTACTCCATAATCCTTGTGAACCTTACCTAATATGCAAAGATTCTCCGCTCTTTCTAGTGCTTAGAATTGGGAAAGTGATGTAAATAGAGTCAAGTCAAATTGTAAAGGCCACTAGCGTGGTCCATCTCCCTCTTCAATGCCATTACAACCAATATATACAAATTACAAAAAAAATAATTAATTAATATCCCAAAATCACCTACATGGGAATCCAAGTACCCATTCTAAGATGTTGAGAGATCCAACTTAGTATTTAGGATTGAAATTAAATTTCACACTTTCATAACAAACGAGATGGATTTACATCGCATCAAATCTTATTTAATGTTCCCAAAGTTACATATTTTAATCCCTCACATTTAATTTCCTAAATTGATGTTCATTTACATGCTTTTATCATTCCCAACTATCATTTACATAATCTAAATTAATTGTGCTTAATTTACTTTATTCATTAGCTTAAATTAATTATAGAAAAAAATATTTTTTATTTCCCATTACAACTTATTAATTAAAATATTTCTATTGTAAAAGACATCCATATAATTTTACAATTCAATGATTAAAAATTAATAACAATTTTACACTTCATAAATACCAAAAACATATATAATTATATTATTTTTATTAATAATTTAATTTGCCTCAACTATTTAAAAATAAATAACCTTGTAATGCACCTTTGGTTTTTGAATATGAAACTAAAAAAAAGCCTCGCTCTTTTACTTATTTACATGACTCAGATCTTATTCATGATGTTAGAATTCGAAAGTCCATATCAGAGGATAGGTGTTTCTCTTCCATTGATCATGTCTTTCTATACAGACTTCTTCTCTTGGCATCTCTTTAACATTGTTTTAAAATTACCATTCTCTACATTCCTATATGTAGCTTCTTGCAAAAGTAAATCTTTGCCACAAAAGAAAATATGTTTTCCTAATTGTTTCATATTATCTGTATTTCAGATGTGCTTTGTTAAGATGCCTTTCTGGAACCATTTGGAGAGATTTTCAATTTGCAGTGCCATGCATCATTCTGTACTCGAAAGATCTTTTAATGGACCATACCAAGTTCAGAGTTCACTACCTCTAAGGATGTTGCTTCAGCTTCAACTATCTTATCAACATGGTCTGAGAATGTTTCTTTTTGTTGTTACTTCAAAATTGAATTTTATCCAATGGGCCTCCATCAAATTTCAGGGTTGTTTGTCCTTTTATGTATAGCGCCGTTATTGGGGTCTACTAGATTTGTTCCATCTACTCAATACTCCCATTTTACATTTATTTTTTCCCTATCTGTTTTCAAGTTCAGAGTTCACTACCTCTAAGAATGCTGCTTCAGCTTGAACTATATCTTCTACTGATGTACACTTTTCTGCCAAGATCCTCTGCTTTCATGATGTAAGGTCTTATGGACACTTGGCAAGACAATACCTTCTCAAACACAAAGTAGAAAAGACTTATTCAAAGGAAGGAATTGTATGATATACTTAGAAAAGAAGCATTGTGAGTTTATTGCTTAATTACAATTTCACTGTTTGATGGCAGGCATGATGAAAGACTCAATGGAGGGAAAAAATAAAGAAAAACAGAAGGAAGCTCTCAGGTTATAAACATGAAAATAAGGAGTAAGGAAATGGCATGTGTGATGATCCAAATATTTTATCGAGTCAAAGGACCAAAAAAGCAGACTTGGGTGGAAGTGGAGCACAAGGATATAAAAGTGATATTTGATGAGGGATTTCATGGTTATTTTAGATAGTTGTTGTTCAATTTTTATACACAAAAACTTGTGGGAAAATGGGCAACAGAGAAATTTTGGGGTCATATATCCAACCAGTACATGAGACCTTTTTAAAAAGAATCCTTAGGTGAATGAGATTATTAATTGTCATTTTTCAAAAATTGGAAACCAATATTATTACTTACAGTTTGGAGTGCATCTGATTCCAACTAAGACAGGGATACAATGGAAAGAAGTGCCGCTCCGGGTAATCTGCATCAGCTTGTCCCATGCAATCAGAAAACAGTAAAAATTGTAAATATAAATATTTACAACCAATCAAATTTGTATTGCATATCTTTCAAATTTCTTTCAT
This sequence comes from Sequoia sempervirens, assembly GCA_007258455.2. NCBI lineage: Eukaryota > Viridiplantae > Streptophyta > Pinopsida > Cupressales > Cupressaceae > Sequoia > Sequoia sempervirens. The sequence goes on along the minus strand of VDFB02271358.1, from coordinate 851,618,120 downwards.
GATCTGCACTTCCTAAAAGTTTAACACTGCTAAATCTTCCATATTGTTATACTTCTACAAGATCTTAGAATCTGGGAGAGTTTCACTGCAGATTAACCTTTTAGTACTTGTTCCGTTAGGTAACTAGTCTTACTTGTGATTCAAGGAGAGTAGTTGGAAGAATAGTCGTCTAAGCTTTGAGGAACAGAGTGCATGATAATTGATAGAGTGCTTTTGGTTAGTCTGCATGTCAACATTGTGATTGATGTGGTTTGAATGCTGTGATTGTTTTGTAAGTGAGATGATAGTGGTTGGCATGAATGAGCATTGATTTGAGCATTGAACTTGAAATAAGTAACAAAAAGAAAAAGAAACAGATACTAGTACCTTTAGGAATAAAAACTCTAAGTTTATAACAGCTGCAATGAAGTCAGGAGATATTAGCATCTATCATTCTTCTTCATTCCAAGAAGGGGTCAGTCCTTCCACACAGTTGAATTTCTCCGTAATCATTCTGTGTTCTTTAAAAGAAATCACCAGACAATTTTGCCAGTAAAAGCAAATGGAGCTTCAGCAACATAACAACTTTTGGAATAAAAGCAAAAAAGAGTATGGAATCAAATCACCAACTGTCTAGTACACTAATCCTTGCTAGTAAGGATTCTCTCCTCAGGTACAGAATATCTTTAAAGAAGTCCATACATAGTCCTTCATCGTATTCGTCAGGTAGCTGAATTTCCATTGTTTCAAGAGATGGCATACTCTGGAGCAAGCAACTTATTACTGCAATCTCTTTGTAATCAAACGCAAGTACTTCTACGCGTATTATCTCTTGCCAACTCCTGCTTTATAGTGCCATGAATAAGTAACTTTACTAAGGGTTATTTTCTTACATTGTTTAAAAAGAAGCCTTTAATCTGTTATTTATATACATTCAAAATGCATGACCTTAAACTATCAACTTAAAAACTATTGAACTTGAGTTGAGGAAGTTTGTATAAATACCTGTACAAAGGAGCCCATTATATGCAGTCTCTCAAGATTTGGAAGCCCCTGAAGCAGGTTCAGTAGAGGATCATCCATCTCCGCTTCCCTGTGAAAGGGACGACCCATGTATATGACAAGTTCCTTCAAGGACTGGAAGGTGCTTACAATGTGAAGAAATCTACTTGCTGAAACAACTCCTGGACTGTTTCCTTGTGAGAAATCCATGCTCGATACCCCAGAGTATCTCCACAGTGCATTTCAAGATAAAAGACGGCATAGGAGAGCTCATAAAACCTTACACCATTCACACTCAAATCCTCAATCATGTAACCCGACAGAATTTTGAGTTTGGGGCAGTTAACAGATAGAGACTTTACGCTTTCCATACTCAAATGTTCAATAGTGGATGAAAAGATTATGGCATTACCTAGCCCAGCATATCCTATTATTTCAAGTTTTTGCAGAAGGGGACAGTGCGAAATCAAGGAGACTAAAGATTCATCTGTCAATTGAACATCACGGAGGTGACAAGTAATGAGGTGGGGGAATCCCACGAAATTGATTGGGAAACTGGTGAGAATGTACTCGCCCAGATACAGTGTTACCAGACGTGAAAATGAAAAGAGTGCCGGGGGTGGGATTTCTTTTAAAGCGCCGTCGAGCTCAGCTGCAAAAGTAACGTTGTGGTCAAACAGAGTGAGGTGTTGGACATTGCACGAAGATGCACATCTTACCCATTTACACACATTTTCACGAGAGAAGTTTTGCTGCCGTTGGGTATGATCTGACCAGGTGTTGTGCAGGTGAAAGGCCTCCAGATTTCCTGAGTGCAGATGCAGGATGTTGGAAATAATATTCTCAAAGCTTGACATGAGTGGCGGATCGAGGGAAGTGCAAGCAGACCCCAAAAGAAGACGTGGAGAGAAAGTGAGTTCAGGCATTTGAGCGTAGAGAAACCTCCACCTCTTGGAAAGAATACAAAATTTGACAGCATCTTTTATTGGGACTTTTGTTAGTATGAAAGAAAGAAGAAAATCAGGAAGTGTGTAGAATGCATCCTGGGCAGGCATGATTGTGACTTCAGATGCAGAACAAGAGCGATGAGATTACCTGTAAAAATATAGAACAGTGAAGTTAAAGATTCCTAATCACAGACCATTGCGATTAATAGCAGTATCCGATGGCGGGAATTTCCTTCGAAGTGAAACATAGTGATGTCTGATGGCGGGAAATCTTAAAAAAAAAAAAAAAAAACTTAAATTTGTCATAAGGCAAGAAATTTTAATAGGCTAGAGGGAATCACCAAGTTCGTCCTTGGCTGGAAATCCTTAAGAGAAAGGGAGTTAATTTGGTAACGAGTCCTTAAGGCGTCAGGAATTTTAACGTCCGGATTACATAATTGTAGAGGAGATATATATATAGTTCTATAAATTTTCATCTAAGATTAGAAATTCTTTTATAAATAAGTTTATTTAATTTTTAATGAAATTAAAAATAATATTAAAAAAATTGGGTGGTAAAAAGGTACACGCTGTAATTTAAATGGGATAAAGTTCATATAAAATATAAATAGTTCAAAAGGTCAAGTCTAAACATAATATAAAAAACATCATGTAGTTGATACAATTTTTAGGAGGAGGGTCTTTATTATCAAGTTTCCCTCAAACATCACTTGAGATATGATTATTATCAACCAACTCCCAACAAATGAGATTTCTTTTAGGATTATCATCCAAAGGTTGTTGAGCACAGACTGGAGAAATAACCAACTCTAGTTGAAGAACCTTACCAAAGTTTGGTCAACTAGGCGCACCATGCTTGCAAGAAGAGTTAGAAGGAGGTCGTGAGGACCAAGACCATCTACAGGTAGCATTATCTCTATTTCCCAATGATTGAGAGCTACAAGATTGGTAACCATGAACTCTTCAAGCAAATTGGCAATAACCTCACTTGCATCCTTGAGGAGGATAAGAGGAGGGAGGCAAGACTTTAGCAATAGTATAGAGAGAGTTGCTCAAGTGTCCTAAAATCTCTTGTAGATGAGCCAACTCTAGTGCAAAATTGCTACCTTGCACATAAATCTACATAAGTACATTAGAGCAAATCATAGATTTAGTGTATAAAGAGAAATGAATATAAAAAAAACATCCTTAAAGAAAAAATAATATTTCTATCTTTCCAAATGTTGAAGAGAATCTCCACCCTAAAAGCATACCGAATCTAGGTATACTTGAAACGGAGACAAGGTCAATCCCCTAACACAATCATATGCCATGAAAAAGAAATAGGTCTAAAAGACCTAAAAAACCATAAATCCAATATCGAGCTCCCTAAGTTATGGTGTATAACCAACAAATATGGTTGAGAGTCTCTAGTTGTTTTCACAATGGACAATGGAGATTAGAAATTCCCAAATCCATTAAGAAAGAACCAAGTGAAAGGCTTTCATAACAAATACACCAAGCAAAAAGTCAATTTAGGCTCAAGAATAGTTGATGAGAGAGCTTAGAATCTATATACCAAGTTCCTAGAGAAGATTGAAGCTCTCAATGATGGTTCAGCTAGCCAACCATAGGAAAATGAGGAGAAAGCCACAAATATCCTTTGTGAGGCTTATAATTATAAAATGGTGTATTAGGGTACCATTTTCAATCCTTCCACCAAGGCTTGAATGACTTTACCCCAATTTTATGAATCAACTAGGGAGGAATGACATCAATAATAACCTAAAATGTCTCTTGATCTTTAAAGACAACTTGAATTTTCTTTTAATCTTTGGCTAAAAAAGAAATTCACGATAGCTCTATGAATAAAATGTGAAAGAGTTCTAATGCCTCAATTGAAAATTTTCAAGGTGTGAATCTATTGCACTTTAACCAATGGAGGGCATTGATGAGAAAGAGTAGGAGACCACCAAATAGATTACTAGTTGATTGAAAGGCCATTGTAAAAATTGTTTTGCACTTAGAGAAGCCAAGGCTTAATAGCCTCCCAAAATTTTCAAAACTTTTAATGACAAAAGTGACTTCAATTTGAATTGGATCCCTTGTAGTGAGAAGAGTGCCAAGATCATGTCCTTTCCATGTTAGCCAACCGAAAGGCACACTTGAACTGATAAAGTGCCCAATGAGAATTTTCAAGCTTCATTAGCATATATAGAAATACCTTGCTGATGGATTTAGAGAAAACCTAAGCCACTAACATCAATGGGGAAAGCAATAATATTCTCGAGGAACATGATGAAATCCTTGGTGCCTATCATTAGATTTGCAAAGAAATTCTTTAAGTAATTTTCAATTTAGATACTTTTGAGTGCACCCAACAAGCAAAATAGTAAACATGTGTGGCAACCAACACTTTAGAGTAAATTTGAAATTTTCTAGCCAAAGAAAGAGGTTTGGTAATTCAGTAATTAAATTTTTCTCAATTCTAGCAACAGCTTGCCAAAGGATAATAGAAGAAGCTTGAAAAGCAAAGGGAATGCCAATAAAGTGAAAGAATTCCACATGATCAAATCTATTTCTTGAAAAATTTATCCAATTAGTATGGCTTAAGAATAAAAGATTGCCCATAGCACTAGGTTTTTTGTCATTGAATATTTGGGTCAAAAACTTAGAAAAAAGTATCAAGGCATTGAAAAAATCACTTAACATTGTATTCATCTTCAATGAGGATAAGAAATTAATCATTGAAAAAATGACCATTCACTAATTGGTTGGGAGAGTTGGGAAGGGAAATCCCTTTAACCAAGGTTTGAGAAGCTACATGAGCCAATAAAGAGTCAAATCCTTCTATTGGAAGCACATAAATTGCTAGAGCAAGAGAGCATCCTTAATAGATGAACAAAAGCTACCATATGGCTCAAATTGTTGACCATTAATAGTAATATAGATTGAGGCTTTAGAAAACAACATTTGAATAGATTAAATATATTTTTCTCCAATTTTTTGAAAAAGTTAGCGCTATTTATCGGGATGGCGCTATTTTTGACATTTTTTGCATCGATCAAAACAAGTAGGCACTAAATTAGGCACTAATTAGCGCCCAGTTTATCCTCGGATTTAGTGCCGAGTTTAGCATTGGGTTTAGCGTCGGGTTTAGTGTCGGATTTAGCGTCGGATTTAGCGGCAAGTAGGCGCTAAATTAGGCACTAATTAGCGTCCAGTTTAGCGTCAGGCTTGGCATCAGGTTTAGCATCGGGTTTAGCACTGGGTTTAGCATCGGGTTTAGCACTGGGTTTAGCACCAAGTTTAGCGCTGGGTTTAGCATTGGGTTTAGCGTTGGGTTTAGTGTTGGATTTAGCACTAAATTAGGTGCTAATTAGCACTTGATTTAGCATCAAGTTTGGCGTCAAGTTTACCGTCGGGTTTAACACCTGATTTAGCACTAGGTTTAGCATCGGGTTTAGCGCTAGATTTAGCACCTAATTGTTTTGATCTAGTAGGGATCAAGGGTTAAGGGATTAGGGGTGTTTGAACAAAAAATCCTTCCCCAATATTCATTGGCCTTCAATTGCTTGCCTACATTTCACTTGTATCAAAATATCCCTCAACCCTCAACCCTCAACCCTCAACCTTAAACCCTAAACCCTCAACCCCTATACCCTCTACCCTATACATTGGACCCTCAACCCTAATCCTTCAACTATATACCCTCAAACCTATACCCTAAACGCTCTACCCTCAACCCTTAACCATCAACCCTAAATGCTTAAACCTTCTACCCTCTACCCTCTACCCTAATCCCTCAACCCTATACCCTCAACCCAATACCCTAAACCATCAACCCTATGGGCCCTCAACTCTATACCCTCAATTCTCAACCCTCTACCCTATATATTGGATCCTCAAGCCTCATATATCTTTTCCCCTCCCTCCTCTTCTCTCCTTGTATCTATCTCATTTCTCCCTCCATCCCTCCCTCCATCCATCGACCCTCCCTCTCTACCCTAATCCCTCAACCCTAAACCATCAACCCTTAAACCCTTAAACACTCAACCCTAAACCCTAAACCCTCAACGTCCCTCAACCCTTAAACCGACCTCTACCCTCTACCCTCAACCCTCAACCCTTAATCCCCCAACCCTTAAATGCTCAACCCTCTACCCTTAAACCCTAATACCTCAACCCCTATACCCTCTACCCTATACATTGGACCCTCAACCCTATACACTTGGTGTGATTGCAAGGACATAAAAATTCAACTATATCCCTTTTGTACATTTTATGGCATAATGCACCTCATTTCTACATTCAATCATCTACAAATTTTCCCATGTTTAAAATTTTTGAGTAAAAGATAAAAAATGTTTTTAAAGGATAATATGAAGATAATAGTATGATCTTAAATTTGAGAATTAATAGCATTTGAATTAAATGGCATTTTTATATTCTTTTCAATTAAAAACTGTAATATTTAATTTGTAAAATATTATAAAATAAAAAAATAATAATAAAATTTACATGTTGAATATTAATCATTATTTAGAATTTATTTTTCACAATAATAATATGAATGGTTTAGAAGAAATGCAAGAGGCAAATCTATTTTAATTAGAAAAAATCTTAGGGTGTAAAGAATCTAATGTAATATCACAACCACAATCACACAATTTTTTAAAATTATAATAATTAAAATCATAATTTAATGATTAAATTATATATTTAATTCATATTCATTTTAGTTTTATTTAAATCATATTAATGAGACTTGGACTCGGCTCGAACTCGGCCAAGGTGACTCGACTCGGGACTCAAGACTCAGCGCCTGGACTCGATGTAGACTCGACAAAATGAAAAAACACTAGAAATATAGAGATTTTTAAGGATTTAAAACTTGTTTCAAGCACACTTTATTGAATAAAGATTAAAGACACAATAACATAATTAAATAGAAGCAAATTTGATCACATACACAAGTATACATCGATCACATAAGTATAAAGTACACAAATTGTAGCTAAGTTGCTGAAGGAAATAACACACTTAGATATATATATATATAAATATAGTCAAATGTATACAGAACTCATGGAATATGAAATCCATGACATCAAATGTTCTAAACAAATATGAAATATCAAAACAATAACTACAATTCTATGGCTCAAAGGAGTCTGCATCCTTCCTACGAAGGCATCTAAGGTGGGTCCTAGATGATGTAGCAACTGCAACCATAGTCTTTGCTTGTGACTCCATGCCACCCTCACCAACATTAGTTGTGGATGTGTTTGCTCATGCTTTAGCCTCCTCCTTTGCCATGGCTATAGCCTCAACCTCTCTATTTGTCTAGTCAACCCAATCATGGTCCTCGTCACTAACACAAGTATATATTGATCATATAATTATAAAGTTATAAACACAAATTGTAGTTGAGCTACTCAAGGAAATAACACACTTAATAGATATATAGTCAAAGACTCTAATGTATACAAAAATCATTGAATATGAAATCCATGACATCAAATGTTCCAAATAAATATGAAATATCAAAATATTCAAAACAATAACTAGAATTCTATGGCTCAAAGGAGCCTGCATCCTTCCTACGAATGTGTCTAAGATAGGTCCTAGATGATGCAGTAGCCATAATCTCAAGTATTAGAGTGATTTCCCTAATGGGGTTGAGGGGAAATGCCCTTTGTGGGCCTCTAGATGCAATGCCTCTAGTGGGATCAAGGGGTAGTGCCCCTCATAGGGGTTTGGGGGTAGCGCCCCTTGCGGGGGTTGGGGGTAGTGCCCCCAGTGGGGTCAAGGGGCAACGCCCCTAATGGGGTTAAGTGGCAACACCCCTTGTAGGGGTCTGGAGGCAACGCCCCCAGCGGGGTTGAGGGGTAGAGCCCCTCACGGGGGTCTGGGGGCATCAGACCCAGTGGGGTCAAGGGGCAACGTCCCTTGTAGGGGTTTGGGGGCAGCATCCCCAGCAGGGTCGAGGGGCAACGCCCCTCGCGGGGTCCTGGGGTAGCGCCTTGGGTGCGTGATACAGGGCGGGGTCGAGGGGTGGAGGCCCTGTCACCAAGCCCAAATTAAGACCTCCAAAACTATACAAACCTTCATGGCGTACATCATTTTGCATTTGCAATAAGTAAAGAAAACAAGTTTTAACTTTAAATTTCATGTAATTTTTTGCACTTTTCAAACCCTGCCTATTGAGTCCTGCTGACGAGATTTGCCCGAACTCGGCGAGTCCAGTGAGTCCAGCCAGGAATCGATAGGACTCAGCCAAGTCTGAGTCCAAGCCCCTAGGACTCAACCAACGTGACTCGACTCGCGACTCACCAAGTCTTGGCGAGTCTTGTTACTATGATTTAAATAAATATTTTTCTATATATATTTTAAAATTAAAATTAATAATTGTTAAAGATATTTTTCATAATTTTATTTTATATAAAATAGCATTAATAGTTTTTAATTATTAATTGAATATACAAATTAATAAATTTAATAGATAATAGTAATTTTTTATTATTAAATCAGGCCTAACTGCCTCAAAACTGAAAAAGGCAACCTCAGTTTGATTGATTTTTCCTCCAACTCACCCAAAACTCTATCCACACTATTTTTATCAAAACTCCTTTTAGAAATAACAAATATTGAGATAATTTATAGAAACATTATCTCAATATTGCTTTACAATATCTTGCAACTTTGATTTTTACAAAAAGATCCCATGCTGATTTTGATTTGATTTTTAACAAATAAAAGGTAAAAATATGATTTATTTTCTTGAATTTTGCCAAGTATAATACCTATCTTGATTTTCTATAAAAATCATAAAGAAACTAAGGCATGAAATTATATGGTTTTTATTCAAAACCATAGGAAAACCTAAGGAATAGAACAACCTAGGAACGATGAGTTAAAGTATTAGTCATAGGAGGCACTTTAATTGTAAATCAATGTGATAAAAATACAAGGGCGATCTAGGGAAACATGAAACCCTAACCACAAAACATCGAACTTCCACATTTCTCGCCTAATTTTGCACTTTGTCATTTCTGGAGAACTTGGCACACAGCCGCCATGGAAACTTAGGATTTGAGCCTGAAAATCAAACATTTTATGCATTGCTATGTTGATTTGGTGTTGATTTCCTTTAGGAACTTAATGGTAAGTTGTTTCTTCTTTGTTCTATGTCATTTCAACTCCATTTTTTAAGGATTTAGGGCCTCTAGGCCGCGGCCATGAGTGAATTTCTGATGCATTTTTCTATGTTCATTTCCTCTGTTGATATCTCATTACCTTGGGCCGCCATGGATGCGCTTGGATTGAGTTCTAAAGTCCATGGGCATGCGGGTTTTGATGGTTTCTCTCTTCACACAAAAACTGGGTGAGTTTCTATGCTTTCATCCTATGTATTCTCTTCTTAAATGAGATCGATTTGAGCATGATTTGAAAGAAAAAAATTGTCCTCTGTGTGGAAACGAAAGAAAAAGTGTGCTCCTCTACCTAGGCCACAGCCATACCATTTTATTTCCTCACTTTCTGCAAAAGATAACTTAGTTTTAGGCTCGACCCATGATAGAAAATTATAATACTTATGGAATGGAGAACTTTCCTGCATTTTGTTTACTATTTTTGGGGTTTTGAAAACCTTTCATGGTTGCGGCCATTCACAATACCTTCTTCATCTTCTGGGTTGGTTTTCTTCCACTTGTATTACTAGACCTATGTTGTCAATATCACCTCATAACATTGTATCACCTTGATTTTCACTATTTAGATAATCTTGAGACTCCTTTAAAACAATCATACAAGCATGATATGACTGATCATGGTGATGTATTGGAATGGTACAATCAAGAGTTTGATCATTTACCTTCAGAAAATTAGATTGTAACTCTTTCATATCAATTGGAATAACTTCCTTCTTCACTATCCATGATTTTTTGTTACTTGTTGGGTTGATATTTTCTTGTTTTTCCATCAAATTAGACTAATCTAGCTATTGTTGACCCCTGATTTCAAGCTCAGAATCAATAGTAAACTAAAACAAAAAAAATTCCACTTTTGTGAATTAGCAAAATGAAACCTAAAACTCAACATGTGGAAAGAGTCTTCTTGTTGATCTGCATTCTCAATCTGAATAATTAATCATAAATGAAACTTAAATAATCGGAAGGGTAAAATGAACCATGAAAACCACATCCAACCAATAAAACAAACTCATATAGTAGCAACAAATGAACTTCTATTTGTATTGATTCAGAAAAATTGGCATTGTTTCAACAATTCTTTTTCTTTTTAGTCCTTCATTATCTTTTACAAGAGAAAGTGATTGCATTTATATAGAGAGGCAAGTACATTGAATTTACAATAAAGGGTGAGGATTAATCCATCACCAAAGGCTTGAATTTAACATTTAATGTTTGTGGTTGGGTTGTTACAAACACAATTTTTCTTTTGTATTTTAGGAAAAATACAAAATTACAACTCTGAACCTTATACAATTAAGATGAAATAGCACCTTCTTGATAAGTCTTATAAGAAAAATCATCTTTTCACTAGTTTGGCAAGTCAAAAGGAACATGTGGCATGTTCATGGAGGAGAGGGATACATTTTTGAACTAGTTTTCTAGGAACATATGCGAGCAAGGATTGAAACTAGACATATCTTCTATGTTCAACAACAATCTATTCTTTGTTCTTTTTTGCATTGTATTGCTGAATTCAAGGATCACAAAAGAATTCAAAACCTTTGATGATCCTACTCTTGACTATTTAACAGAAATTCTTTCAACTATTCACTATTTTCTTTAAGCCACTAGAATATATTTTTACAACATAAAATCCTATAAGCATACTAATTGAAACTTCAAGGTCAAGTGAAATTTTTTGCATTAGATTTCTGATTTTGGAACTCGTGAACATTATGTGGCTGAGAAAGCTTTTCAAACAACTTTCTTATGTTGTGAAGCCAAACAGTTACCATGGCATTACTTTTATATCTACAAAGAAATTCATTTTCACATTATGTAGAAAATCAAGCAAGGGGTAGCTAGTATGTAAAATAAAAATATTTGTTTTTTCATTTTTCCTTTTCTATACTTAAGGTAATAGTTTACCTAGCATTTTATCATGGTTTGTAATGAATATGGCTGGAGAAATAGCAATTAGCACATCTTCCATTCCCATATTTTATAAGTAAATAGCCTGGTATGTAAAACAAATGTTTGTTTTTTTATTTTTCCTTTTAAGTAATTAGTACCTGTAGCATCACGACTCACTCAACACTCCATGCCTTTACACATGCTCGATTCTTCAAAGGCCACATTACTCCAAAAATTTTGCTCCAAATTCAAACATACATGCCAAAGATAGAAATCTGAAACAGTTTCAAAGATTCTCAAAGAGAAGAAGTCATCGCATAAAATTAGAAAAGTCCTCAAAACATTGTTAATGACTTCAGACACGTCATGCCACAAAAATTAATGTGATTTCATCTCAAATATGGTCGATGTTGAATGTTATTGCTGCTCCAAGGCACTTTGACTTCTTCCTTAGACAATGAGATTCCCTCAAGACATGAATGTGGTTATCATAGCTCTAAACACTCATTTTAGCGTGAAGAATGCATCAATGTGTAGTAGAATTTGTAAATCACTTGTCTCTAATTATGAATGTTTTAGATTGGTACATATAGTCATGGTCAAATTCTCATGATAGATTCCTTTGAAACTTGTGACAAGTATGTATTTGAGGACCAAATTGAGTTTATCAAGGAATTGGTACTTGAAGGAGAACATGTACTTTAACAAATTAGCTCATATGTTGATGTTTTGAATTTTATATCAGATATCTTCTTTTGATTTAAATAGTAATAAGATATATGTTTCTTGCTTTGGTTGATTGGACTAAACTTTAGAGAACAAATGGAAAATGTTTTGGAGTTTTATATGTATTTTTGTAAGACTTTTTAACTTTACAACATAGATTATGTACTATTATTCACTTTTGATTTTTTTTTAATTTTCTCATTATTGATGTTTTATCCTAAATGGTATATCAAACTCTAGTTAAAAATATTTTAGATGAGGCTGCTCCCATAGTTCTGTTACTCACTTGAAAAATCTTTGAAACTCTGCACTGATTTTATTTTTCCCATTCCTCTCTTGTTGTTCTTCCTCGATTTCATCAAGATCATACATTGACCTTCTTGCCCCTCCTAAAGTTTGGACCACATCCATTACCTCCACATAAAACTGGACATTCTTGGTCTTCTTGGTTCACACCATGATATGGTTATGCAAATGAAAATGAAGCAAAGTAATCATCTCCTTTGCTGACTGGAAGAATGCATGCTTAATGTTTTGATACATGATATCAGCTCTCTCTTCTGCTCTCATGGTTGAATACAAAAATCCATTATGGTGGGCCTCCAGAGTTCTAGTCATCTTTCTTCCTCTTCCACCAAATGCTGACATATTTTACTAACATTTATTAGAATTTTTGCATGTTTTACATCATTGGAATGACATATTATTTGTAAATTTTTTTAAAAATTTATTATGGTATGTGCACTTTGATATTATGTAATATGATTATGGTTTTGTTTCATATGTTGTAATATTAGATATATAATAGAAAAATAAATTATTGCATGAAATAAATAATAACTTTTCATTTTAAATTTTTTTTTTGCAGAACACAGGTCTTCCAGAAGATCAAGATGATCCTCATGATATAGATCCAGAATATGTTGGTTCTAGTACAGATCACATGGTAGAGGATGATGATGTTGTAGATACAGAAGACACCGAGGCCAATGACGATGATGATGACGACAATGATGATCATGATGGTGATGATCACGATGGTGATGATAATGATGAGGCAGTTGCTAGTAGTAGCCAGTGGCATTCATGATCATATAGATTGCATCATGGATCATTGTTGATATATCGTTATGATGCCTCTTCATGGTTACTATCATATGTATCATTTTCACGGCCTACAGTACCATATTATTGAGTTGTATCATTTTGACATGTATCATTTTGACTTATATCATTTGGACATGTATCATCTTCTCTTGTATCATTTTAAGTTATATAATTTATCATTTTTACTTATATCATTTGTACATGTATCATTTTGACTCATGTTGACTGTTGGACATATATCATTTTGACATGTTATTGATCTACTGACATATTTGACTTTCACTTGTTTTAGTTATATATGATGATGATCTTATCAGTATTGACTTGCCAATTTATATATATTGAAAGTGGTCGATGATTTTTGGATGGATATTTATTACGTATGATGATTTTAATTTACTGCTCAGTATGGATGTTGTGAAATTTAATTAAATTATAGATATTTGACTCACTTTTTTTAATTATAGATGATGATCATGTTATAATAATTATCTTGTTATTTAATTATGAGTTAAATAATTAAATTACTTACTCTATAATCATATGAGTTATTTAAGAGGCATGATATATTTAACTAATTAAATTGAAATAAAACATATTAAATTAATAAATGGAAGCAAAACAAGAAGCATTTTTAGAAGCCAAAAAGGAAGCAACAATGGAATCCAAACTAGAAACAAACCAGAAGAAATCTTGGAAGCAAAACTTGGCGTTATCTAGGAAGCAAAAACAAAAGCAATTCAGGTAGCAAACAAAGAAGTAATAATGGAAGCAATTTTAGAAGCAACAAAAGATGCAATAATAGAAGCCAAATTAGAAGCAACAAAAGACGCAAAAATGGAAGCAAAGCTAGATGCAACAAGCGACGCTATATCGAAAGCAAAATTGGAAGAAAAATCGAAAGCAAAATTGGAAGTAAAACCGGAAGCAAACCTGGAAGAAAAATTGGAAGCAAACATGGAAGCAAAATTAGAAGCAAAATCGAAAGCCAAACTCGAAGCAACAAAAGTCGACGCTAAGTCTACGCTCAATCCGGCATTAAATTCAGGGCTAAATCTGGCGTCGAAGTAAACATACCACTTTGCACCAAGTTTTGTGCTAGTAGAAGTGCCCAATTCTTGAACTCAAATGCACTAAAATCTGGTGCTATTTTAGGCGCTAATTTCTTGTTTTGTTGTAGTTTGAGGACCAAAACCAAACGATTGAAGCATGACTAGATAAAAGGCCACATAATATAGTTGTAAACCTTAGCAAGATCAATTTTGATAAAGATGGAAAATTACTAAGAACATTGAACCTATTCCATTCCTTCCATAAAAAAAATAATACTAAGATAAATTTGGATTTGATAAAATAAAATTTTTAAGGTTTGATAAGTGAAGGAAGAAGAGGATCACATTAAGAGTTTGGTAATAATCTTGTATGAGGCATTCAATAAAGTGATAGGCCACTAGTTATAGATTTCTTTATGGCTTTTGACTTTAGGTATAAATTGATATTCCCTTTATTAATTAAATCTCCTAGGGATTTAGAATGAAAGGCCTCGATATAGACCTTATGAAAATAATCATTTGTTATGTCCTAAAAGACTTTATAAAATTCATAAGGAAATCCATCCAAACTAGGATATTTGTCATTAGACATTATGAAAACAACCTCTCATAAGTTTGTCTTTGGTGAGAATTTGATTACAAATAATACATTGGGGAATAGAAAATTGGTAGGGAACCACATTTAGGTATTCTTGTAAGGTAGTTTCTCCAACTGGAGTGTATTCTGTAGTAGTAAAATCTTGCTCATATTGCCAAGTAAAAAATATCAAAAATCTCATTAAGGAGTTGTTTACCTTCCCTAGTTTATAATGGTTTTAGATGTGCTCGGTGAGCATGCAAAGCTTGAAAAAAAAACTTTTGATAACTTGAAGTTGAGCTTTGATTTGACCTTCATGTATAGTATGAGCATATACAACCCATTTTAGGTGGCAAAGTTGAGCCACTTGAACTTGAGCAACCAAATCAAAAGACTACAATTTCAAAGTAGTGGTGGCTTGATTAAGTTGTAATGCCCCAAGCTACACACCCGTGAAATTATCCAATTGAACCAATTTTTTTAAATGAAAAATATATGAACTCTTAACAATAAAGATACAACACTAATATTTGTACTGCATGGCAATACACCAATTACATAATGTTGTCCCAAGCATAATGACACAAAAAATATAACTAGATCATTGTGATGATGCTTCACACCACTTGGATGGAAAATAAAAAACTCACAAGACAAGCATTACACTAAGCAAGGTGCCACAAAAATAATACTTACTAATTGTGTAATGAGACCTGTTATGCCTTACAGAACCAACCCATCTTGTTTTGGATCAAAATGGGCCCCCCTCATCTTTGTTTGTCTTTGTTGTTTTTTTTTGGGTCTTAGGAGTTGTTTTTTTCTCTCCTAAGTCCTTGTTTCTTTTGTTTTTATGGACTCGAAGCGTGGACTGAAACTGGACTTAGAGCTTTGGTAAAGTTCCTGGGTTGGTTTTCATTCCGATTCTAGTTCCATCTCTTTTCTTGTTATTTTCTTTGTTTTTTTTGTTTGTCTCGGGCCTTTAGGTTGGTTTCCTCCCTTAGGTTTTTTTTATTTCTTTTTTCCCTTCATTTTTCTTCTTTATAGCGGAAGCGGAACTGTAATTGGAACCGAATTGGGAACTTTGTAAAAGCTTCGGGTCCAGTTTTGGTTATAATCCCGCTCTTGTTGGCTTTGCTTGGGTGTGTAGATGCATAAAAGTGTCCTCTTAATCATTTTTATCCATTGCATAATCATATCTCCATAAAACCATTAAAATATTATAAGCATTTATAAGCATTTACTCAACCATAATCCATTTACATAATCATTTAGTCATTTATCCATTATTTATCCAAATGCATATTTCATTAATTCATTTCATAAATATTTATCGTTTCATTAATCATTAACATATCCATAAATTATTTCATATTCATCCATTTACACAAATCATTTCACTTTGACTATTTGCATGATTATTCATTTGCATTAATCATTAAAATGCATTCATATATTTCATTAAATAATTTAAAATTCATAAATCAAATTCCATGAAATTAGCTTAAAATTGCAAATTAAATTCATAAATCAATTTCCATGGAATTAGCTCAAAATTGCATAATTTGAGCTTCCAAACATGAATCATGGCATAAATCACTCCACTCATTTCTCATTTATCATTTTCACATTATGCATTCATCTATAAAAACCTCCTCCTCACTTTTTGGGGATACACATTTTTATTTAAAAATTCAATTTCAATATCTCTTCCACTCATCACAGCTTCTTGTTGCACTTGTGCTCATAAAAATCTGAGAGCATCAAATGCATAAATCAAGAATCATGGTGAAATAGGAAAACAATGGAGCTGATTTTCCTTTGAATGCATTTATTTTAGTTTTGCATAGTTTAGTTTGCATTTTGCATTTGTATTCATTTGGAAAGGCTTTATTGATGATATGCTAAAATTTTGATTTGAATTTATAGATTAAATCATTTAGCTTCTTCAGTTTTCAGCATAAACAAATGGTGAACCTGGCGTGAATGCCTAGATGAATATTTTCACATTTTGCATGCACACTGATTTGTAGAAAAATTGAAAGACAAATCTAATATGATCTACATTTTGCATCAATTTATTTGCATTTGATATGATCTACATTTTGTAGAGCATCAATATCTTCACATCTACAACATATCGATTTCTTCACATCTGAATATGATATATATTTTGCAGGATCAACAACTCTAGATTATACATTGTCTCATTTTGTAGTTGAAAGGAAAAATATGATATCAATTTCTTTGCAGCAAGTTACATTGTGAAAGCATTTCAAAATACAATAAAAACTTTAATTCAAACAAAAGCAAAAACAAAAAATAAAATAAAAAAAATCATTGGCATAATTTAAAAATGTATCACTTGCATGATTCAATTTTCAACAATTTATGAGCTTGTAGCACAAATCTTTGATTTGAATCTTTGAATAAATGAATAACACCCCACAACATTTTATCTTGCAATTTAATTTTGAGTGTCAGTTTTTAGTTTTAACATTTAAATTAGATTTTTAGTTTTTAACATTTAAATTAGATTTTTAGTTTTCAACTTTTAAATTAGATTTTTGTTTTTAGCTTTTAACTTTTAATGTAGAGTTAGCTTTTAATTTTTAAATTAGATTTAGCTTTTAACTTTTAATAGATTTTTCTAAATTAGCTTTTGCTTTTTTAATTTTGATCTTTTTAAATTTAGTTTTATTTTAGAATGTAGATTTAATATAGATTTATTTCAGATTTAATTTAATTTAATCTAGTTTAGATTAATTTTTTAATTTAGATTAATTTTTAGAACTAGATTAATTTTAAGGCTTAGATTAATTTAGATTAGTTTTAACTAACTTAGATTAATTTTTAATTTAGTTTAGAATTTTAGTTTCTAATTTAATTTAGATTTTTAATTTTTAGATTTACTATTTAATTTAGATTCTTAGCCTTTTATTTTAGATTTAATTCAGTCTCTAATTTCTCATTTAGTTAGATTATTTTTAATTTAGTCTAGATTTTTAGTTACTCATTTAATTTAGTTTAATTTTTACTAATATAGTTTAGATTTTAGTTTTAGATTTTTTTTCTTTTAGTGTGGATTTTAAAGTTAGAATTAAATTAAATTTAGATTTTAATTTAATTTAGAAGTAATTTAGATTAAATTAATTTTGTTAGGATTTATGTTAGTTTTCATTTTGGTTTTGTGACTAATTTTGTTAATCTCATTTTTTTTGCTAGGTTTGTTTGGAAAAGAATTGAAAATCAAAACATACGCTTGTCAAAGAAAGGAGGCATGAAACTACTAATGAGATTTTGATGCAAGATATTCATTGAAGACATGATTTTGAAACCAATTGTCTTTTAAATTAGAAAATACTTCAATTGGTGCATTAAAAATGAACAATTGTTTTCTTCCACATAGGCTTAACTAGGGGGTCAATGAACACTGTTTGTTGTGCTTGAGATGGTAGGGAGTATGCTCTCACCTTGTGCAAAACTTGGTGATCAGAAACCAAACCCATCTATTTTATGTGTCACCCCAATTTAATAATTGAAGTATCCTCTCCCCTTGCGCACTTGTGTGATCCTGGGTGCAAGAAACGATTATTGACTCTAGAACTTGGGCCTGTTCTAGTAGGAAAAAGTACTCACCCCAGGACGACTCAGACCGGTAGCACCTTGAACCCGAGGGACTTACAGCCGGTATATAAAAGTGGATTCCTGGGGAAATCCCAAGAATCACACGTATGGTTCCAACAAGATGGATCTGAAAGGGGACTCTCGCTGCATGGATCATGCCCTACAAACAAAATGCCCTTACTAAACACCTATTCTTTTAGAAGCCAACCATTTTTCAGCCATTGCTTGGTATAGTGCAGGGTACAGTATCATGCCCGAAGACACTCACTACTGATCCCCTTGAGTAGAGATAGCAATTCTTGGGAAGTGACTACCCATGAATCCAAAGTTGGTGTGCCCGAATGACGTTAATGAACCGTGGAGGGGAGCCAGTGCCACCAAACTTCTAAGCTATCTGCTCTCGAGAAGGAAAGGTGTTTAGCACCAATTCAGGGTATATCGGTGGGCTATATCAAGTATACAAACCCTTGGCCTATTGGCCTATTAGGATTGTGCTTGTTTCATGTGCATTTGCATACACCAAAACATCATGCTTGTCAAGTGTTTTCTGGATTTTCAAACAGTATTCACCACATTCTCAAATCTAAACACAAACAATCGACCTCAAACAAACATCACACCTATAAACTTGCAACATCTCAAACTTTTCAAACCTCAAAAGGTCCAACAACACAAACATCCCACTTGAACCTATCACTTAGATTTCTTGGGGTCATCATCCTTCAATTTTGATCTTTCAATCCTTGCATTTCACCTAGCCCTTGCATATTCATGGTCCTTACATATTCATATCCATTTCATCCTAGTTCTTGCATGTTCCTAGTCTTGCATACATAGGTCACATTACATAGTCCTTGCATACATATATCATTCCACCTAGTTCTTTCATGTTCAACCCCTTTTGCATACCAAGACCATCTCACCTAACCTTTGCATGTTCTAAGAATTTATCCCTTTGTATATTCATCATCAATCAAATAAAACCTTTAGCTTGCACGTAGGCTACTCTTCCTGGGTCTTGAAATCAAACTATTGGCTATCTATCACCCACATCACTTGAGGTTCATCATCCTTGAGTTAGGGAACATACCATTATCCTTGAGTAGGGAAATCCTTTTGGAGTCCATCATCTCCTACATACCCTCTCTTGATTATTGGTCCTTTTGTCTATCCATCATAACACAAGTAAAGCCTTTACATCATAACTAACTTTGGACCTAGAGTTTCCTTTTAGCTTTTGCATTCTTAGCTTGTCATATCATACCATACCATTTTCATATCCCATCTTAGAATCATATCCTTTTCATTTACATCCTAGTCTTAGGTCTCATACATCACCTTGGATTGAAAATCAGAACAAATCACCTATGACCCCTAGAACAAGAGAAAAAATGTTTCAAGAAGAAGGGAACCCTTGGGGAAAATACTTTGATGGGGAAGATCACATTAGTGTTGCAACTAGTGAAACAAGTGAAACTGATAGTGAAGAAATAACATAATCCACCATAAATGAAGCTCTTAATGATAATAGATTCACTAAAATTCTTACGGAGGTAGTCAAACGTAACCCACAACAATAATTCAAGGCCCTTGTTGACGAAGGAATCAAAATGCCTCCTAATTTTGACATATCATTACTCACAATGAATGACCAACCTAAATCTAGTGAATCTAAGAATCCCAAAACAAACAACGATGGTAGGATCAAAGATCATAGACCCTTTTATCTACAACCTAGTTACAAGCGATCTTCAAAGACATCAAAACCTGCACCTACAAACGATCCTATTTTGGATGAGCTTAGAACATTAAGACAAGAATTGGCTACTCTCAAGAACAATAAACCATCGAATCACAAATTCTCCATTGAGACATATGTCCTTATCCCTTCGATCCAAGCATACCAATGCCACCTTTTCCTAACCATTGGGACATACCAAAACTTGACAAATATAATGGAAAAGGAGATCCTAAGAACCACTTAAGACAATTTTGTGCCACTACCATGGAATTTGTAGTTGATGAAACATACCTTATGAGATTATTTCCTTGTAGTCTAGGAGGAGAGGCTATGGAATGGTTTTCACGATTACCCCCGAACATCAAATATTTTCAAGAATTGGCTAATAGATTTGTCTCCAATTATAGTTTCAATTGTGACCGTAAAGTGACCATGACAAACCTTTTCAACACCAAACAAAAACAAGGTGAATCTTTTGTGTCATTTTTACAAAGATGGAGACATTTAACAAAACGATTGCATTATTCCATTCTTGATCAAGAATTGGTTGACCTCTTTTGTCGACAATTGAACAAAGAAATCGGAAGGGAACTTCGCCTCAAATGCTTGGATTCCTTTGATGAAGCCATAGAAATGGGATTTCAAATTGAACAAACCCTCATTGATGATGGAACTATTAAACTTAATAATGACAAAGATCAAAAATCGAATTCAAACAACAAGACCCCTTTTTGGGTTAAGAACAAGAATGTAGTCAATGATGGAGTTGTCGATGCAAAAAAAACTAAAACATCATCGCTTGTTTACAATCTCAAAGGTCCATCTTCAGATAAAGGAAAAGAAAAACCAAGAAGTTTCCCTAAACAAAATTTTACACCATTGGGACAATCACTTGAATCCGCATTAAAAGAACTTCTTGAAATTAATATTATAACACTACCCGAAATAAAGGAATATAATCCACAAGTCAAACCCCCATGGTGGAATGAAGATCACTTTTGTGACTATCATAGACACAAAGGAAATAAGACTAATAGTTGCAATAAACTTCGACATTTAATACAAGACCTTATTGATAATGGTAAGATAGCAGTTGACGGACACACTCCTTCTAGTAACTCTGATCGCGAGGTGTTTAAAAACCCTTTCCCTAAGCATGACAAGGATAAAGGAAAGGCTCTTGAATCTAGTGATGGTGTAAACTATACTACTGCTAAGTATGATTATACCATACATAACATCAGTGAGGTCAATAATCATGTCAACACTTTCATCATAAAAGGAAAAGAACCTGATTGCAAGGTTACTACCCGCAAAGGCACTATTACCCTTAAAGGTCCTAATGTAGAACCTACTACACTCGTTTCGCAATACAACCTCATAGAGCACTTAGGAAAAACACCCGCACAAATTTCTATACTCGAGCTGCTACGCCTATCTCCTGAGAATAAAGCTATCCTAGATAAAGCACTTGCTAGTGCTACAGTGCCTACAGACCTACATGTAGATCAATTCCAAGCTATGGTGGGACACATCACCTCTCCTCATACTCTCACTTTTACTGAAAATGATGATTCATCCCTTCGACAACCACATAACGCAACTTTACACATTGACATCCTCATCCATAATGTTAAGATCAAGCGATTTTTGATAGACGGAGGAGCAGGCCTTAATATTTGCAATCAAGAATTGATCACAAAATTAGGGTTCTATGAAAATGCAGTTGATCCAAGTAAAAAGATTACCATAAAGGCATATGATGAAGAGGAACGCTCATCTAAAGGATCAGTTACTCTACCAATTAGAATTGGCCCTGTGGTAAAGGATGTGGACCTTGGATTCATGCAATGCAATCAGTACCTTCTACATACCACCAGTGCATTAAATTCCCCCACAATGGTTTTGAAATCACAATATGAGGAGATCCAAACACTTTCATGTATTTCCATAATCTAATCCCTAAAACTGAAATCACAATCCCAATCAACCGTGAAGCATTTCCTTCCCAAGCATATGTTGATCCCGAGTCCTTAAAAGCATCTTCCTCAAAATCCAATGCAGTCTAGATCAAAATACAAGTAAAAGAACAAGGAGTAGGAGAATATACCTTGAATCATGCCCTTTGCATTGGAAAGCTACCTTTATCTCCCCATACCTATGGCAAACCACAAATGACTAAGACCACACCAGATGCAAATACTACAATGATTTGTAAATCAACTACCTTCAAAAAATGGGGAGCCCTTTATAATGAAACAAAAGAAGCTGATCTCCTAAAATGGTTATACAAAGATGAAGATATAGAAAAAGAACAGACTGAAATAAAGATACCTGTTGAACAATATGGTAAAGGATTTGATATTATGAAACAAATGGGATATGATGGTAAAATTCCTCTTGGATTATAGAAATAGGGTATCTTGGAACCAATACAACCTACTCGTACGCAAAAAGTCCCTGGTTTAGGATATGATGCACAAAAAGATAAGACCTTGAGTACCATGTGTGCTTCAAGTAAGGAAGTAGAGTCCTCTAATGCTACATAGACAAATGAGGAAGGTTCCATCGATGACTTCATTGACATTTATGACTATGATAGTGTCCTTACCCCTGAACACTCTCATAATGTTTTTACCCTTGAATCCATTCAAAATCTTGACTTGAATCATGATTCTTTACCCTTGGTTCACCCCGAACTCATTGATTTTGATCAGAAGGGACCAACACAACTAGATGTATTTGAAAATGATAAGGCCATCATAAAATTTCTAGGAGCACGAGAAGACACACCTGTTGAGGATCATAAAGCAGGATTCATCATAGAACTCAACAGTGCAGCTTATTTTGGGGGGAGTGCCAAGCCTTTCAGTCACAAAATTATTGAAAATATAAATAGGTCTTCTAGTGAAAACTACTCTGCAGTGCTATTAGACCCGGTAAAAGTAAAAATAAAGGACATATCCAAGGGTGAAAACCTCTCTGAGGCGCCCAAGGATGGAAGGATTGACACACTTCCCTTAGCAGTATATCATGAAAAATCATCTATGTTGGTGGAGAAGATAGTACCAACAAATCTGGGCACAAAAGAAAAACCAAAGATAATTCATTTAGCAGAATCATTAACACCTGAAGAGAGAATAGAGCATATACAATTTTACAAGGAAAGAGAAGTTAACTTTGCATGGTCATATGCAGATATGCCAGGACTTGATCCAGATCTAGTAATGCATCACTTGTCTTTGCCACCGGGGGCAAAACCTGTTAAACAAAAGTTGAGAAAAATGCACCCACACATTGCTCTATTGGTAAAAGTTGAATTACAAAAGTTGCTAGATGTGGGATTTATCAAAACTGTTGACTATGCTGATTGGATTTCAAATTTAGTACCAGTTTCAAAGCCTGATGGGGGCATCCGAGTTTGCACAGATTTTAGAGATTTAAACAAAGATTGTCCTAAGGATGACTTCCCACTTCCAAACATTGACATGATAGTGGATTTGATAGCAAGGCACAAAATGTTATTCCTCATGGACGATTTCTCAGGCTACAATCAGATTAAAATTGCTCCTGAAGATCAAATTAAGACAACATTCACTTGTCCTTGGGGAACCTTCTATTGGAATGCCATGCCCTTTGGGTTGAAGAACGCCAGAGCTACCTACCAACGTGCAATGACCACTATCTTCCATGACATGATGCATAACTATTTGGAAGACTATGTAGATGATTTGTTGGGAAAATCCTAAACCAGAGCTGGACATTTAGAGATCATGGATAATTTTTTCACAAGATTAGAACAATACAAAGTCTGATTGAATCCAAAGAAATGTGCCTTTGGGGTAACATCTGGAAAACTCCTTGGATACATTGTATCATCTAAAGGAATTGAAGCTGATCCTGTAAAAATAAAGGCTATACTTGAAATGCCTCCGCCTAAGAATATCAGACAGTTGAGATCATTACAAGGAAAACTTTAGTCTATCTGTCATTTTATAGCACAAATTGTAGATAAATGTCAACCCTTTTAGCATTTGTTATACAAGAATGTTTCATTTAGATGGGACGACAAGTGTGAACAAGATTTTCAGAAAATCAAAGAATATCTGATGACACCACTAGTATTAGTACCTCCTACAGATGACAAGCCTTTACTTCTATATATATCCACAACCACCACAGCACTGGGGGCACTTTTGGCACAACATGACTCTGAAGGAAATGCATGTGCAATCTATTACATCAGTCATACTCTAGTGGGATACGAGCTCAATTATAGTCCTATTGAAAGAGCATGCCTTGCCATAGTTTTTGCATCATAGAAGCTGAGACATTACATGCTTACACACTAGACAAAGCTCATTGCAAAAATTGATCCTCTTAAGTACCTCTTCAACAAAGCAACACTCACAGGATGATTAGCTAAATGGGTGATGATTCTTAGCGAGTTTGATATTGAGTACATAGAAAGAAAAGCAATCAAAGGAAAAGCTATCGCAGATCAAATCGCTGATGCTCCTGTGACAGATGATCGTCCTCTTATTACAAATTTTCCTGATGAATCAATCTTCAACATGGAATCTACACATCTATGGACTTTATATTTTGATGGCTCCTTCACACAAGGTGGTTCTGGCACTGGAATTCTCTTTGTCACTCTGCAAGGGGATTGTATACCTAAAGCTTATAAGATACAATTTCCATGTACCAACAATATTGCAGAATATGAGGCATTTCTTTCTGGGCTCCGTATAGCTGTGCAATGGAAGATCCTTGAGTTGCATGTTCTTGGTGATTCCCACCTAGTGATTAGACAAGTTAGTGATGACTATAAAACAAAAGATGAAAAATTGATACCTTACAAAAGAATGGTGGATGACTTCAAGGCCTATTTCACATCAATCTCTTTTGAGCAGATTCCCTGAGATAACAACAGAGCTGCTGATGCAATGACAACAATTGGTTCACTTGTAGAAATTCCAAGTAATGTCGTTTACTGTGAGTTCCTAGTAGAACCTCTTTTGGAACCTGCTTACAATATACCATAATTTGAAATGATTTGTCTCATTGTTGGTCCTAATTCCCAATGGTATGGGGATATTTATACCTATCTTCGAGATAACACCTTGCCATCAAACCTATCCAATAAATCCTATAAAACCTTTATCCATCAAGCTTCCCACTATGTGATCTTAGCCGATACCCTTTACCGCCGAGGTCTCGATGGTACTTTACTCAGATGTCTTGAGCACGATGAGGTCAAAACTGCTTTACAAGAAGTACATGAAGGTATATGTGGGGCACATTCTAGCAGTCCTACCTTAGCCAAGAAACTCTTGCGTATGGGTTATTATTGGCCTACAATGGAAAAAACATGCTTATCAGTTTGTTAAAAAATGCAAGTAGTGTCAAAAACATGCAGAATTGATACATGCTCCTACACAGGAATTGCAGTCTCTAGCTACATCATGTCCCTTTTATCAGTGGGGACTCGATCTCATGGGAAAGATTCATCCACCTTCATCCAATGGTCATAAGTTCATTCTCGTTGCCACTGACTATTTCACGAAATGGAATTAAGTTGTTCCTCTCACTCATATCACTGGAAAGAAAATAGCCCCCTTCATATTGAACTACATCATTTTTCATTATGGCGTTCCTCTATCCATCATCATAGATAATGGTCGTCCACTCAAAAATTCAAATGTTCGCGAACTTTGTGAGAAATTTCATATACATCATTTTTCCACACCTTACTATCCTCAAAGTAACAAGAATTGTTGGTGTAATTAAATGTCTTGTACCTTGTCCTAGGTCATGATTACACCGTAGTTAAGTTTACTTAGGGACCACATAGGAGGTTGTTGGATATTTTCCACTTTTGGTGGACTTGACATGTCATTACCACATCACTTCCACCTTTTGTCGACACATCATGTGATTATCTCTCCACCTTTTGTGGGCGATCCACCTTTTGTGGTGATTATCACATTATCTCTTTCCCACTTTAGGTGGAGTGATAACTTTTCATAGTTGTCTCATGTCATAAGATTATGACACTTGTCATAAGATTATGACACTTGTCATAAGATTATGACACTTGTCATAATCTTATGCCATTCTATGTTCTCACCTTGGCTATATAACCAAGGGGTCTCCTATGCACTATTTTCTCATTACATTCTATTATATTGATAGAATACAGTTTATTCTTGTCATCTTATTTCTATCTCTCTTATTCCTGTGCTTTCTATTAGGCCTCTAGATTTTGGGTGGCTACCTTCATAGCCAATTCTTACATGGTATCAGAGCTATTGGAGTGCCTTTAGTTAGTCATTTAGAGAGATTCTTGGAGGGTTCCATTTTTGGCCTTGTGTTGCAGGTGCATTTTGGGAGCTTGTTGTATCAAATCTGAGCTCACCATTGCATCCGGAGTGTCCGAGATAGTCAGATTTGCCTTTTTTTTTCATCTCAGTTGGACATTGGTGGCCAAATCTGCAAAGGGTTGAAGATTGGAGGTGGTTGCTAGATCTAGGAGCTAGCTACCACTTTGGAGCATTTTTAGCCAAAAAGGACATCGCCATCGTGCTCAGAAGGGCCAAAAACCCATAAATCGACTACCAAATCGTCCAAATCGGAGCAAGTTGTTCGTCAAAGCAAATTTTTTTAGCAGGCTGGCTGTACGGCCAACCTGCGCAGTCAGTACGATTTTTATTTTTTGAAAAAAAATAATATTTTTGTATTTTCTGCGAAATTTTTTCAAAAGAAAATTTCATTCAAAAAAATTTATTATTTCGCAATTTTTTTAAATTATTGTAAAGTTTTTATTTAAATAAAATAAAAAATAAAAAAAAATTCTACAGATTTAAATTCGCTGGTACGTTGTACCCGGCCTGCGCAGGGTACTTGGTACCCGCGACAGTCGGTACTGGGCCCTTCTGCAGCCACCACGTGGCATGGCGTCCCGCCGCCACGCGGCCCCCGCCATCTCCGCCAGCCCGCGGCACCACCGGTAGGCGGCCGATAAACATACATTCTGGTAGTTAAAAGATTCTTGGTGAGGGAATATTCTAGCACCGTCCATGAACATCCCGACAAATCTGTTGAGCATATTCCGTCAGTTCAAAGAATATTCCGGCAGTTGGCTATGGCATCCACGACGGTCAAACGACCGTCAAATTTAAGCAGCAGAATTTTTCAATGGGTATACGACCGTCAAATTTAACATAGTGAATTGATGACATCAGCACTGCATCATAACTTTTGAAAATTTGCAGACCCCTCTCCATTTGAGTTTTTGATTTTGCAGTTCATCTTCAAAGGCTCATATCTTGGCCATTTTGAGGCCTTTTTTGGTGCAATTTTTTTTGATTTGGAATATTTTTTTGTGTACATCATAGTGGTGCAGTTATTTTCTGATTTTGGTTCACGGATTTTCCAGAAAATTGGATTTTTCATAGATGTTGCTCAATTGTCACCATTTTTGCAACTTCCAGGGCTTCGTTCAGGCTCATACTGACTCCTTTTCAGGTGCCATTTTTTTTGAAAGTACATGATTTTTTCTGAACTTCACATTGGTGCTATCATTTTGTAGTGATTATGATCATAAATTGTACTTTCAGCACTTGGTCATTTTTGACCTATTTTGGCATTTGTAAAGATAAGATCTCAGTTTGGTCTTTTGTATCAGTCATTTGAGTCTGTTTTAGCCTAATCAAGGCTATTGTAAGACATTGAAAATTAGAAGCCCACTTTGCTTGGCTTACAAGTGGCCATTGTACATGCACTAATTATAAAGTGCCAAATCATCTTTTTTTTTGCGGGGGGGGGTTCTTTGATTGAGTGAATTTGGGGGGGTATCTTGTGTGATTGTGCATCTCTCTCTATATTGTTCTCTTTCATTTTTCTGCTATGGGTTCTCCTAAGTTTCCCTTGTTAACTCCACATAACTATGCTTCTTGGAAAATTGATGCTTGGAGTAAGTTAATGGAAAAAGGATTAACTCATTATATTGATGGAACTGTTGTTGCACCATCTGATCCTCAAGCTAATCCTGTTGCTCATTTGGATTGGCTCACTAAAAATACTATGGCTCTTGGAACATTAAGGAAATATGTATCAAAAGATCTAATCTTTCAAATTGAAAAGTGTAAAACAATTAAAGAGGCTTGGGAAAAGTTTGGTCAATTGTATGGCCAAGTTGATGAGATTAGAGGTTATCAGCTTGACAATGATCTCACAATTTTAGATCCCAAGAATTTTGATACAATCCAAGACTATGTCACTAAGGAAAATGAGCTAAGAGCACAGCTTAAGGATTGTGGCATTGATAAGAAGGATGCACAGTTGGTCTACAATTTGTTGGGAAAACTTCCATCAGAATATGCAGCATTTGTTTCTAGCTTCCAAACCCATCGCTTGACAGTTGGTAGTTCTTTCACTATGCCTACATTTGATGATTTTACAGAAATGATGATGTTAGAGCAAGCAAAGTTGATAAGCATGGGGATTCTCAAGTCTTAAACTTCAAAAGCATTGATGGTCAATCATGGAAACAACAAGGAAGGCAAAGGGAAGGACCAAAAACAATCTTCACCAAAGCCACAAGGAGAGAACAAACAATCCACTACTCCACAACAATGCTCAACTTCATCTTCTTCAAAGAAGTACACCTATTCAAGCAAGAGGGAGCAACCAACATGTGCATATTGCAAAAAGTTTGGTCATGAGGAGCATCGTTGTCATGTTAAGCAAATTGATGAGTTGAAAAACATACTTAAGAAGAACAACATCAACTTGCCAGCTGCATATCAAGAGAAGGAATCATCTCCTTCCTCTTCTTCTAAGGGAAAAGGAACAACTCTCATGGCAACAACATCAAGCTCATCTCCTTCTTCTTCATCTCAACATGAGAAACATAAGGGGCAAGCATTTCTTGCTTTTGCATATTCCAATTCAGATAGGTGGATCCTTGATTCAGAAGCTTCACATCATATGACTTCGTCCAAGGATATGTACTCTTCATTTGATTCTTGTTCATCACCACCCATTTTGATGGCCAACAACACTTCTTTGGTAGTTTGTGGGAAGGGGTCTATTGACATTGAAGGTGGAGCATTTAATGATGTTGTATGTGTGCCTACTTTGTCGAGGAACATCCTTTCCATCTATCAAATTACACATAGTGGTACAAGAAAGAGTGTAGAGTTCACACCATATTCTATCATTGTTCGAGATTTGCATAGCAGGGCTCTTGTTGCAGTTGGGGAGGTTGATCATTGTTCTCGGTTCTACACCTCATATTTTGCTCCTATTGATAATTCTGTTCACCCTAGTGTGGACACACTTGAGGAGATTGAGTATGGCTACTTGAATCTTGGAGTGCTCACTAGTCCTGAGGTTCTTGAACCTATTGTTGATACTCCATCTCCTACATTGACTGATGTACCTGATGATACTTGTGTTCTGACAGTTTCAGTGCCTTGTGATTTAGTTCAATAGTGCATACCTTGTCTTCCAGCAACAGCTTCATGGGATAACTACTTGACAGACATTGGCAGTTTGTTTGTGGAATCCTACATTACAGATTTGGGAGACACATTTGATTACTTACATCTTCTCTTTGATGAAGGTGATTCTTCTTCAGTTGTTGCGAGGGAACACTCTGACCCTCCTCTACATGATCATTCTTTCGAGGTTGATGTGATTGTGGATGCATATGTACAACAGTTGGAGGAGGCCACTTTCTCTCTTGAGGAGACATCGTCTTTGGAGTATGTTCTACCTACATCCTTGCTAGATCTTGAGTTGTCTTTTTCAGCAGATCAAAGTGTTGTTGCAAAGGGGTTCTCACAGGTTCCAGGAAGTGACTACACCATTGCAGCTTCACCTAGTTTGGGACAGGCATCTTTCAACATCAACACAAAGAACTTTGAGCAGCTTTCAGAGACTTCTTACATTTTGAGGGTTCTTCCTTCTTCACTTGTGGATTGGGGAGACTTCATTCATACACCTTTGGTATTGTTTCTTCCCAAAGGGAGGAACGTTGTTCGACAGTTTTGGAGCAGCTTCTTCATTCCTTCTCGAGCATCATCCATGGGTGATCTTTGTACATTGAGGGGGGGATACCTTGTCTCTCTTCTTCTCTTGTATGGGAGGGACTTTTTCCTCACATGGGGTTTTATCCTTCTCATGCTATGTTCATAGGCTTTTGTATTTCATCTCTCTTTTGGGGGGTAGTTTTTTTCCACTGGGTTTTTCTACCTTTCTCCTTTTTATGAGAGATTGTATTGCATTTGTACATGGGTACCTAACATGGCCTAGTAGCCGGGACCCATCTTGCATTTTTTTCTTTTGTGTACATTCTCCCTAAGTTGCACTTAAGGGGGGGTGTTGGTGTAATTAAATGTCTTGTACCTTGTCCTAGGTCATGATTACACCTTAGTTAAGTTTACTTAGGGACCACATAGGAGTTTGTTGGATATTTTCCACTTTTGGTGGACTTGACATGTCATTACCACATCACTTCCACCTTTTGTGGACACATCATGTGATTATCTCTCCACCTTTTGTGGGTGATCCACCTTTTGTGGTGATTATCACATTATCTTTTTCCCACTTTAGGTGGAGTGATAAATTTTCATAGTTGTCTCATGTCATAAGATTATGACACTTGTCATAATCTTATGCCATTCTATGTTCTCACCTTGGCTATATAACCAAGGGGTCTCCTATGTACTATTTTCTCATTACATTCTATTATATTGACAGAATACAGTTTATTCTTGTCATCTTATTTCTATCTCTCTTATTTTTGTGCTTTCTATTAGGCATCTAGATCTTTGGTGGCTACCTTCATAGCCAATTCTTACAACAAGGTACAAGACATTTAATTACACCAACACCCCCCCTTAAGTGCAACTTAGGGAGAATGTACACAAAAGAAAACAATGCAAGATGGGTCCTGGCTACTAGGCCATGTTAGGTACCCATGTACATATGCAATGCAATCTCTCATAAAGCGGAGAAAAGGAGAAAACCCAATGGGACAAAACTCCTCCCCAAAAGAGAGAAACAAAACAAGAAACATGCTCTAGGAAGGATAAAACCTCGAGTGAGGAAAAAGTCCCCCCCATAAGAAGAATGAAGAAGTCCATGCAACCCCCCCTCAATGGAGAGTCACTGCTCAAATGTCACAATGTCAAGAGTCCCCAATCTGAACTGAAGAAGGAGACAAAGAAGAACAATGTGAGGAATGATGTAGAGCAGACCAAGGATGATGATAAGTCCTCCAAATGTTGTTCCAAAAGAAATACCTAACTGTGCAAAGCACTGAAAGAAGGAATCAGGTACAACTGTAGAAGATGCCACATAACTGGTGACTGAGCTAAATCTGTCAACTCAAGAGTAACTGCAGAATCTATCAATGAAGAACTGTAGATGAATCCACACTGCAACAAGAATAAGGTCAGAACCAAGAAGACAACTGCGGGAGCATCAACTGAATGCTCATCAATAGAAGATTGGTACAATCCATGTCTCACTGGAGCCATATACAATTTGTACAATCCAAGTCTCACTGGAGCCATGCACCAAGTCTCTGGATGTAGAACCAAACTTCTGAAGACGGGTAGAGTGCTTCCAAAATAAGAAGGTCTATATGGTGTTTAGTCCATCTCACCGAAATGCATGGGTAACCAGCCACTGCATACGCTGAGTAGATATGAACTAGCACTAGATACATAGATCAATCTAAAGAAGCATACAAAACATGACATAGTACACTGAAATAGAAGATTGTGGCACTTTATTTTAGTGCGATTACAACATTACAAAGAGGAGAACTACAATCAACATGATGCAAATCTGGAAATGATGATGAAGAAGCCAACCAAAGGTGCCTCGAAGCAGAAGACCGTGAAGAAAGCCCTCCAGGTGGATGTCTATAGGAGCAACTGACCCCCATTTGACTGCCTATTAGAGGAACAAATGGTCCAAGACAAGGCTCGATCGGTAAGCAAAATAATTTCTCCAAGTTTGCATATTATTGCATGATTTATTTTAAAAAAAAAACTTGATTAAAAAGTTTAATTTCAAAACATGATTTATTAAAAAACTTTGAATTAGCTCTGATACCATGTAAGAATTGGCTATGAAGGTAGCCACCCAAGATCTAGAGGCCTAATAGAAAACACAAGCACAAGAGAGATAGAAATAATATGACACGAATAAACTGTATTCTACCAATAGAATAGAATGTAATTGAGCAAATAGTACATAGGAGACCCCTTGGTTATATAGCCAAGGTGAGAACATAGAATGGCATAAGATTATGACAAGTGTCATAATCTTATGACATGAGACAACTATGAAAAGCTATAACTCCACCTAAAGTGGAAAGGTGATAATGTGATAATCACCACAAAAGGTGGAGAGATATCACATGATGTGTCCACAAAAGGTGGAAGTGATGTGGTAATGACATGTCAAGTCCACCAAAAGTGGAAAATCTCCAACAACCTCCTATGTGGTCCCTAAGTAAACTTAACTAAGGTGTAATCATGACCTAGGACAAGGTACAAAACATTTAATTACACCAACACCCCCCCTTAAGTGCAACTTAGGGAGAATGTACACAAATGCAAACAATGCAAGATGGGTCCTGGCTACTAGGCCATGTTAGGTACCCATGTACACACAATGCAATCTCTCATAAAGCGAAGAAAAGGAGAAAACCACGTGGGACAAAACTCCTCCCCAAAAGAGAGAAACAAAACAGGAATCATGCTCTAGGAAGGATAAAACCTCAAGTGAGGAAAAAGTCCCCCCCCCATAAAAAGTAGTCCATGCAACCCCCCTCAATGGAGAGTCACTGCTCAAATGTCACAATGTCAAGAGTCCCCAATCTAAATTGAAGAAGGAGAGAATGTAGAACAATGTGAAAGCTGAAGTAGAGCGGACCAAGGATGATGATGAGTCCTCCAAATGTTGTTCCAAAAGAAATGCCAAACTGTGCAAAGCAGTGATGGAAATAATCAGGTACAACTGCAGAAGATGCCACATAACTAGTGACTGAGCTGAATCTGTCAACTCAAGAGTAACTGTAGAATCTGTCAATGAAGAACTATAGAAGAATCCACACTACAACAGGAATAAGGTCAGAACCAAAAAGACAACTGCGTAAGCATCAACTGAATGCCCATCAATAGCAGATTGGTACAATCTAAGTCTCACTGGAGCCATGCACCAAGTCTCTGGATGTAGAACCAAACTTCTGAAGACAAGTAGAATGCTTCCAAAATAAGGTCTATATGGAGTTTAGTCCATCTCACCGAAATGCATGGGTAACCAGCCGCTGCATATGCTGAGTAGATAGGAACTAACACTAGATACATAGATCAATCTAAAGAAGCATACAAAACATGACATAGTACATTGAAATAGAAGATTGTGGCACTTTATTTTAGTGTGATTACAACATTACAAAGAGGAGAACTATAATCAACATGATGCAAAACTGGAAATGATGATGAAGAAGCCAACCAAAAGTGCCTCGAAGCAGAAGACCGTGAAGAAAGCCCTCCAGGTGGATGTTGGTAAGAGCAACTGACCCCTGTTGACTGTCGATTAGAGGAAAAAATGGTCTAGGACAAGGCTCGATCGGTAGGAAAAATAATTTCTCCAGGTTTGCATATTATTGCATGATTTGTTTTAAAAAAAAAACTTAATTACAAGCTTAATTTAAAAACTTTATTTATTCCAAAAACTTTATTATTAAAATAATAAAGAAAAAAATTTGATGAAAAGAAAAACTTTTATTAAAATAAAGAAAACACATTGTTTTATTTTAGAAAACTTTATTAAAAGCTTAATAAAGAATTTTTATTTTTAAATTTTGGAAAAAATTATTAAATAAAGAAAAAACATTTATTTTTTAATTATTTATTAAAAAACTTTAATAAAATAATTAAAGAAAAAACATAAAAGTTTTATTTTTTAAAAAACTCTAAAAAAACAAATCATATAAAAAAGTTTTTATTTGAAAAAACTTTTTAAAAAAATATGGCCGTCCAGTGGGGCCAACAAGGACGCCGCCCACTGCAACGGCCAGTTATATAACCTCAGGAGATTATTATGAACCTTTCTAGTCTTAATAATCTTTATTATATGAGAGGATTGTTTACAAAACCATTATTATTAATTGTTTAAAAAGATATTAAGCATTTCATTATAAGCATATTAGGCCAATTCATAAGATTATTTTCATAGGAGATGGAGTATCAACAATAGGTTCAAGAACCTCAGGAGTAGAGAGCACTCCAAGATTCAAGTAACCATACTCAATCTCCTCAAGTGTGTCCACACTAGGGTGAACCGAATCATCAATAGGAGCAAAATATGAGAAGGTGTAGAACCGAGAACGATGATCAACCTCCCCAACTGTAACAAGAGCCCTGCTATGCAAATCCCGAACAATGACAGAATCTAGTGTGAACTCTATAGTCTTTCCTGTACCACTATGTGTAATCTGATAGATGGAAAGGATGTTCCTTGACAAAGTAGGCACACATAGAACATCATTAAATGCTCCACCTTCAATGTCAATAGACCCCTTCCCACAAACTGCCAAAGAAGTGTTGTTGGCCATCAAAATGGGTGGTGATGAACAAGAATCAAATGAAGAGTACATATCCTTGGATGAAGTCATATGATGTGAAGCTCCTGAATCAAGGATCCACATATCTGAATTGGAATCTGCAAAAGCAAGAAATGCTTGCCCCTTATGTTTCTCATGTTGAGATGATGTAGAAGAAGGAGAAGAGCTTGATGTTGTTGCCATGAGAGTTGTTCCTTTTCCCTTAGAAGAAGAGGAAGGAGATGAGTCCTTCTCCTGCTATGCAGCTGGCAAGTTGATGTTGTTCTTCTTAAGGATATGTTTCAACTCATCAATTTTCTTAACATGACAACGATGCTCCTCATGACCAAACTTTTTGGAATATGCACATGTTGGTTGCTCCCTCTTGCTTGAATTGTTGTACTTCTTTGAAGAAGATGAAGTTGATTCTTCTTCAGTTGTTGCGAGGGAACACTCTAACCCTCCTCTACATGATCAATCTTTCAAGGTTGGTGTGATTGTGGATGCATATGTACAACAGTTGGAGGAGGCCACTTTCTCTCTTGAGGAGACATTGTCTTTGGAGTATGTTCTACCTTCATCCTTGCTAGATCCTGAGTTGTCTTTTTCAGCAGATGGGAGTGTTGTTGCAAAGGGGTTCTCACAAGTTCCAAGAAGTGACTACATTGCACCTTCACATAGTTTGGGAAAGGCATCTTTCAGCATCAACATAGGGAACTTTGAGCAGATTTCAGAGACTTCTTACATTTTGAGGGTTCTTCCTTCTTCACTTGTGGATTGGGGAGACTTCATTCATACACCTTTAGTATTGTTTCTTCCCAAGGGGAGGAACGTTGTTCGACAGTTTTGGAGCAGCTTCTTCATTCCTTCTTGAGCATCTTCCATGGGTGATCATTGTACATTAAGGGGGGGCTACCTTGTCTCTCTTCTTCTCTTGTATGGGGGGGACTTTTTCCTCACATGGGGTTTTTTCCTTCTCATGCTATGTTCATAGGTTTTTGTATCTCATCTCTCTTTTGGGGGGTAGTTTTTTCCCACTAGGTTTTTCTATCTTTACTCCACTTGTGAGAGATTTCATTGCATTTGTACATGGGTACCTAACATGGCCTAGTAGCCGGGACCCATCTTGCATTGTTTTCTTTTGTGTACATTCTCCCTAAGTTGCACTTAAGGGGGGGTGTTGGTGTAATTAAATGTCTTGTACCTTGTCCTAGGTCATGATTACACCTTAGTTAAGTTTACGTAGGGACCACATAGGAGGTTGTTGGAGATTTTCCACTTATGGTGGACTTGACATGTCATTACTTTATCACTTCCACCTTTTGTGGAAACATCATGTGATTATCTCTCCACCTTAGGTGGAGTGATAGGTTTTCATAGTTGTCTCATGTCATAAGATTACGACACTTGTCATAATCTTATGCCCTTCTATGTTCTCACCTTGGCTATATAACCAAGGGGTATCCTATGTACTTTTTCTCATTCCATCATATTTGCATCATTGATAGAGTACATTTTATTCTTGTCATATTGTTTCTATCTCTCTTATGCTTGTGCTTTCTATTAGGCCTCTAGATCTTGGGAAACTGTCAAACAACGTTCCTCCCCTTAGGAAGAAACAATACCAAAGGTGTATGAAGGAAGTCTCCCCAATCCACAAGTGAAGAAGGAAGAACCCTCAAAATGTAAGAATTCTTTAAAATCTGCTCAAAGTTCCCTGTGTTGACATGAAAAGATGCCTTCCCCAAACCATGTGAAGCTGCAATAGTGTAGTCACTTCCTGGAACCTATGAGAAACCATTTGCAACAACACTCTCATCTACTGAAAAAGACAACTCAAGATCTAGCAAGGATGTAGGTAGAACATACTCCAAAGACGATGTCTCCTCAAGAGAGAAAGTGGCCTCCTCCAACTGCTGTACATATGCATCCACAATCACATCAACCTCGAAAGACTAATCATGTAGAGGAGGGTCAGAGTGTTCCCTCGCAACAACTGAAGAAGAATCACCTTTATCAAAGAGAAGATGTAAGTAATCAATTGTGTCTCCCAAATCTGCAATGTAGGACTCCACAAACAAACTGCCAATGTCTGATAAGTAGTCATCCCATGAAGCTGTTGCTGGAAGACAAGGTATACACTGTTGCACTGAATCACAAGGCACTGAAACTGTCGGAACACAAGTATCATTAGGTACACCAGTTGATATAGGAGATGGAGTATCAACAATAGGTTCAAGAACCTTAGGACTAGTGAGCACTCCAAGATTCAAGTAACCATACTCAATCTCCTCAAGTGTGTCCACACTCGGGTGAACTAAATCATCAATAGGAGCAAAATATGAGAAGGTGTAGAACCGAGAACGATGATCAACCTCCCCAACTGCAACAAGAGCCTTGTTATGCAAATCTCAAACAATGATAGAATCTGGTGTGAACTCTACACTTTTTCCTGAACCACTATGTGTAATCTGATAGATGGAGAGGATATTCCTTGACAAAGTAGGCACACATAGAACATCATTAAATGCTCCACCTTCAATGTCAATAGACCCCTTCCCAAAAACTTCCAAAGAAGTGTTGTTAGCCATCAAAATGGGTGGTGATGAACAAGAATTAAATGAAGAGTACATATCCTTGGAAGAATTCATATGATGTGAAGCTCTTGAATCAAGGATCCACTTATCTGAATTGGAATCTGCAAAAGCAAGAAATACTTGCCCCTTATGTTTCTCATGTTGAGATGATGAAGGAGATGAGCTTGATGTTGTTGCCATGAGAGTTGTTCCTTTTCCCTTAGAAGAAGAGGAAGGAGATGAGTCCTTCTCCTGATATGCAGCTGGCAAGTTGATGTTGTTCTTCTTAAGGATATGTTTCAACTCATCAATTTTCTTAAGATGACAACGATGCTCCTCATGACCAAACTTTTTGCAATATGCACATGTTGGTTGCTCCCTCTTGCTTGAATTGTTGTACTTCTTTGAAGAAGTTGAGCTTTATTGTGGAGGAGTAGATTGTTGGTTCTCTCCTTTTGGATTTGGTGAAGATTGCTTCTGCTTCTTATTGGAACCCCTCTCCATTTGAGTTTTTGACTTTGCAGTTCATATTCAAAGGCTCATATCTTGGCCATTTTGAGGCCTTTTTTAGTGCAATTTTTTTTGATTTGGGCTAATTTTTCGTGTAGATCGTAGTGGTGTAGTTATTTTCTGATTTTGATACACAGATTTTCTAGAAAATTGGATTTCTCTCAGGTGTTGCTCAATTGTCACCGTTTTTGCAACTTCTGGGGCTCCATTCAGGCTCATACGAACTCCTTTTCAGGTGCCCTTTTTTTTGAAAGTGCATGATTTTTTCTAAACTTCATAGTGGTTCTATCAGTTTGTTGTAATTGTGATCAGAAATTGTACTTTCAGCACTTGGTCATTTTTGGCCTATTTTGGCATTTGTAAAGATAAGATCTCAGCTTGGTCTTTTGTATCAGTCATTTGAGTCTGCTGCAGCCTACTTAAGGCTGTTATAAAACATTGAAAATAAGAACCCCACTTTGCTTGGCTTGCAAGTGGCCATTGTACATGCACTAATTATAAAGTGCCAAATCATCTTTTTTGGGGGTTTCTTTGATTGAGTGAACCATTCTAGTGTTGATATTAAGACTAGAAAGGTTCATAATGAAATGCTTAATATCTTTTTAAACAAGCAATAATAAAGACTAGAAAAATATATTAATTAAAATCTTTTATTAAGATTTTCTTTAAAAAATAAAACTTTTATTTTTTTCTTTAATAATTTTTAAAGTTTTTTTTAATAATTAAAAAAACAAAATCATGTTTTTTTTATTAATTTTAATAAAGTTTTTTTCATTAATAAAACAATGTGTTTTTCTTTATTAATTTGAATAAAGTTTTCAAAAAAAAAACAATTGTTTTTTTCTTTTTAATAAAGTTTTTTTCTCCAATAAATAATGTTTTTTTAAATTAAACTTTTTTAAAGTTTTTAAAAAAAAACAAATCATGCATTAATAAGTAAAATTGGAGAAATTATTTTGCCTCTCGATCGAGCCTTGCCTTGGACCATTTGTTCCTCTAATCTTAAGAGTCAAATGGGGGTCAGTTGCTCCGACCGACATCCACCTGGAGGGCTTTCTTCACGGTCTTCAACTTTGGGTTATTTTGGTTGGCTACTTCATCTGTATTTCCAGTTTTGCATCATGTTGATTGTAGTTCTCCTCTTTGTAA
Organism: Sequoia sempervirens; assembly: GCA_007258455.2. Lineage (NCBI taxonomy): Eukaryota > Viridiplantae > Streptophyta > Pinopsida > Cupressales > Cupressaceae > Sequoia > Sequoia sempervirens. Next base: position 851,579,409 of record VDFB02271358.1, on the reverse strand, counting down.
TGTTGTAATCGCACTAAAATAAAGTGCCACAATCTTCTATTTCAGTGTACTATGTCATGTTCTGTATGCTTCTTTGGATTGATCTATGTATCTAGTGTTAGTTCCTATATACTCAGCGTATGCAACGGCTGGTTACCCATGCATTTCGATGAGATGGACTAATCACCATATAGACTCCTATTTTGGAAGCACTCTACCTGTCTTCAGAAGTTTGGTTCTACATCCAGAGACTTGGTGCATGGCTCCAGTGAGACTTAGTTTGTACCAATCTGCTATTGATGGACATTTAGTTGATGCTCACACAGTTGTCTTCTTGGTTTTGACCTTATTCCTGTTGCAGTGTGGATTCTTCTACAGTTCTTCATCGACAGATTCTACAGTTACTCTTGAGTTGACAGATTCAACTCAGTCACCAGTTATGTGGCATCTTCTGCAGTTGTACCTAATTCCTTCCATTAGTGCTTTGCATAGTTTGGCATTTCTTTTGGAACAACATTTGGAGGACTTGTCATCATCCTTGGTCCGCTCTACTTCAGCTTTCACATTGTTCTATGTTCTCTCCTTCAGTTCAGATTGGGGACTCTTGACATTGTGATGTTTGAGCAGTGACTCTCCATTGAGCGGGGGTTGTATGGACTATCTCTTATGGGGGGGACTTTTTCCTCACTTGAGGTTTTATCCTTCCTAGAGCATGTTTCTTGTTTTGTTTCTCTTTTGGGGAGGAGTTTTGTCCCACTGGGTTTTCTCCTTTTCTCCGTTTTATGAGAGATTGCATTGCATATGTACATGGGTACCTAATATGGCCTAGTAGCCGGGACCCATCTTGCATTGTTTGCATTTGTGTACATTCTCCCTAAATTGCACTTAAGGGGGGGTGTTGGTGTAATTAAAAGTCTTGTACCTTGTCCTAGGTCATGATTACACCTTAGTTAAGTTTACTTAGGGACCACATAGGAGGTTGTTGGAGATTTTCCACTTTTGGTGGACTTGACATGTCATTACCACATCACTTCCACCTTTTGTGGACACATCATGTGATCATCTCTCCACCTTTTGTGGTGATTATCACATTATCCCTTTCCACTTTAGGTGGAGTGATAACTTTTCATTGTTGTCTCATGTCATAAGATTACGACACTTGTCATAATCTTATGCCTTTTTATGTTCTCATCTTGGCTATATAACCAAGGGGTTTCTCTCATTGTAAACAATCCTCTCATATTATTGACATTGAATACAGTTTATTCTTGTCATCTTGTTTCTATCTCTCTTTTGTTTGTGCTTTCTATTAGGCCTCTAGATCTTAAAATATTAATATCTTGTAAGGTAATAATATTAAATGTCTTAAATAAGCATATTAAACCATTTTCATAATATTATTATAATACAAGATTATTAAGACATTTAATATTAAATAACAGCCAGGCTGAGGCTTCTAACAAAACCATTCTCAAAATTCTTAAAAAGACGGTCAATGAAGCTGGTCGAGATTGGCATATTCAATTGAATCTTGCATTGTGGGATTATCGCACGAGTGTCCGCACTCCCACAGGTGCTACCCCATATGCCCTTGTCTATGGATTTGAAGCCATCTTTCCCATTGAGGTCGAGTTGCCCTCTTTGCGCAATCAAATCAGTGATGAAGAATACTGAGTTTCCCGTTTGTAGGAGTTGGAACTGTTGGATGAACAAAGATAAACTGCTTTCAATCATTTTAGAGCATACCAGCAATAGATGTGTTGAAGTTATAATCAGAAAGTGAAACCACGTACATTTGAGGTTGGGGATCTTGTTCTTCGTGGAAATCATCGCACTCAACAAGATAGAGAAAATAAGGGTAAATTTGAGCCTAACTAGTTGGGTCCATACGTTATCACTGATGTGTATGGATTTGGGGCATACCAGTTATCTACTCCAGAAGGTGAATTTCTTAGTGATCCCATCAACAGTATGCACATTCACAAGTTTTATACCTAAATGCTTCAGAGGGTACAATCTTTTCAAAAAAGTCCTAAAAAAATACAAAAAAAAGGAAAAAAGTCCTTAAAAAAATACAAAAAAAAGGAAAAAAATTATGAAAAAACACAAAAAAAGGAAAAAAGTCCTGAAAAAATACAAAAAAGAAGAACAAGAAGAACAAGAACAGGAACAAGAAGAAGAGAAATCCATTCGTTCAATGGTGAAAACCACTTCGGTGGCACGTTGAGCAAGTACCATGGTGAAAATTGAGAAATCGACGCCATGTGTAGAGGCTTGCTCCTCTTTCCTTTGGAGCTCTACTTGATCTTTTCATTCCATTTTCATCCATTCTCCACTTCAGAATGACCTTTTCATACTCGCCATGGCTTGTGAATTGTTCGACATTCCCCTTGCTTGCTCTCTTTGCCATGCATACTAGGTTGGTCCTATCCCTCACTGGGGCATCTCCTTAACCTTAGCTATGGGTTAGGATACTAAGCATCTCGCAGTTAGAGAAAATACCCTCTTTGTCTATTTGATCATCTAATTCCATCGTAAAATGTCCTAAAAAAATCCCAAAAAATCATAAAATGTCCTTAAAAAATCCCAAAAAAATCCCAAAAAATCATAAAATGTCCTAAAAAAATCCAAAAAAATCATAAAATGTCTTGAAGAAATCCAAAAAAATCAAATATTCCAAAAATCCCAAAAAAAATAAAAAATTCCAAAAATAGTGACACTTTCAGATCATCACACAGCTTTGAACTTCAATCAAAACACATCACAATTGACAATCAAATAGACATTACAGCATATATACCAATCTATCTGGTAGACCCACACAACACGCCTAAACTATGATAAGTGTTGGTTTTACAGTAAAGCATGATGCATGTTTATTTGTTTCTCTTTGATTGTTTTATGATTTTATTTTTGGTGACATGTCTTTTAGCTTCTCCAGGATGTCTTGGACTAGAGAGGCGAGGATGGGGAATGTTCACTTGTTTTCTGTCTGTGGATTATTTCTTATTCACAAGATGACTCATCTTAGGACATGGTTGTCTAAAACCATCGAGGACCTAAGAGTCTATCACCCCTATTCAAGCTATCCATAAACCTCTTACCTATCAAATGGGTTCCCTCACTTTTATCCAAGGTGGTCTACTCGAAGATCTTTTTATTCCTTCAATATCACATCCACCTCATGATAGACTTGCATCTTGTTTCATAAATAATACATACCCCATTGGCAAACAAATATGTCAAAGTATGAACTACAAAGGAAAAGGATTAGGCATTCATGAACAAGGTATCCTAGAACCCCTTTATATCCAAGAAAATCCATATTATCATGGCCTTGGTTACACACCTCACGCTCAAGACATTGATAACCATCATAAGTCCACAATCCATCAAAATAAACCTAAGTATCCTAGTCCATCAAACCTTCCATCTATCTTAGGTCATTATCATAGTCCATCAAACCTTTCATCTATCCTTGGTCCTTATCATCCAAACCCTAGTTCATCAACCCTTCCATCCATATTGGGGCCCTACATCCCTCCATCTCCTATTCATCAAGAACAACAAAGGCACACATCCTTGATGCCCTCTCAAAATTTTACCTACATGAATACATCCATAATACCTCCATATCATTCATCTCCATCCGCCCATCCCATTGCTCTTGGAAGTAGTTTAGGTTCCAAATGTCAAAAACTTCCATATCAAAATCCACATATATCAAAGGATCAACGTGTCTCCTCGAAGAGACATGCAAAAATAAAAGAAAATTTGATCCAAAGTCAAAAGAAAAAAATTCAAAAGCCACAAAGGCCCACAAAGTCAAAAGAAAAATTTCAAAGGCCTATAAGTCAAAAAGAAAAGTTTCAAAGGCCACAAAGGCCTATAAATCAAAAAGGAAAATTTCAAAAGCCACAAAGGACCATAAAGCAAAAAGAAGAATCTCAAAGGTCACAAATGCCCATGAATCAAAAATCAAAGTCAAAAGCTATGTGGATTCCTAAAAGTCTTGTAGAAGAAATAAAATCTAAATTGGCATCCAAATTTGCTAATCCAAAAGCTTCCTCCAATCGTCCATCTAAAAACCTATCACCTTCCAAATTCATTGTTCCCCCATCACTCCACCACCCTTCAAGGTGTGTGTCGATGTTGATCTTTGCATCCTTTTCGTATAACCATCAACAAACATTCCAACCTCCTATCCATTATCCAACATTCATCCCCCATTACTCTCCTTTGGTCCAAACCTTTGCATGAGTCCTTAGATTCTCCCATCATACCATTAAAATACCTATGTTTATGAGTCTAATCCCCATTTCCATGGTTTATTAGAGCACATATTTGAGGGATATTAGCTGTGAAACTTGATGCTTGATTCCTCCCTCCATCTTCCTATCATGCATATATTATCTTCCATATTCATTTATACCTATCCATATCATGTCCTCCATATTCCTCTTGCACTCTACACTTGGGGGCAAGTTTCATCCATCATGTCATTCATATCCATTATCCTCTTTACATTCATCCTTTACCCTTCCACCTTTGATCTTGACAAGGTTAAGGATCTTCTTGAACATCATACATCTTATCCTATTAACCTTATCCATATTCCACCATCCTATCTAAATACATCCTTTCTTCCCTTGGTCTTCATGAGAAATAGGGGAAAAATACTTAGGCATTGTGTCCATATCTTATCTAGTTGATCTTGATCATCCTATTCATTATCCTTATCCTTGCATTATCCATTCCATATCTCCTAGGTTATCAAAATCCATGTCCCATTTCCTTCCTTTGTTCTTGATGAGATTAGGGGAAAAATTATGAATTCATGCTTTGGATTTCCTTTCATATCCTTATGTGCTACCATTCCATCATAGTTCATATCCTTGTCATTTATCCATGATTAAATTACCTCCAACGTTGGACATCATGTCTCTTTGCAACCTTGAATCTTATCATGCAAATCATATTTAAGCCTATCTCTAAAACATTATCCAATCCACATATCTTTTGTCAATCAAACATCATCCATCATCAATCTTATCATACTTAGAGGAATCAATGATCCTAAGTACTTACCATCATAATGCCTTATGGAATCAATCATTCCTGACATCTTAATCAATCAACCATTATCATCTTTTGACAAAAGATATGTTGCTTGTGTGACATGTTTTGCAGTGAATCTTTCATTTTGATCTATCATTTATCCATGGTTGCACTACCTATAGCATGGGGCATCTAGTTTCTTTAATCAGTCATATCACATTTCATCTCACTCCATCTTTAAAACTTCAAAAAATCCAAAAAAAATCATTAAATGTCCTAAAAAAACCCATAAAAAAATCATAAAATGTCCTGAAAAAATCTAAAAAAAAGTCATAAAATGTCTTGAAAAAATCCAAAAATAAAACTATAAAATGTCCTGAAATAATCCAAAAAAACCATAAAATGTCCTGAAAAAATCCAAAAAAATCATAAAATGTCTTGAAGAAATCCAAAAAAATCAAATATTCCAAAAATCCAAAAAAATCAAATAATTTTTTTTCCAAAAAACAGTGACACTTTCAAATCACCACACAGCTTTGAACTTCAACAAAATCAAAACATGCAAGTGTTGACAATCAAGCAAACATTATAACATATATATCAACCCATCTTACAAATCCAACCAAACACATAAATTGTAACAAGAATCAGTTCTACATCGAAGCAGGACCCTTGCTTGTTTGTTGATCTTTGCTTATTTTATGATTTTATCTTTGGTGACATGTCTTTTAGCTTCTCCGGTATGTCTTGGACTAGAGAGGCGAGGATGGGGCATGTTCACTTGTTTTCTGTCTGTGAATTGTTTCTTATTCACAAGATGACTCATCTGAGGACATGGTTGTCTAAAACCATCGAGGACCTATGAGTCCACTGTGGATGAGAGCATTCCTTGTCTGATAGTGTCTTCCATGCAATAAGTATTCAGGTCATCTAAGGTTCTTAAACTTAGATGCTTATACTTCATTACTAAATAAAAATGCAAACAATATTCAGATCGTCTAGATGTTCATGTTATCTAGACGCTTATACTAATTTGCGACATAATAAGCTCAATGATGATAAAAGCACTTAAAAGGCACAAGACGCTTCATCACCTTCATTCTCTTCCATATTTCATTTCATTTTCGTCATCTTTCTTGTCATAGAGAAATCAATCAATTGCTTAACTCACTGATATATGTCTCTTGAATCAAATCTCAAATCAATCAACCTGCTTCTCAAAATTTCATGCCCCCTTAATCAACCAGTCAATCCATCATTGCAACACCTTGTCTTGCATAAGCATCATTCTAAATCAGCTTAATCAGCTCAATTAGCTTCATTAGCTCATCAACCTAGCTATACTGATCATTTCCATCAATTGTTCAGTTATGCCCATCAACTGTGCATTTTCATCAAATGTGCATCTCTTAATCACTTGTGCAATATCAATTATCAAACTTTATCCTTGTGATCTATCGAGAGATTAATCTTATCACAATTTGTTCGATCAATCTCTCGAGGGGGCATATCATCCTTATCATCATCCTTACCAGGATATCCTTGGGGCATGTATCAGTTAATCAATATTTTTTCTTTGAAACAACGTGACAGGCTGCATTGTCTCAAAGAGGGGAAAAATGTAGATGCATAAAAGTGTCCTCTTAATCATTTGTATCCATTGCATAATCATATCTCCATAAAACCATTAAAAAATTATAAAAATTTATAAGCATTTACTCATAACCATAATCCATTTACATAATCATTTAGTCATTTATCCATTATTTATCCAAATGCGTATTTCATTAATTCATTTCATAAATATTTATCGTTTCATTAATCATTAACATATCCATAAATCATTTCATATTCATCCATTTACACAAATCATTTCACTTTGACTATTTGCATAATTATTCATTTGCATTAATCATTAAAATGCATTCATATATTTCATTAAATAATTTAAAATTCATAAATCAAATTCCATGAAATTAGCTTAAAATTGCAAATTAAATTCATAAATCAATTTCCATGGAATTAGCTCAAAATTGCACAATTTGAGCTTCCAAACATGAATCATGGCATAAATCACTCCACTCATTTCTCATTTATCATTTTCACATTATGCATTCATCTATAAAAACCTCCTCCTCACTTTTTGGGGATACACATTTTTATTTAAAAATTCAATTTCAATCTTTCTTCCACTCATCACAGCGTCTTGTTGCACTTGTGCTCATAAAAATCTGAGAGCATCAGATGCATAAATCAAGAATCATGGTGAAATAGGAAAACAATGGAGCTGGTTTTCCTTTGAATGAATTTATTTTAGTTTTGCATAGTTTAGTTTGCATTTTGTATTTGTATTCATTTGGAAAGGCTTTATTGATGATATGCTGAAATTTTGATTTGAATTTATAGATTAAATCATTTAGCTTCTTCAGTTTTCAGCATAAATAGGGTGTTGTCCCCATTTGGTGTTTCATTTAGGGTAGTTTTGGTCCTAGTTTCATTTCCATTTGCTTTCTTTTGTCATTTTCCTTGTGTCGGTGCTTGTTCTTTTGTCGGGAGTGGAATCAGAATTGGAACCGAACTAGAAACTTTGTAAAAGTTCTGGGTCTGGTTTTGGTTCCGATCGTGCCCCCGTTCCTTTATTGTCTTTCTTTTTTTTCTGCAGGATTAGAGTCGGATTTGGAATGGGATAAGAGACTTGGGTAAAATTTCTTGTTCTGTTTTGATTCTACTTCTGCGTTCGCGCTGCCTTTGATTTGCACATTGGTTGAACACTCATTTACGTTTTTGATTTCGTGCCTGACCAACTACACTAACGACATTAATTGCAACTCCTTCACATGTGTGAAATGGTTTTTAAGCCTTAATCAAGGTTATTTTGGCTCATAATCATTATCTAAAGCATTTTTTACGAGCCAAAGCCTAAGTAATTTTGAGTGAAGCATGATTTGGTTGCGGGAACGCATCATTGAGCGGATTCTTGTCAAAGTTTCAATTCTTTCTGGTTGCATTTTGAGGTAGGTGGTTTTCTCCTATTCCATTTCACATTTGTTCTTTTTCCCGTTTTGCTGTTCATGGCATGTTCATGAGACTTTCCTCATGAATATTTGCTTGTTTTGATTGTTGTTTCATTTGTGTTGTTGCTTTTGTTTGGTTCTTCTATTCTAGTTTGTCTTTTTGTCTTTTTCCATTCGTTTTTGGTTGTTCTGCTATCACTTTCTCCATTTTGGTGCTGTGTCCGTACTGTCGTGCCCTAGTTTTAACTAGGGTTTTATTTTGAGGGGTTTTGTGTGCTTTCAAAGTGTTTGAATCTTCTTGACAAGCCATTCAATCCTATTATCGTGTCAATTTAGTGGTTTTGACATCGGGCTTTTGATGCCCTAATTTAGGTAAGTCAATGGGTCATGCAAATTAGGGTTTGTGAGTTGACCTTTACAATATCGTGCCCTAAAAGTTCAAATTTGGTTTTGTCCTATTAAGGGTGAGGTTAAGCCCCTTATTTGAAGTTTCCCGATGGTTTCATATGACCTAAGCCTGAGGTTGGGATGACTGTGTGTTTACATTTGCTTCGTTTAAATGATAAACTGGCAGGAGCAGATTCGGGAATGAACTCATTCCATAAGTGTTTTCATGAGAGTTAATTCCCAAAATGATCTGGCTCTTGATGAATATTGACTCTGGTCCACACCTCGGAAGTGGAGCTGGAGTGAGAAACAAACTTGGAATCATCAACTGGTTCCAGGTCCGGTTTTTGTTCCGATCTCAGTTTTGGTCTCGTTTAGGTTCCGATCCCGGTCCCTCCTTTTTTGAAGTTTTCTTGTTCTTGATTCTCTCTTGGTTATGCTTCCAATGGGTATTAAATTTGACTAAGTATAGAGAGTTATCCTAAAGGAATAGAGGATGGTGTGAAAGGTAACATTGATGTAATGGTTTCCAAGCCTTTGTTGATCTAATATAGGACTGTTTTACAGGAGTGAAATATGTCAAGAGCATTGGAGGAAACTTCTGAAAGAGGGAGCCAAGCTGTAGAAAGTTCAAGGCCAACAAAGCCTAAGAAGATCAAGGTGGAGCAGCTGCCTTACACCTTGAGATACAAACACAAGAGTCCCAACTAGCAAGGTGGATTCAGACAGGGCTAATATCATTGATACAAACTTAGGTCCATTCAACTATGAGGAGTTGATTGAAGAACTTTCACAGAGGATGTAATAGGGAGAATGGAAAGGATAGTTCAATCTGGATTGGCACATGTTGCCCTCTTTCCTCTATCATTCCAATGCCTAGAGCTCATACTCATTGCAACAGGGGCTTACAATCTAGCAACAAGGCAATGTTTGGACCTTCAAGGGAATGTCATCATTGATCTCACCCCACAGATGATGAGGTTAATGTTTAATGCACCTACCCCACAAAATCCTAAGCAACTAAATGAAGCAGAGGCACTACAATTATATAGCAACCACAAGGAAGCCAACAAGACTCACATAAACAATAAATGGATGAGAGTGGAAAAGAAATCCTTGACCAAGCTCCCTGATCAACCAAAAAGGGAAGATTTTAACAAGGAGATTGATGATATTATTATGATGCTTTCCAGGGTGTTCAAAAAGAGAGATTCTTCACACTTCAAGGAATGGATGTTTCCATTCATTCAAACCATTTTGGACGGTAGGCAACAGTTTGATTGGCCAATGATTTTGTCAGAAAGCCTACATAATCAAATGCTTAGAGTGGGGTGGACTAAGAGTTTCTTAATGACTTCTTATGTGGTGTATGCAGCCGCAAGGATGAGAATTTTCCCTGGTTTGAATGTAGTTGGAGTATTGGGAGAAGCCCCTAGATAGAAGAAAGTGTGGGATCATTATGATCAATTAACTTTGTAAACATCAAAGCTACACTACAGAAGGGTTAATGATGCATTCCTGTATGTTATCATTAATCGGTTAATAGGTGATGTTGGGTATAGGTTAAACAGGGAAGCCATGGAATTCATTGCATAATGGGGACATTGGTATATCCAATACCCCAAGTTCACTTACTTTAGGTTGGTAGGGTTTGATGGTCATCCTCACTTGCTTCCAAGATGATGTAGTAATAGGATTGTCCTTATGGAATTCATCTATTAGGCCATATGAGTGAATATCAAATTTGCTAACAAGCATAAGCCTAGTTGCCATAAATTTGCAATAAATTTAGGAGAATATAGTTGTGCTCATAATGTGGCTGCTAAGGCAATTTGTGATGAATTGATTTATTGGAAATTGGGCTTATATACATCTTGAAAGCATTTTGATCCTAACCATAAGATGAATTATTTCCTCCCTACTGTCTTTGAGAAACATTTCAATTTATTAAAATATTTTTGGATTGATTTGTAGGATGAATATGATGTAACAAGGAGAAACTATGAAAGCCTGCCCATCCCATTGATGATTGAGTATGGGGTGAAGGAAAATATTCTTGATACATTATCAGATGATGGTGTAGTCTTGGAACCCCAATATGAAGTTGAAAACATAGGTACCAAAAACTTGGATCCAGTAAACTGGGATGAGGAGGAGTCCATTGATATCAAGAAAATTGCAAGGATAGTGACGGATAAAAGTATTCAGTGGGTAGTAATGAGGGTCAAGGAGTCAGAGGCTTAAACTTCAAAGAAGAGGAAAGTTGTAGGTACCCAAGGGTACATAAGAACAAAGAGGAGGACCACTCCTAAGGATCCATTGGAGTTTCTCCCTCCCAACTGTGGAGAAGAGCCTCATCTAGTAGTACCAGCTCAGGATATCCCTACATCACAAGGTGAAGGAATTGCAATTGTTGCAGAGGAAACCTCATCTCATCCTGGGACTTCAATTGCTGGAGGAGAGAATTCATCTCAACCTAGAGTTTCAACAATTGGAGATACCATAGCTCAACCTCCACTTACAAAAAAACCTATTGAGGAGATTCCTACTAGAAGCCTTCATAAGGAGGCTGAATCTTTAAAGGGAAAGGAACCAGAGGTTGAGATCCATGAAATTGATACTAACTTGGAGGCTACTCAATCTAACAAGGAAACTCTTGTAACTACACCCAATGAAGAGATTGAAGATGTGGGGACCGAACATGTCCTCACTCTTGAATATCAATATGAATTGTTTGAGGATGCCAAGAGGGAAGCTGATGTCAAGGAACAAGCTGAGGCACTTGATAAGCAACAAGAATCTGAAGCTAAAGCTAAAGTAGAAGAGCTAGCAAGAAAACAAAAGGAAAAGGAATATTTGATGCAACTAAAAAAGGAACAAGAATTGAAAGCCAAGGAGGAAAGGGACAAGTTAGCTATGTTGTAGAAAATCCATGAGCTTGAGGAAGGGAAAGATCAACAAAGGAGAGAAAGAGAGGTCCTTGAGGTGAAATTCAGAGCTGTGGAAGAAGCACAAAAGAGGAAGGAAGAAGAGGAACGCTTGTTGAGAGAAAAGGAGGAAGAAGCACTTGCTAAACATGATCAGGAGTATAAGAAAGTGTGGGATAGAGTTAGGGATCTTGAAAGGAAAAGAGATCAAATGTTAGAAGAGAAGAGGTTAGAAGAAGAACTTTTACAAAAGGAGATAGAAGCCAGAAGAGTGCAAGAACACAAAGAGAAAGATGAAGCTGAAAGATTGGCCAAGGAGATGGTAGAAAAGGAGAAACAACAAGAGGTTGATTCTCAACCTAGGGAAATGGTTTGGAAACCTTTTTCTCCTGCCACTTTTTCTTCCACATAGGTAATAAATCCTTCTGCTACTCCAGCATGGATAAAGCTAAATTTAGAAAGGAAGCAAATAGTCCAACCTCAACCCTTGAATTGGGAAGAAATGATGAAAGGGATAGAGAAGGAGAGACCCAAGAAAAAGGCTAGGGTTCTCCATTCCACAAAGCTAACAAATACTGGTGAGATCATAGTTGAATGTACCATCCCAATGGTGGACAAGGATAAGCAAGATATGCAATTGACTGATTATCAATTGGGTATGGTTAATTTGGGGAAACCTACAAGAAATCAGTAGATGAACCTTATTGATATTGTGGCATCCTCCACCAAATCTTGGATGATAAATGAAAACAAAAGAAAGGATGAGCTCAAGGATCAATTGGACCAATTGCATAAGTTCTTGAAGGATGTATCTACCCCTGTTTCTTCTCAATGTGTTGCTCTAGAGACACCAATTTTGTTGAGTAAGAAGGAGGCCGATGATCTTGTACAAATGAGGAGTAAGGTTGGAATGTTGGATAGATGGATAGATAGATTAAACCAAGAGGTGGATGAGTTTATTGTTGACAATTATAAAGCTCATGAGGGTGCATTGAAGTTGGTTGAGAACATGACTTCACATGTTGAAGTCTTGGGGAAACAAGAAGAATATTATAGAGAGCATACAAAGAAACTAAAGGACATCAACAAGCTACCAAAGCAAACTCTCTTGGAGCAGTCTATCCATGATGAGGATAATGTGGACTTCATTGAAAAGATAATCAACATTATCAAATTTAGATCTACATTCATTTATGAACATAGAAATGAAGTTCAACATGCTGGTAAATATCTGAATGAGCAGGTTGATGAATTGGAAGCAGTGATTGCCATTTTGGTTAATCTAGATATCCTTGTGAAAGAGGGCCTCCCTCTTGATAAATTGAAAGAACAATGGAGTATTAGGTTTGAGGAGGTGATGCAGAAAGAGGATGATGGTGATGAATTGCTACTTGATAGACTCATGGATATCAAGGATGAAGTAAAGGCTGCTAGAAGGGAGTTAATTAAATTGAAAGATATGCAAGAGTTTGCCTCTGTCGAACTGAAGAGAATAAAATTTGAAGATGATTGGGTAGATGGGCATGATGCAGATATACTTCAACAAGTATTTACTAGCTATGATGAGTACCTCCTTGAGAAAAGAACACAAGAATGAGGTGACAGTAGAACATTCTTTCTAGTTGGCAATTTAATGACATGTTCATCCAGATAATTGCCTCTTGTATTCTTCAATAGTCAAACGACAACTTCAACCTTGGATCCCTTGCAGCTTGTTCCTCTTCTACCAACAAATTTTGGATAGAAATACATCCCTTGTCAATTGCAGAGAATCATGGATGGTTGTTTTGTGTTGCTTGGTCACCCCTTGGATTGTGGATCTCATTTTGTAGCCTTGATGGCGTCTAGTTGTCTTGGTCCTGGAGTCTATAAGTGAAACTTATTCTGATATTGTAAAGGTCAGCTAGTTGAAGAGAGGATTGGCCACCTAAGAGAGACAATAGTGATAGTTGTCATAGTTTCAAGATTTTTCGTTCTTTTCAAGCAAGATACTTTAAGAGACTTTTTACAGTTTATGCAATTAAGTTACTTTCAAAAGTTTAGTAGTTAAGTGATAATGTTAATGAATCATAGTCATTCGTATTCCAGTGAGTTTTTCTATGCATAATTGTTTCTTATTTGATGCAAATCAATAGAAGAATCTGGATCTGAGACTATTTCATTGGGTTATCTGTGAATGGGATTTATTTATATTTGTTGATCTGTTAATTTAGCAATGAGTTGGTGATGTATTTTGATTTTGAAATGAAGTTTTGATGAATGGTTATGGTTATTGAATTTGCACTATGAATGTATGCAATAGTATAGGTCATGCTATGGATTGCATCATTTTATGGTTTTTGGTTAGTTAAGGAAACACTCATTGTTAAGATACATGTATGGATGTAAAGAGATTTATGTTCATAATTTGTTGTTCTAAGCCTTGTTCTATCTTTTTCTATTTATTTACAACTCCCTGAACGTTACATTTCTTCATAGGATTCAGTTTGCATTCCTTTCACCAGCAAGCCCCTTGAATAGTACAACCTCATTGACCACTTAGCAAGAAAACAACGTTGTGACCCAACATCTAGGACCTTGGAAGGCGATCAGTTTAACGATTGTTTATCTTTTTCAGGAGAGGTAGGGTGATTACATATTTCCTGCATATTATTGTGTCAATTTGGGCATCAACATGACCACCACAATGAACCTATGAGATAGTGAAGCTACACCATAATGTTGACTGGGTCCTAATCCCATGATTGTGTCCTCTTATAAACACTACACAAGGGTAGGATGAGGAAACCATCTACCTCAAATCCATTTCCAAAACACACTTGATGATACTCACAACACCAAGAGAAACCTTTGCAAGTGGTGAGACAACTAGGAGATATTATATCTTGACTAGATGAACAATTGTCATTTCCCTTGATGTGAGATGCGCTTACCAAGATAAGGGGGGACATCTACAAGAAAAATACATCCAACACAAGGGACCCACCTTTACAAGGGGTTTCCCCACTAAGAGGTACAATCCTCTATCAATATGAATGACAACATGTCATTTTCATGTAAGGGATTCCCAATGCAATAGATGACATAATTTCTAGTCAACAACACTTTTCAATGAATCAATGACATGAGAAGACTCATAAGGCTAAGGGAGAAATTTTATATACAATTTTTTCCCAATAAATATCCAAAAATACCTGTCATTTGATGAAATAAAGAGCTATAATGCACTAGAGGATTGCAATGCACTAAAATAATATAACATACAAAAAAGACACCAGTGTGCCAAAAATAATACTAGCATATTGTTGCTCAGGTATCCAATTTTTGCATTAGAATCTAAAATTTACATTGGGTTCCAAGATTTGTGCTATAGTCCTTTTACTTCATTGTAGTCTTGAACAAATATTTAATGGATGATGGTTTCTAAGTCTCATATTCAAGGAGAACACCCTAGACTCATATAAATAATATTACTACACAAATGGAATCTTAAATGACTACAAATGATTAGGAGGCCATGGTGGTTCACACCTAATCTTTGAAACATAATCAAGTGGACAAGACACTTCCTAAGAATTGGAAGGTCAACAAGGGACTTCAAGATGACTCCAATAACATGAGGGAAAAAAGGAAATGTTCTCCACACTCTCCACTTGTCCTCCTACTGGATGAGGGGAACCAAAATGACATCCCCCTATGTTTGGTCCTAATACATAACCCAACACTAGGATGATGAAACCAACACATATTTTAATGATTTCATAACTGAATGTTTTCCATCATATTACATTCATTTCAAACCCAAATATAAATGTGATCTAGGTTCATTTTACCAACATAGCTTGATAATGATGAAAAACATACAAAGATGACATGTACATTTGACACTAATGTCAAAATGAGGTAAAGGAAACAATCACATTATCGCTACTTATATGCATAGTTTACCATCAAATTATGAGGTCTCAAAATAAAATTACAATTTCATAAGAGGACTTAAAGGTATTAAATTATACATATATACCTCTTTTTTTAAATGAGATAACCAAGAGAGATATGAAACCTTTCTCCATCTTGTGCACAATCTTAAGCCACTCTAATGGATCCGCTAGTTCCTAATGGTGGTTGAGTGTCAACAACTGCATGGTACCCATAATCCACCCCACCATTCTAGGAGATAGTTGCATGGGCCAACAAACAAATCCCCACTAAACAAGGGAGTATGGCTCACACACATGCCAAGAAATATGAAAACCATCATAACCATCATAATGTAACATGTAAACCATCAGGATTAAACAATCATAACATAATCATTCTCAAGGGAAAAATCACCAATATATAGGCATAAGAAATGAACTAAATCACATTGAAACACATTCCAATCAATTTGCATACAACATGGGCCTGGACACATATGCAGTCAATGTATCAGCCAATCACACACATGGCTAAAAATGATCTTATGCCATATACAAAATCTAAAGGAAACAAGGACAAGGGTTCCAGGGAAAGTCAAGGAATGTCATTATAGTAGCACAAGATATGTCTACAAGGATTGTGTATGCCATGATAGGGGTGATAGAAAATAAAAGGTAAACAATAATAATAGATGTTTAAATCAACTAGAAATCAGATCTAACAATGTTTACCATATGGAGTTTTAAATCAACAATAACAATGAAAGCATACAATAGAAAACTAAACACCAAATGTAGTGTTTAACGTGGAGAAAACCTTTTCAGGAAAAAACTCCACAAAAGAAGAGATGAATAGATTGTATTATCAAAATATGTGATTACAATACATCCACTCTAACTCCTCTTTAGTCTTCAATCCAATAGTATCTGAGTACCTGTAAAACCTCTCATCATGTCTCCATCTCAACCCCTCAATATATAGACTTGTGGGGGCTCAAAATACCACCATAAAACATTACCATGGGTCAAAAAAAGGTTCCAAAATACCATGGTAAAAATCCATACGACCCTTACATGTTAACATGGCCTCTTACATGACATTACACCATCTTACAAGTTGTCATAAAAATCCCTAGAAAATACTTGAGATTCTCTTACATGCATCATAGAACATCAATAGCTTATGTAAAGATTCTCTTACACTATCATAGATGATTCTCACATCTAAAATCATATCCCCCACTTTTATCCCTTACAATTGTCATAGAATCTGTCATAACATCCTTAAAAATAGGCTTTCCATGTTAGACCATTAAATGGGTATCTTTCAATAGCTAATAGCTTATTTTTCAAGGCACTGGCACGTGGAAAAAGTGCCAACTCAAAATCTCATGCCCCTTTTGATGGAGCACAATTATTCAATAACATAAATGATAGTATCCATGGAAATATAAAGTAAGAATAAACAAATAACCTATCAAATAGCCAAGGTTGAGACACCTTGATTTATGACATTCTCCCACTTGTCGAATACCTTGCAAGAGCTAGGGGAATGATACCATCATGGAATCAACTAGGTACAAGAAACAAGGCATGTGGCCTCTCTACACCAAATGAACTTATTTTTGCTCATAGGTTTGGTAAGATAATTTACAACATTCACCTGAGTGTCAATTTTCTTCAACTCAGTTTTCCCATTAGCAATCATTTCTCAAACGAAATGGTATTGAACATTCACATTCTTAGTCTGATCATGATACATAGGATTCTTGGATAAATGAATTGCACTTTGGCTATCACAACCAATATGAACTATCCGAGAATTGAATCCAATACCTGTACATAACCTTTATAACCATATTGCCTCCTTAGAAAATGGGTAGTAGCCATATACTCTACTTCAATAGTGGATAAAGAAACCATATGCTTCCTCTTACTCATCCAACTTATAGCTCCTCCAAACAAGGTAAACACATACCCACTAATGGACCTTTGACTATCCAAGTCACCTACCCAATCTACATCAACAAAACCTTGTAAGTCCAATGTCTTATCCACATTGTTAGTACAAGAATAAAGAAAACAATAATTGAAAGTACCACACAAATATCTTAACACCCTCTTTGCATAATTCTAATGCTCTCTGGCAAGGGGTGATCCCACAATACTAGTTTACAATTTTTGGCCAAACTGGACATTGAACTGAATTTTTATAACTAAATCTTCACTTTTGGGAACCTATAGCTGCTAAACCATGAGGAATTTGAAGATGATGCGAACTAGTGATTTGTGACATTTTGTCTATAGATTCTAAATATATATTTTTTATTTTTTTTTGAATCAGATTGCATTTCTTTTTCCATCTCCTTCAAAAACTAGTTTTATCAATAAACACCATTTTTAAGGAGTGATGCTCACTGTAAATAACATAAATTTTTTTTTTATGAAGGATAAAATTCTAAATTTTTCGAATTTAGATTTTTAACTATGATATCTAACAAGTTCATTTGGTTTCATAGTGTTTTATTGAATACATAAATAACATAACTTTTTTTCTATGAAGGATAAAATTCTATTTTTTTTGAATTTAGATTTTTAACTACGATATCTAACAAGTTCATTTGGTTTCATAGTGTTTTATTGAATATTTTTTCCTTAATCAAGTTTCAAAGTCAAACCAATTACAATTTAGACATAGGTGGACCATATACAACATAATTTTTTTTGTATGTATTGAAATTCAATTTTTTTTAACTGGATCAAGGACATCAATACCTAGCCCAAACATATTTTTTAGAATTTTATTTTGATAATCTACTATTTTTCCACATGTGCAAAACAAAGAGCTTGATTTTTGGTGAAAAACCTTTGTTTAATCAAACTAAAAAAAAGACACATAATAAAACCAAAACATATTAAAATTATATTCAATGGATAGCTCATTCTGAGGACTACCATCATCTAGTTGGGTTTGTGAAGTCTCCTCCATTTTCATCCTCAACCTGAGCTTCACAAGGAAATTTTTTGTAGAGATTTGGTAGAAGAGGAGGGGAAGGGGGAAAAAGGGGGGTTCGTATGGACCCCTAGTTCGAACGAACCCCCCTTTGGGGGGTCACTTGAAGGGGGGTTTGTATGGACTCTGGTTCGAGCGAACCCCCCATTTTTTTGAATTTTCCATTGTCTTCATTTTACAAAAATTGCCAAAAAGTGGGTCCCATCATTAAATAGTGTTTTCTTGAACCAGGGTCCATAGGAACCTCTTTTTGGGTCCATACAAACACCCTAGTTCGTGCAAACCCATAAAAACCATTTTTTTTTCATGGGAGCATTTTTGCAATTTTCCTTCCTCAACAGAATTATAAACCAGTATTGTGGGATCACCCCAAGGTTAGACATAAACCTGCTCAAATCTCCCATTGCTTGGGCAATAGCTGTTCTAGTGCAAACCATTGCATACATCAAACTTCCTATGGCACTAGCATATTGCAAGTTATACATATCCTAAAAATTATCTTCAAATTCAGGACACATCTAAAGCAAGCTTAGTGTCAACTGGTAAAGGAATTCTAACTAGTTTACAGTCCCACATACTAAATCTATGCAAAATAGTGCTCACATACTTACTTTGTGACAACCAAATTTTTCTATTACCTCTATTTCTACTGATTTCCTTTCCCAACTTATCTTTCTACCCCTGAATCCTTCATCTCAAATTCACTTGAAAGTTGATCTTTCAACTCACTAATCATACCTTTTGTGTTACTAAAAAATAACATATCATCCACATACAAGGCAACAATTAGTAACTAATCATCAATACATCTAATGTAAGAAAAATCATCCTCTACACTTCTATCAAACCCCAATTTTAACATGAAAGAGTCAAATTTTTGATACCACATTTGAGGTGATTGTTTTAAACCACAAAGAGACTGTTTCAACCTGCAAACCAAGTGTTCTTTTCCTTTTACCTCAAATCCTTTGGGTTGTTGTATGTATAAATTTTCTCTTCTAGATCTTCATGCAAAAAATTAATCTTAACATCCATTTTCTCAATTTCAAAATCATAAGTAGCATCTATGGATAAAATAAATCTAATAGAAGATAATTTAGCAATAGGAGAGAAAATTTCACCAAAATTAACTTCCTTTCTCTGAGAGTAGCCCTAGCTACTAGTCTAGCTTTGTACTTTTATAATGAACCGTTTGCTCCAAATTTATTTTTATAGACCCACTTACAACCAATGTCTTTCCTTCCTTTGGGTAAACGAACAAGATCCCAAGTATCACGAGTCTAAATCCATCATCTCCTATTGCATGGCTAGTTTCCAAGACTCACTATCATCTGCAAGAATAACTTCCCTATAGGATATAGGCTTATCGTCAGTACTCAATAAATAAAATATATAGGGGAAATTTGGTGGGCTATACCTTTTGACTAGATTTTGTTGTCTTGTTGATCTTCTGAGAACAGGAGTATGGGGCTCTTGTTCTTTATCTTACTCAACCTCTTCTTGGTTTCCTTCCTCATGTTCTTTGGTTTGATTAGTAACTTCATTTGAATCCTCATCTTCTTCCTCCTCATCCTCAAGTCCATCTCTCTATTCTTCCTAAGCTGCAAGTTCTTGCTTAATTTCAAAATGCATTCTCTTTTCCTTAGGTTGTTCAAAAATAACACTAAGTTCCCTAAAAATCGTGTCTCTAGAAAATATATTTTTCTTGGTTAGAGGATTCCACAACTTGTAACCTTTTACATTATCACCATATCCAATGAAAATGCACTTTTTAGCTTTTGGATCCAACTTAGTTCATTTTTATTTAGGCACATGAACATAAGCCTCACAACCAAATACTCTTAAATGTGAAACAAAAGGTTTATTACTTGTCCACTTCACAGGGTGTTGTTTCAAGAGGCTTACAAGGAGATCTATTCAACAAGTAACACATAGTAATTACATCTTCTACCCAAAAGCATCTGTCAAGCCATGAACTACTTAGCATACTTCTAGCTCTTTCCATAATTGTCCAATTCATCCTTTTTGCCACTCTATTCTATTGAGGAGTATATGGAGTAGTTTTTTTTCTAACCATTCATGCATGCTTACAAAATTAATCAAATTATTTAGAACAATATTCCCCTCCATTATCAAACCTTGAAACCTTAATATTACAATTTCTTTGCTTTCCAACTAAGGCTTTGAATTCTATAAATAGTGAAAATTTCATATTTATGCCTTATAATATATAACTAGGTATATCTTGTAACATCATCACTGAAGGAGAAAAAATATCTAGATTTTCCAATTGATTCCACATCCATAGGACCAAATACATCTAAATGAATAAGTTCCAATTTATTCTTAGATTTATTACTGCTTGAAGGAAAACATTTTCTATTTTTATTTTACAAACACACAATGTTCACAAAAATCAAAACTCTCATCAAAATAGGAGAAACCATATAACAATTTTTATTCAAAATGGTTTTTAAACCAATCTCTCTAATGTGGCCCAATCTTTGGTGCCACAACATACAATTATTTTTAGATTTTCTAGTTACATTGGTAGAATTAAAAATAGTAGTGGCTTCAAGCCTAAACAAAGTGTCCTTCCTTGTCCCTTTTTCTATCACCAAATTTCCTCTTACCAAAATGCAACCATGCTTATCAAATGTTACATGCAATTCTAAATCATTCAACTTAGAAATTGAAATCAAATTTCTTGCTAAACCCAGGATATGCAAAACACCAAAGATGGTTATTAACCTCCCATCATTGAAACACAACTTAATCTTACCCCTTCCAACAATAGGACATGCAGAGTTATCACCAAGGTAGACTTCACCTCCATCATATTTTTTATATGTGGAAAACCACACCTTATGAGGAGTCATATGGTACGAGCATCTTGAATCAATTAACCAATGTTCATTAGTCATAATATGAAGAGAAGAAACCAAAACTTTACCACTTGAATTTGAAGATTTCTCTATGAAGGAATCAATTTGTTTCTTTGGATTCCTACATTCCTTCTTCACATGTTCTCTTTCTCCATAGTTCCAACATTTTACTTTGTTATTCTTCCTAGGAGTTTTAGATCTACCCCTAGGCCCATTCTTATCTCCTTTAGTCCCTCTTTATGTGGGCTTTCCCTTGACATTGAGAGCATCACCTGAACTATCCATTGTCTTTTTCCACATTTCCTATGACAAAGTTGCTACAAGTGCATCCATATTTGGATCTTCGAGGTTAGCAATGATACCAAGAATGGAATTTTCCCACATGAGTCAGGTAAAGAGAAAAGAAGCATAATACATTTATCTTCTTCATCAACCATAACATATGTAGAGGCCAGTTGATTCAAAATAAAATTAAATGAATTTAAATGCTTGGCTATTGATTCACCTTCCTTCATCTTAAGAGAAAACAACTTCTATTTCAAGTAGAGTTTATTTACCAGTCTTTTTTCTTGGTAGATTCTCACCTATTTGGTTCCACAAAGCATGTGTAGTCTTTTCCTTTAACACATTTAGGAGAACAAAATCTGCAATACACAATTTGATAATACCTCGTGCCTTATCCATCTTCTCCCAATCTGCATCACTCATTTTTATGGGTTTCTTTTCATTTGTTACAACCACCCATTGATCTCATTCTTTAAGGAGATCCTCCATTTTCAACTTCCACAACTCATATCCCATTCCATTAAATTTTTCAATAGCCAAACGAGAATTTGTAGCCATGGTTTCAACACAAAAATTGCAATAAATAGATCAACCAAACTCCCGCTATAGCTCAAAAAACCTTTGTTCTACCACCCAAGACACAAAACTGGCTAAAATTTGATACCAAATGATAAAAAATAAAAGGTGAACAATAATAATAGAAGTTTAAATCAATTGTAAATCAGATCTAACAATGTTCACCATATGGAGTTTTTAATAAACAATAATAATGAAAGCATAGAATACAAAATTGAACACCAAACACAATGTTTAATGTGGAGAAACCCTTTTGAGAAACTCTTCTCCAATATTCAATCCAACAACTTATGAGTACTTGTAAAGCCTCTCATCATGCCTCCATCTCAACCCCTCAACATATAGACTCATGGGGGCTCAAAATACCACCATAAAACATTACCATGGGTCAAAACAAGGTTCTGAAATACAATGGAAAAAATCCATACGACCCTTATATGTGAAACATGGTCTCTTGTACATGACATTACACCCTCTTACAAGTTTTCATAAGAATCCCTAGAAAATAGGAGATTCTCTTATATGTGTCATAGACCTTTAATAACTTATGCAAATATTCTCTTACATGTGTCATAGATAATTCTCACATTCAAAATGATATACCCCACTTTTAGCCCTTGAAATTGTCAAGAATCCATCATAAAATCCTTAAAAATAGGCTTTCCATGTTGGACCACTAAATGGGCATCTTTTGACAACTAATAATTTATTTTTCAAGGCACCGACACATGGAAAAAGTGCTAACTCAAAATCTCACACAACTTTTGATGTAGCATAATTGTTTAATAATATAAATGATAATATTTGTGGCAAAATATAAAATAAGAATAAATAAATAACCTAGAAAATTGTCAAGGTTGAGACACATTGATTTTCAACAAGGGGACATTAAATTTCACTTGAATCAAGAATGCTATCTATTTTTGTCTCTTTTCTCCTCTTTAAGAAACCTTACTTAATAGACCTTATTCCCTCATCAATCTCAAATAATTTAGGATTAATAGAATTTTCCCTTTATTGTAACTTGACTAGTACTAAACCACCAGAATTAGGCGAGCCTTCTTACCTTATAGTTCTATATCTATGGGATGATCACCTGAAAGGCACCATCCCTCATCCTTCTCATTCTCTCTAAATGAAGTTCTAAGGATCGAGTGTATGTTGTTTAAGAATTGTTATTTTAGTTCATCCCATTATTTATCATGGTTTGGACCTACCTTTATGTACCATTTGAGAGCCTTACCGCTTAAATCTTCCTCAAGATCATAAATTTTAACATGGATCTCTCTTATTTTATTTATTTCCCTTGAGGATTCTAAGACAAAGATGTGTTCAAATGCTTGTTTGGTGTATTTTCTAAAAATAGGTAGCTTGATTTTGTTGTGATCCATTTGAAATATGGTTGGTGGCTCTGATTAATAATTATATTCTAAGGTTTCTCCTCTACTCAATTTCTTAGACCTTTACTCATAGTCCTTAGATCCTTATACTCTTTATCCTTGAAATCCTTAGTATTTTTTGTCACATTTCTCAACTGTCTTGTAATTTGCTTTTTTTTTTTAGTCTAATCTCTAGGGTATTCTATTTCAATAATCTTTTCTTAATATGTCTTTGGCTGATCCCACAATAGTGTATCCCGCTTTTTGGCCAAAGTAGGACATTGAAATCAACATTTTTCACCAAATTTTCACTTTCTAACACCTATAGCAACTAAAACATTACAAATTCGAAGATGATGTGAAATATTGATTTTTGAGATTTTGATTATAGATTATAAATATATATTTTTTGAAATTTTAAGAAGTAATTTGTGATATTTTTTATGTAACTTTTAATAACTCACTTTTTTATTGTTAACATTATTTTTAAAAAGTGACGTTTATTCGGTATAGCATAACTTTATTTGTAGGAAGGATAAAATTGTAAATTTATAAACATAGATTTTTAACTCAAATATCTAGAGCATAGATATTTTTCCATTATTTTTTTTTGCATAATTTATTTTTATAATGTTTTGAAGTGAGATTAGTTGCAAACATAAGTTAATTCAGTATCACATAACTTTTTTTGTATTTATTTGAATTAATTTTTTTTGTTTTTGTTGTTGTTGAAATAATAACATCAATACCTAGAAGACAATTATTTTAAATTTTAAATTTTTATCTATTTTACTTATTTTCCATATGTCTGGAACATAGACCTTCACAATTGCTAAAAAACCTATCTTCACTAGAACATAAAAATAAATATTTTCAATATTATACCTGTTGGAAATCTTAGTTTGAGTGCGACAATCCTAAAATTTATTTTTTCATATTCATTCTATTTGTTGGTCCAACCCAAAGTAAGGTCACTTTTAGGGTCTTCATTCGAAGGTATTCAAGGACCTTCATTTGAAGGTATGTCATTCCCACAAAAAAAATTTAAAAAAGCCTTCAAACAAGATAATTTCCAAAAATGGAAAAAATGGACCTTCATTTGAAGTTCATTTTTCTATTTTTGGAAATTATAACCTTCAAGCGAAGTTACTTTATTATATACCTTCAAATTAAGGTACCTTCGTTTGAAGAAATACCTTTGAACAAAAGTGCTTTTATGTTTTCACCTTCATCTAAGCTCAAAAAGTGATGTCGTACAAGTGGGACTTACTATTGCAGGTTCACACCTTCACACTCACCAATAAATTCTCTTATTGCTTCTTCCCTTGTTCAAAATATTCACTAAATGTATCCTCAAAAATATATTTACTTAAGTGGCTTGAGGGATGACTCCTAGTCCAAGGGGTTCACCTTTGCATGGTGTCATTTCAATTTAGGTGACAATATTTCATTAACTAATGATATTGTACCCAAACATATAGGGTTCCCCCATCCTTCCTCAAATTTCTTGATTGTGTTGATGTCTAATCCATTAAAAATGTATTTTAGCACTTCTTTCTTTGTATCCTTCTCTCATTTTTCCAATTCCTAGTCTCTCATCATCTTATCTCATTGGAATCCCACACCTTTTCTTACCACATTATCTAGATATTTCACACTAAGTTCCAAAGGTTTTAGATTTCTAAATAGGGTTGATAAACCCTCAAATCCATCATTAATCATAACCCCTTGATAATTTAAGTTCAAAATAAGGTTGACGATTCAAAATTCAAATGGAAGAGCACCCTTGCTTCCATGCCCTGGTTTAACACTATAGCTCCAAATCCCTTTGTTTAATGACTTCTTAAATCCATCATATTCTTTAATATGTTTCATCAATATGATCACACAATCACTTGTTTTATCAAGATGTTGTTTGGTTTATTAAATATATCTTTGTGATTGAGTGATGCAATATCATATGTCCTTATGTTTATATAATACATCTCTTTTCATAGACATAATATTCTCCAAATTATTAGAAATTTCTACATTTACTTGATCCTTAACATCCTTAGCAACAAGTGGGTGGTAGGGCTGGTGACTCTCCACATCTAGAGTTGTGGAGAGTCGGTAATCAAATGTGATTACCCATGGTCAAGGGGCGATAGGAATGACCGAGCAATATAGGTGGCAAGCCACATCATGATGTCATGGGCTTGGATAGTTGGGCGGGCATGTGGATCCACTGGCAACATCGGTGCTCAATGATATCTTGTCATCATTAGCTGATAGGCTCTACCTCTGGGATCCCCAGTGCATAGTTTGACTGAAAACTTGTCTCACACTTGAAACAGGAACGCTCGCCGTCGAGCAGTGTTTGGTTACCTGCAAACCTGCTGTTGACTGGTATTTCCTTTGGAAATGTTGCTCAAACCTTTGCCAACCTGAAGAATTTGACAGCTGTCAATCGCAAGGCACAGATGTTGCATGCCTCTCATTTTCTTGCACCAAGCACAATGCAGGTAAGAAAATTTTGCGTTGGATATACGACACCTTAAGGTCGATGTCAAATCTCAAGAGAAAATAGCTCTTCTGGCTACTTTCGTGCCTTGTTTACAGATGAAGGCACCATCGATCTCTATCATTGAAAACCTTCAAGGTTGAAAAGCTCTACACCAACACTAGTTCTTGTTTGAACAGGTACGATTCATGCCTCTTGTTCATTGCAAACTTCCTGCCTTTTCGGATTCGTTGCTCCCCTTCATGAGCTATGAGTTGTTTCACATATGATTTTTACTGCTCTAAATTGCAACCCTAATTTTTGGGGATGGTATACCATTTCTCTCACGTCATCGCCAATTTCACTACCAAATTTCAATTTATAATTGCTAGGTCAAACGATAGTGTTAATTCATAAATCCGGGTATATACTGTGTTCTGGCTTGATCGGTGATGTAAGTTTATAATTGCTAGGTCAAATGATAATGTTAATTGGGAAATTTGGGTATATACTATGTTCTAGTGTAATGTTAATTAATTAATAATATAAAGCATTTCCTTCGTATTTATCCTGTGGTTTTTCCCTTGAGGTAAGGCCTCATAGTCTTTCTCATTCGTAATTTTGGTTTTGCATTTTTGTTTTACATTATATGTGTTGTAAACTGGATTCTGGGTATTGGAATCTTCAGAGAAAATCATCCTGAGTGGATGTAACTTTGATGCTCTGAAGTAAACAAATAAATATTTCCACCGAAAAGACGAAGTTTCTAAAGTTGTTTCTCTAGGAATTTCTAGGAGGCAGACTGGTGGATTCAATATGATATAAATTTATAGGGGTTATGTTATCAAAATCTGCCATGGTAATTTTCCTCATGATGCTTGTGGCATAGTTAACTTTTCTCTTTAATTAAGTCAGTAGCTTGCTTAATGGTACATTGAAACCTGAAGGAATAATCCCTTTTTCAAGTTAGTACAAGATGAAGTTACCATACAGGCAGCAACCAAACATGAAAACTAGAAAGAACCCTAGAGAACTTATACCTCTGATCTCATGGAGACAAGAACAGAGTCATCAGCTCCCAATGTTTTAGCCATAGATAAATAGTGTTCATTTACATCAATAATAATTATGTGTGGTGCTCTAAAAGCACGTGCAGATAACATTGTAACAAGACCGATAGGACCAACCGCTAGGTCTTTTCCAGCGCATACCATCATCAGTCCATATGCGCACCACTGTCTCTCAGAATTGTACCAAGAATAAGTGCCCAATTGATTATAAATATCAATAATGGAGCAAATGTGTCATAGAAGTAGTGGATGCCAAGTAGAACATGCATTGTGAGTGTTACTATGTTACACCAATCAATGGTGCCATCCACCTTAAATTTGATTATAATGTCTAGCAACTCATTACACCCATGTGTCCTTCATGTCCCTCTGTTGTTTGATAAAAAAACTAGCTTCGTGAGCAATTTTCACAAGAAATTCGTACTTGGAATTTCTTACTTCCATTCACTTCTATCTTTTTAAAGAGTAGTCAATGCTTCTGTCAAATTTTGATCCTATACTTGGAATTTATCATGTTTGAGAGATCACAAGTAACTAAATATACTTCTTCAGCAATTTTTTTACGCTTTCTTACATCCAAGTTTCTTTTTCAAGTTGATATTCTAAGTATATCTTTATTTTTCAGCTCAAGAGTTCTTTAGATTCTCATATTTTTGACTGAGACTTCTGGGATCCGGTGCCACCAAGAAATTAGAATCTTTCTTTGGCATGGTTCTTCAACCTTTGGATCCCAATTGGCTACATTATCAGCTTCTTCTGACTTGTCTATCATTTATTTTATTCTTCATTTGGTTTTCATGTATATAAATCCTATTACCATTTAGTTTTCATTTTTAAGAAAAACCTGTATACAATGAACATGAGCTTCTGATTCACACATAGGCTTCATCCTTTTCAAACCAAGATTTTCTTGTTAAACATGCAATATATGAGTTTTAACTTGTTCATGCCTCCTATGTTAGTTTCTCCTTAATAAACTTTAGGGATTCCTATGTTCTATTATTTTGGTTTTAGATGCCATGGTTCAATACAAAAAAAATCTGGCTG
Organism: Sequoia sempervirens; assembly: GCA_007258455.2. Classification (NCBI taxonomy): domain Eukaryota; kingdom Viridiplantae; phylum Streptophyta; class Pinopsida; order Cupressales; family Cupressaceae; genus Sequoia; species Sequoia sempervirens. The sequence continues at coordinate 851,551,387 of VDFB02271358.1, read as the reverse complement.
CTTGGAATATAGGTTTATGTTTTATGTGGATCTTTGTTAGCATTTTAGTTTTCATTTTTAAGAAAAACCTGTATACAATGAACAACATGAGCTTTTGATTCACACACTGGTCAATTCTTGATGGGTGAACATTGAATGTTAAGAAAGGTTTATATTATTAAGGTTATTGGTGAATGGAGGTGTCAAAACTTCTAATCTTTGATGCCATCATCATCAGAATTCTAAACAATAGGAAGCAATGACAAGTCTGCCTTCCATAAGATTGAACTATTTAAATGTCTCAAGCCCTGCTGTTCCTGCAATACTCTTCCATTGTCTCTTTCTCACCATCACCATAAATGCAAACATTCTTCAATTTTCTTCATGATTATCAGTTTTTCAATTCTTTTTTATAATTTTTTAGTATTCTTATATAGCCTTGAGACATATCATTTTATGGATATATCATTTATGACTGCTGCAAAGCTAACAGTGTGGGTCAATAATTATTATTTCCTTAGAAGAGGCCCTTTCACCAATCTGAATGATTGGTCCTTTAAATAGTTACAAGACATGCTTGATTGTGATGTTGTCGTAATAGATTGTGGCAGTCTAATGATGGAAGTACCTTTTGGGTATGCCTTTGGTAGTTTCCTGAATGTCTAACAGTTGCACATGGACTGCAAATGTGAAAATTATGAATATTATTGCAGAAGGAGGGAATGCAACCTAAACTAAGAACCAAAGGAGAAATTCCAAGTATGTAGGGCATCCAAGATTAAGAACATGAGATTTTTTTATAATGGACTTATAATGGCAGTTTGCATGTACATATATCTGCTTGTGGTAGTTGCCTGAATGTCTAACAGTTGCACATGGACTGTAAATGTGAAAATTATGAATATTATTGCAGAAGGAAGGAATGCAACCTAAACTGAGAACCAAAGGAGAAATTCCAAGTATGTAGGGCATACAAGATTAAGAACATGAGATTTTTTTATAATGGACTTATAATGGTAGTTTGCATGAACATATATCTGCTTGAGGTTGACTGGCTACAAAATACCTGACTATATGATTTAGCAATAGCTAACTTAGGAAACTCCACTATGTGCTATGATAGGAAATGTATGTATGTACACACAATGTGTAAGTGCATAGGCCTACAAAACAGGAACAATTAAATTTTCTCAAGACTCTGAAGAGTCCCAAACAAGTTTCTGATTTGAAGCTGATAAGTTACTTTCATGATGTTGCATATGATGACAAAATAGTTGACCAAACATTTTCAAATGTTTATGTTTAGGTCTATTATGGTAGGGCATTGCTGGGTATGCCTTAAGGTTCTTTGTTTGTCTATCTTTTTGCACTTGGAACATACAAAAGAAGATTTGCTTGGGGCCACTGCATCTGCAAAAAGCTCCTTGTGTTGAACTACCACTTATATCAGAACAGCTAGCATATCTCTTTGAAGAATGAGTCATATATTAACATGCTAAATATTTGCATGAAACCAACCCTTTCCTGCTACCTTTAGAATATAAAACAGCCAATGCTTGGAAGGTATGGCTGATTGGAATTGAATTGTTTCTAATTTGTGAAGATAACAAAGCTTTGACATTCAGAATACACACCAATTTTATAGACAATGAATTGTTCCATTTTACGTCCTCATCTATAGAGAGAAAAGGAAGTCATCTCCTAGACTTGACAATATATGTATATAAAGAAATTACATTTCACTAAAAAAGACCACTAATTTCAAGCTTTGAATCACTTTGATAAGTGAAGCTGAAGCCAAAAGCAAGTCAAAAAGTGCAAGGATTAGAAACTAAAGTTCTAAGGTGAATGAGTAATTCCTTAAATGATATGGACACCATTTTTCCTTGATCTAATTATTTTGTTAAAATCACCAAATATTGGACAGTTACCTGTATGTCCTTAAGGGGAATATTTATGCATTCCCAATTAATTGATAAAGAATAAGTGAATGCTTACATTCTGAGTATGGAATTGTTGGTGTTAATAATTTTCTTAAAACCTGCATTTGTGGGTTTCATTATGCCTACCTAATAGTGCATTTCCTTCAAATCAATAGGTGGATTGTAATCTATGAACTAGAGATTGCATGCACAAAACATGACGTCATAGGTGATCCCACCTTTCTCTATAGAGAAGAAGACCAACCTATATAAAGAAATATGGAGGTTTCATCTGACCCATCTACAAACTTAGATGGAATTGGCACATCTACAAAGTCACCTCCTAAGAGATTGATGTTTGGAATTCATGCATCCCTACGCTAAAAAAATGATATCACAACTATCACCCCTGTGAAAAGCTTAAATCCTTTTCAAACAAGGTGGACAATAAAAGGTCATGTAATTATGAAAAAAGAAATCCACCAATTTAACACAAAGAAGGGACATGGCCAGGTATTCAGTTTTGATATTGTTAATAGTGAGCACACTGAAGTACGTGTTACGTGCTTCAATGAAATTGCTGACCTTCATTACAAGAATGTCGAAGTTGGTTCTGTATATACATTGTCTGGTGGGACCATCAAAGCAGAAAATAAGTTCTAACTTCTACAATAAATTGAACAGTGAAATAGAAATCACTTTAATGGATGATTCAAAGGTCGTTCTTTGTGATGATGATCTCCTGATTCCAACACATCAATTTTCTTTTACACCCATTACTGAGATCATTAATAAAGCTAATAGTTCTTCTACTGATGTTATTGGAATTGTTATATGTGTCGACTCTACCTCAACAATACAAAGAAGAGATGGGACATAGGTCTTAAGGAGGAGCGTGAAATTGGTAGACTTGTCTGCATCCACTATTAATGTCACTTTGTGGGGTCGAACAACTCAAAAGGAAGGTTTTGAACTTCAAGAAATGTACCACCTACAAAAGTCAACTGTTCTTGCAATAAAAGATGCCCGTGTACTGAGTATAATGGTAAGGTCATCAACACTCTAGCCACCTCTCAATTGTTTATTAACCCTAATATCAAAGAAACAAAAGAGCTACATTGTTGGCTTACAAAGAATGGAAATGAAATTACCATGCCAACAACAACACTTCTAGATGCACCTCTTGTTCTTTCGTTTGGAAACTCAATACACTTATTTGCTACAAACGACCTAGTAACTTCACACAACAAGAAAAAATTGCAACTGCTAAATCTACCTATTGCACTCTGTGTTGCTATAAATACACAATGCACATTATGCACTGCTACCAATGATGAGCAACTACCCCAAGAGGTACTACTAAGAAAATCTCAACATGTCATGCTTACAAAAAACCTATGGAATGGATGCAAGGTGGACTTGTAAATGGATCTCTCAAAGAGATCAAAGACATTGTATATGCCCTTGGATCTAAACCACCTGAATTACTAGCATATGTTACAGTCACATTCGATAACTATACTGGTCCACCATGGGATGAAACAAACCCAAAAACTATACCAATACAACCAGTATCACGAGGCACCCATAGACATATACCACTAACTATGGCATGGGAAATCACTATACACAAATCACAAGGCCTGCCACAATCGATATTGGAAAAATAGAAAGACAAGGCCTCACATTCACAACAATGTCTAGAATCAAATTGATACTAGGCCTTCACATAGAACCAACATTTTCTTTCGAGCGCTATGCCAAAATGAAGAAGAATCCATACAACATTATTAGAAAGAAAGGATAGGCTCACCTTCAAATCCTTTCCCAATAACATATTTAGGTAAGTGCACTTAGTAATTTTCTTAAAAAGTTAAAGAATTATATATATTCCCTCCTTTCTTAGAGCACAACCTGTCAAACTAATCAATTACAACCTTTTCCTATTGTATAGGCAGCCATTGAGATGCAGAACAAATGAACAGATCTAGATTTCAGCCATGCAACAACAAATCCATATTTCAGCCATGCAACAACGCGAGAATCTCTACACTCCACTATTGATGCTACTTTGTATACTCAATTTTTTGGTAAGTACACTTAGTACTTTTCTTAAAAAGTTAAAGAATTCCATATACTCCCTCCTTTCTTAGAGAACAACAAGTCAAACTAATCAATTACAACCTTTAAAAAGTTAAATAATTCCATATACTCCCTCCTTTCTTAGAGAACAACCAGTCAAACTAATTAATTACAACCTTTTCTTGTTGTACAGGCGGCCACTGAGATGCACAACAAACACACAAATCTAGATTTCAGCCATGCAACAATGAGAGAATCTGTAGACTCCACTATTGATGCTACTTTGTATACTCAATTATCTGTGTCTAACTTCAATTCGCACACACTTACTTTATTATCTCTTCCTTATGTTGATGCAAATTTGGCAAAGGCTTTGAATGTTTAGTAGGCTTGTGTTTATTTTAACTTTCGAGGATTGTACCCTGTATTCTTAAAGTTTGTTCATCTGGTGAGGAAAGATGATAGATTTGGAGTTCTGAGTGAGATTACTTTGCTCCTGCCTACATTCGTGCCCATCGCCCCCAACTTCCATAAATGCCACGACTTGTTTACAAATGAAGGCACCATCGACCTCTGTCATTGAACAGGTAATTTGTCGCTCCCCTTCATGCACAATTGTTTTTTCACACTAGGGCAGCTCCAACAGCACCGTCTGATAGAATCCCTTTGTTCTTTATGCTTTGATGGATGGCCTTACCCAAATCAACCACATAAGCAACCCTATCATTGCGATGATGAAACCGTTAGGGTTTTTTGGTAACGATTTTGAGTGTGAGCTATATGCCCAACAAACCCACATTTGGGTTAGGCTGGACTTTTGGTATCCGCATCTGCCTCCGATACCCTATTTTGCAAATTTAGCAAAGAAACTTGTTGTTATGCTTTGATGTATGTCCCTTTGTTATTACTCGATATTTGATACAGTGCACATTATTATAGTGCAACCCTATTTTCTAGATTGTTTCATTTAGCATCACCAATATTCTCCATAAGAACATTGTCCCTGTTTAAAATGATACCCTGCTGCCTTCATCTGCCAAGCCAATACCAGTCTAATAGAGCTTTGAACTATTACAGGAAACATATATAAAGGGAATCAGAGAAGTAAAACATGACGTTCTTCTGGAAAAGCCAAGTAAACAATAGAAGCAAAAGCTTATGACGAATTAATAAGCCTAATCCCTCCTCTGCAGCTAGTACATATGATATATGACCATAACATTATTGTTCTCAATTTTTGTCATGTATGCTAAAATTTTATATATATGATATATGATATATGACCATAACATTTTTGGGATTTCTAGGCCGCGAAAAATTTATAGGTGGTCTGCTATTTTGTAAGGGAAGCTCAATAAATTAAAAGGTAGGAAACTGCTCTGCAATCTTTTCAGGGATACCTATTAGTTCAACTGCCCCCATGAGGATGGCAGGGACACAGGGATACATGGCTCCAGAATATGTTAATACTAGGATTTTTTCTTAGAAAAATGGTGTCTTTGCTTTTGGGGTGATTCTACTGGAACTTATGTCAGGACATGAACCTGTGAGGTACGTGACTAAGGCCAACAGGCGACTGGAGAGGGTTTCTTTCATAGAGTCTATAATAAGTTCTTTCTGATGATCATGCGGAGTTTATTTCAGTCTACTCTGCATCTGAATGTGGTGTCCTCTTAGGCACAACTATGCCCTGCATTAGTGGTATCATACCAGACCACTTTGTTGTGATATCAAGCATTGATGTGAACATCCATTTTATGCTCTGGCTTGCAACATTCGTCTATTTCTATTTGTTTAGATATTTTTGAAATTTAATTTGTAACTGTCACTAGTGCCTACATAGTGGTCATTTAGTTGTTTCCCTATTTAGTTTGTTTTGTTTTGGTTTTGTGAGGGGGAGCGTTGCTAGGAGGGAGGGAATTTATTTTTGGGATTTCTGGGCCGAGGAACATTTATAGGTGGTCTGCTATTTTGTAACAAACCATGTTCAGGTCACGGGAAAACTGTTCTTCTGGACTTGCCCAGTCCATACTACCGGAAAACCTGTCTCACGCACCAGTAACAGGTTTAACCCACCGCAAACCATGTTCAGGTCATGGGAAAACTGTTAGGTCTAAACATAAATTGCATTTAATATTCTTGGTGAAAATGCTGTGAAGATATCCAAATCTAATCAAATATCTGGAGTGCCTAAAACCCAGATATATTTAGATCTTCTTTTTGTTTACTGTGTATAGATTGAAGTAGCAACTGTAGGTAGATATTGCTCTGGTAAGGTTTCGTAATTTTTTCTGGCAAACTTTACTGGAAAGTCATCTCACGTCTAATTTTTGGACAGGTCTCCAAATTGTATATATGGTCGTAACAATGGTCTGAACAATTGTAACGCCCCGCCGTGCGAACCCCAAAGGACAATAACACAATAATTACAGCACAATTTTTTTTTTTAAATAAACATAACATACATGTAATACACATTAAGTCATAACATGAATTTCAATTAAATAGATTCATTAACACATACATCCCTTGGGGTACACGAAGAGTCATTACGCGACTTAGATCCATACAACATCAATAAGGAATAAAATCCAAAGATATAAAGTAAACAATAACAAATATAACACATACATGAAAAATTCATTGATAAGAAGCCATCTACAAATAAATACAACATATGCATGATTAACATAACACATTGAATAACAACTACCATGGTCAATATCCACACCAAGTTTAACATTTCATTATAGTACAATGTTCAAAAAGTACAATGATGTAAAAGTGTTTCCAAACATAAATGGAAACCATATACAATATAACATGATACAAATAAACAAATGAATACAAAGTATCATAACTGGCTCCAAGACAAATACAACTCTGGAGTCACTGCAACAGCACCAATCCGCACCTCTCGATCCTCGACTGGGGACCCAATGGGGTGCTTAGCACGTTCCACCCGACCATGTGAGTCCGAAGACCCACCCCCCGTGCTAGGAGCTACAAGAAAGAGACCTCAACCAAGAACATCCAACAGAGAACCACAAGACTCAACGTCATACAAAAGTATCATAACACTCAGGAATTACAATGACATAATCAACCACATCCAAGAGTCATAAATCTCATCACATAAATCAAAGCAATAACCAATAAACAAATAACCAAAGGATGATCATGAAACACTTCCAAAACATAATACAATTCCAAATTGCAATTAACCAACACAATAACATCATATCACAGTACCATAAGAGTACAAGGTCGAAACCCAAACATCAACAAGATTTATACAAGACCATAGAATACACCATAGATAAAGTAGGGTAAAACCATAAATCAATTCAAACAACTATGTTTCATCAATTCAAGACAAAGAACCACTTTCAGAGGATTTCCAAAGAAGCAACATAATAAGGAGTGTTAGAGGAGAGTGTCATCGCATGGCTTAACATGGATTCTCCAGGCTACCCTATCGCAAGGTGCCGCCTCCATCTACTGGCGGATTATCCAGGCAACCCGAGCGCTAGGAGCCGCCTCCATCTATGGTTATCTAGGCTACCTATCTCAAGGAACCGCTCCATAGGGTTGCTCATGCGGAACCGCCTCTTTCCAACCACGGCCTTCTCAATCCCCTTTAGCCTGTGATAGCACTAAAAGGCGGATGAGGCATCAATTATCTTTTTAATGTGATTCTACCCACCCCCTAGTTAATTACTTAGGTTTTCACTTATTAATCACACTCTAACGAGGGCTATCCTGGCGCCCCTTTGTGCACCAACCACCCACTTAGAGCCACTCTCACTCTAGACACTCAAAACACAAAAAAAAACCAAAATCCAAGGGTTGTACAACATAACAAGAACATTAGATCACAATAGAGAAACATGCGAGGCCTTACCCATCTCGCTGTAAACACATAATCAAAATCTTACAATTCTCGTACAACCCTTTCAAAATCCAAATACCAAGGCACTTGCCACATCAAAGCTCATAGAGAGAGATCATTGACCAACCATAAAAACAAGCCTCTGGGAGATTCTCAAAAAGTTACACTAGGGTTTCCCCATGAAAATCTGACAACAATAAAAGGCAAAACCTTGAAGAACTAATTTCAATTCAAATATGATGAGAGAATACATCAAAATAAGATCAACAACTCCCTTAAACAACATCAACAACTTCGATACAAACTAAATCGGACATCCAAGGGAAACCTCTATTTTCTCCTCTCGGAATACCCAACTCAAAGAACTTCTCAATTTGACTCCTTAACAACTCCAGCAGAATCATCAATCACGACAAAGATAACATTAACCGATTTACCACTTAGGGTAAGGAACCAAAAGAAAACATATGGGTTCCCAATGAATAGCAACATACATTAGTTGAGAGAAATTCCCCAAACTCAAAATCAACTCACGAAAAGTCACATCGAAAAAAATCCATAAAACCAAACATTCAAATAATATATCCATTCATTCAATAAGAAGTAACTTGAAACAATCTAAAAAGAACATTATTTTAAAGATCAATCATTACCAACAAATTAAAACAATCATGAACAATAATACGGGTTCCCATTTTACACACATAATTCCATACAAGGAAACCATCAAACACATCAACCTTGAAGAACACTATCTTAAAACACTTACAATGAACAGGCCATCGAGACATCTCCATAAATATCCCACAAATAACACCCATCTTAAAACAATTACATAACACTTAAACCAATAATCAAAACACTTTGTTTAAAACAACAATCACTCACACCTTATAACCATAAAGACATTCCTTTAATTTAAGCATTATTTCAACGTTCTTATCACTTATTTTAACATATCCACTTAATTTGATTAAGAGAGTATTTACTACAAATAATTATATTTAAAATAACTATATCATTTATAAGATAACCATCTCCATCGACTGTTTAATACGAATCCTAATTATAACTTTAAAATGTAATACTAAGATGACAATTCTATAAATTACAACTTTATTATAATACTAAGGTGACGATACTAATGAATTATTTCACATAGTAGTTTTGATAAATAATTATCATTCATAGACTCATTAGATAACAAAAAGGGTAATTAAAACCATTTAACATTTAATCATAAATCACCTCTTAAACATAATAAATTATCTAAGAAGGCCAAAATATTCTTTTCTCATATGAATAATTTTCACATAATAACCACATAAAAAAATTTCATCTTATTTTTATTTATTTATAATTACCTATGCTTCAAGCAACTTGATTCTTCTAATAACATAATATTTATACTTTCATCATATTCCATAATCATCTAATTTTACTTAGGCAGAGCAAGCACATACAAAACTCTACTTTTCACTAATTTCTAATTTAACTATTCCACTTGGAACTAACCAAATTAAGAATAAACTAATCTACCAATGTTACACAATAAGTTCACATAGACAAAATGTATTCTTTCATTAAAACCCTATATATATGCATTAATATATTTTCTTTTAAACTTAATTTACTTTAATTCACTTATTTAACTAAATCTCTATAAAAATAAGTAATTATTTATTTCAAATTAAAGAGGAAGATATTTATTATTCCAAAGTTACCCAAATAAATACTAAATATTAACAATACAAGAATCTATGTGTCCCTCACATAATTAATACCCAATCTATATATAAATATTTATATACTTATACTTGAAAGAGAAATTATAAATCAGTCTTCTTGAAAGGTGGAACAATACCAAATTAGAGCTCGTTATTAATTTCTTTGTTTATTTATTTAAGAGGAAAAAGATAAAATGTTTAGATGACTGAGATACAAGACTAAGCTTTCGGTTAACTATACTCTTCACAACTTTCCAAACATTTATAATATCTAAATATGTTTGACCACATGTTATACCTTCACTTTCCTATGATTTAAATTCTATACTCTATTTTTACCCAATACGTACTATCCATTTTAATTCATTTTATTGTTTGTTCTAGCCATATTAATGATAATAGGTTCTATGCAATCTTTTAACAAATACAATTAAACTCATTTCAATAGATTGATTAAGAAATAACAATATTTTACTTATGATTGATTTTATATTTTATTTATTCAATTCTTTTAATATAAATAAATCATTTCCCTCCAAGTATTACTTCCCTAATAATCAATTTATTTTAACCACTAAGTTTAATAACTAACAAAATGCAGCTTATTATTATAATAAACCCTTAACATCTTTATTATTTCTCTATTTATCTCAAAACCTATCATACTAGCAGACCAAAATTTAATTTAACTCTTTATAAATTATATTTATTATCAGCAAAACGCAACCATAAGGGAGCAGCTTGACAGCAGCCTCGTATTTTAAGCATAACGCCAAAACTATAATCTGGGTATTTGAGATTTTTGGACAGCAAATAGAAAACTGGAATTTGGAGAAACCCTTTAAATTTACCAGCAAACTAGTTTGTATAAAAAAAGTTATGGATGACACAATTAGACTGTTTGAATAGAGTCACAGGAAACAGTTTACCAGTATAACAATATATATCTATTTTTTTTACAAACAGAATATAATATGTATATATATATAAACAATCGCAATAGATTTAAAATATTATAATTTAAATCAACATTTTAATGGATCTTTAATCCTAATCTCACATCTATAAATCTATAAATCTATAAAGAACCAGAGGTTCATCAATAATAAAATAGATGAATTTTCATTAAATCACTTAAGAATATGAAAGGTAAAATTTACCCAGAATACAAATAAATTTCAATCATGGAAACCCCTTTAACAATGCACACAAAGATTTAAAATTTATTTTTCAACAATCACACACAGAGATTTAAATTTTTTTTTTTTTTTACAAACACATGTTCAAATTTAAAATTTATTTAATCATGACAGCCAAGAGTATTATTTAAGCCTCTACAACATTCTATATTTCAGAGAGAGATTCCAAAAGAACTGGGGAGTTTATTTGACTCAAGCACCCTAAAGTACCGCCGCTGCCATAACAGAAGGATATCTACAACTATAACCGAAAATTTTATCAAATAATCTAATGCAAAAGATGCAAACTTCCGCACTGCTATACGTAACTAACTCTTTATAATCATTCACATAAAATATGAATATAGATTGAAACCACCACATATGATTATAAGTTGAAAACTATATCATAAAAACTTAAATCAAAACCCTAGCACCACATGAAATTTAAATCTTCAGGATGATTTACAATTCGCACACAACATATCAAAAACATAGAGAGGGGAAAGAAAATTGTACTCTTTTCCAGAGAGCATTGACAGGAAATTTCAATTGGCGTTGTAAATCAATGTTGTCTGGAACGAAAACCCTAAGCCGAACAATCCATGACAGAAGGAGCAACCCTTCGAACCCGCCAATCCCCTTTTTCTCCAGAATAATTCTCATTTAATAATTTGTTTCACGGAGTCTTTTTCCACTCCCAACGAGAAACCGTTCAACTTCCAATCGTTATGAATGAATGACAGCCACGACCCTTAATTATTATTTTATAATTTACTCTTTAATATATGAACCAAATAGGTCATCTATTAGATATTCAATAAATATTTAATAATTAAATCTTTCTTTTAGTTACAGATAAATATTTTCTCCTTAATTTACTTAAACTCAAATACAATTTTAATATTTAATCCTTTCTAATATTTTCTCACTTTAAATTTATTAATCGAATTTAAACATTAAATGATAATTACCTTGCAATATTCTATTTTTATTTATTTCTATTAACAATGTAATTTTATTCTTTCATAACCTCTAATTATATTAAAACATTTAATTAATTATTTATTTCACAAAGAAATTAATAAAAATCTTATTTTATCACATTGTTTAATTACTCATACTTCTTTTAGTTATTCTTTTATTTAATACCTCAAAACACAAACTGAATAAATTGAACCAATTCAAATCATGCCAATCTAGTAAAATATATTGGCAATAATATTTACCCTTTACGTCATTGGGATAATTACCTTTGAATCAACTAATATATTATTAATTATTATCAAATATCATTAAAAGAACAATTAATTTATTTATTTATTAATAATTCTTTACTTAATATTTTATAAAACTAATTTATTTAATTATTTATTTTCTTTTAATTAACCACTATACCTTTTAACTTTATAATCCTATTTAAATGTCGTAATTTGATCAAGAACATTTATCTACCAGAATAAATCAAATGCACTCAAAGTCCAACAAAACCTGACCTCACAACGAGTTGAAATGCATTTCAAAGACAATGCAAATGGAGGGCACTACAACAATTGTAGGCTAACAAAGATTTGATAACTACCACATTTGAAGCAAGATTAAATTAGTCTGTCAATCTATAAGAGAGATCATCTAATTCTTTATCTACAGTTTTGGTTTGAGTGATCTATTTCAAAACAACCCATTATACACCACTCAAAAAACTGGTTACAGTTACATTCCCTTTCAGCCTGCATAAGACATTTTGAAATCTGAGGAGCTGCCAAACCTGATGGTCCCTGAGCATGCCACTAGCTCTGCTGGACCATCCTTAGTCTAGTTTTTTTTGTCTCTTTTGTCAAATGTATGTTGTATTTTTTGTAACATGTTCCTCTGATTAAATAAAGCCATTTCTTTTAAAAAAAAAAGGTATTAAGACATTGATTTATTCAGTTATGGTTTTTTAAAGACATGCTCCAATTCAACTGTAATGAGCTGTCGGTACTATAAATTTTTTTATAAAAGAATTGTTATCAAGTATAGTGAAAATACAAAAAGAATAATGATTTATTCTACACCACATAATATAACTTTCTATTTTTCTAGGAATGGTTAGAGTGCTTGGATTTTCTGTCATTTAACTAGCTTGACACTGTTTGAGGGGAAAAATTTTTAAAAAGGAGAACTGAGAATATACATTTGTATTTAAATATACTTTCGCTATGTAACATTAATTTTTTTAACTTCCACACCTTCACTTTCCTATCGGCATTTTCCTTGAACCCCCCATGGGTGCAAGTGCTAGTAATTAGGAAGTTAGGCAATATACGAAACACACATTTTGGTAATCGAAACTGTCATTTCGTTCATGATTTGGGCTAATGTGAAGTGATTACGATAAGTGATCTGAGTACTCGACATCATTTCTAGGTTGGCATCATGCACAAAATTTAGGAAGAGTAATTAACACAAGTATTGGCCGAGACACTTGGCAAGCTTAATATGCATTCTTGACAGTTGGGATCTCACAACTTTCTTTAGAGCTTGGATAATCAAGTTTGTTGGTGAGTTATGGGCTTGTAAAACAGTATGGAGGAGCACTCAAAGTTCATGGTGCATATGTTCTTTGAGACATTGACAACCATGGAGTCGATACATCGATTCACCTCGATAGCTTGGTGCATCAAATGGCATTTCGCAGGGTCATCATGGATCATCGCCTCAAGCGTATACTAAAAAAAAAAATGATCCCCTCATCTTGGTCGCTGTCAAAATGGTTTTAGGGAAAGGTTTTCTAAAGAATGGCGAGTCCTTCCAGGTTGAAACAATAATTATATCTCGTTTCTTGATGGTCTTGCTTGATATTTGCATGGAAAAGAAGGATGCAATAGATTGTTAAAGAGGCTCTTCTTAGTGGATTATCTGGTCAGACTAGAGGAGGTTCTCCTCATCACCATCTCTATCATGGGGTGCCATAGCCAAAAGATCTAGCTCAATTCTATGTGCCTAGGTGGTAGTAAAATACTACCCTTTTATCCTAGATTTGAAGGGCATGGACCTGGTGGAGCACAATTTTTTTTTTGCAGTTGGTGGTGATTATCTATAGAGGGTGTTCTAGTTGTAATTGTCTTTTGGGGAGAGATGGGTTCCAGAATTCAAATCCTTCACTCTGGCTAATAGCTTCCTTGGAACTGTAGGGTCTTCCTAAAATGTTTGGGTATATTTTTGGTTTATGCTTTGTGTCAGGTGGTTCAAAAAATAGGTTATATGTTGGTTGGTAGTTGACGAATATAGTATGTTTGTAATTTCCAAAGGTTATAGATAATATCACCTCGGCTCTAGTTAGTAGGTTTGTTCTTGGCAGTCGGTATGGCCAATATGGCACTTTGTATGGGGGGAAAAAGCTTGATTTTGGTGGGTTTCACTGGCATAAGGTCTCTGCATTTTTCCACTTACATTGCATAAATTTGTATTTTTTTGGAAACTTTTAATATAAATCCTCTTACGTATCAGAAAGAAAACATCCTTAGCAACAATCCCTTTGATGTGTTCAAATATAATCGGTTGTCCTTGTGCTAGTGGATTCTTAAGATTCTCATTATCCTCACTATTCTCAATCGTAGCCCTCCTCACATGATTTAAAATTGGATTCTATCACATTTTGCATTCTCTTATGGTATATTTCATGTCCTAAAGTTGTTTCAATCTCTTTTCCTCCATGTTGAATTCCATAGCCACCTTAATCTCTTTCAAAATATATCTCAATTTCTTACTATCATCAAAATTATTTCTTTTCTATGTGCAATCCTTTATTGATATATCTTTTCTTCTCATAAAAAAATATTTTGATTTATATCCTTTCCTTACCTATTACTAAGGTCTTTACAATGGAACCAAAATATTGGTGGTAGAGGGGGCGTAAACAAAATATATAAGCTTATTCTCTTCACTATTGTATTTATATTGTTGAGTCCCAAAACCATTGCTCCACTTTTTAGAACATAATCTCACTCACAAAGCCAAGGTTGTCATTAAGTGGTTGAAATTGGTTCACTAACAAAATAATCGAGGATTTAAGGTTACCTCTACAAGATTGGGTTTTATCTCCTACACTTTGAGCTCATCTTAGGTTCAAAAGGGTGTTCCCAAGGGTACACCTTAATAATTAATAAAATCTGAAACAAAGGAAAAGAGGGGAGATAAACCAAAATGTAATCAAGATGGTTAACCTCTCTTTTCACTAGTTATTTCATTCAATTATGCATAGATGAATATAAAAAAACAAACCTAACTAATATACCAATAAAAAGGAAAGTTTTAAGAGGGTAAAATGTTGTGTACCTATTGCAAAAAGTGCTTTTTCGGGCCTCAGTAAGGACTCATTCGCCCAATGGAAAATGGGTCCCTACTAAGGTTCTAGAAAATCAATTTCTAGGTTTTGTTCTTCAATGTTTGAAGTTCCAGATCTTAGTGGGAGACTGTCAGAAACCTAAACATAAATTTTGTAGCTTAGTTTTCGTGATCTTGCAAGAAAGATGAAAACTTTGGCAACTTTGCAACTTTCTCCAATTTTTCTCTCCACTTGATCTTCAACCTAAAACCCGCAATTACAATTTTTACAATTTTCACGTAGGTCTTACTCACATTATTCTCCAATGTCTATAGGTGCACAAAATTAATTGACAAGGATAACTTCTCATGCAATCCATTGGGCCAACAAGTTTTATGGTGAAACTCTACCACTACAGTGACTATTGACAATACACAGGAAAACTGCCTAATGCCACCGTTATCTTATTGTTTCCATCATCGTAACATTTCCTGCCATCTACCAATTTCATCACTTTTATCCATTGTCTTAGCGAGCCCCGCACTATAATGTCCCATCATGTTATGTATGTTTCTATTTTTTTTATGCATTTTTATATGTTATCATGTCTAAGACATGTGGTTTTCTCGAGAGATTAGCCACATCCAAAAGTGATATATATATATTATATTCTAAATTTTTTTATGAATAATTTTATTTAACTTTTAATTAAATTAAAAGATAATGTATAATATTAAAAAAATTGGATGGTTAAAAGGTACATTCATAAAGTTTAAACGAGATCAAGTTTTATTGAAGAAAACTTTTCAAAAAGCCAAGTCCAATCATAACATCAAAAATATTAAGTGGTTAATATAATTCCAAAAGGAGGGGGATCTTTATTACCGGGTTTCCCTCATATTGGGATATGATTATTACCAACTAGCTCCCAACTAGTGAGTTTACCCTCTTTCTTAGAATTATCATCTAAAGGTTGTTGAGCACAAACTAGAGAAATAACGAACTCTAGCCAAGGAATTTTTTAAAGTGTGGCCAGCTAGGAGCACCATGTTTTTTAGAAGAGACAAAAGGAGGTCATGAGGGTTGGGACCATCCATAGGTAGCAATATATTTATTTCCCAACAATTGAGAGTCATGAGATTTGGAACCATAGTTTATTCTAGGAAATTGGTTGCAACCTCACTTGTATCCTCAACGAGAAGAATAGGAGGGAGGCAAGACTTTAGCAATAGTGTAGGGAGCATTGTCTAAGTGACCTCAAAGATCTTGTAGATGGGTCACCTTCAGTGCAAATTTTGTAGTTTGTACATAAATTTTCATAAGCGTATTAGATAAAATTATAACTTGTTTGGTGTGGAGCCTAATCAGTCTCCAAGTGGGAGATTGTTGGTATGTGATGACTGATCATGCTATACTGTACACTCTTCATGTATCCTTGCTGGGGTTTGAGGTGAGGATGGGGCCTGGGTGGGGGTTCGAGGGTAGTAGTCCCCAAGAAATCTTTTTTTCCTGATTTGCACTTCCTCACCGACAAAAAAAAATTTGACTTTGTAAAACCCTGATTCTGGAAGCTTCTAAAAAAGCTTGTTAGAATTTGTTGGGATGGGAGTTGCAGTAGTGAATTATTAGCGAGATTGTTATATGTTTTACACTAGATAATAAAATCATTGGATGGCTGCGATTTTGTGGATGTAGCTCGAATTGGGTGAACCACGTTAAATTCTCTATGTTGTTTTGTTTTTGCTATATTTTTCTGTGTTTTATTTCTCTATTTTATTGATCAAATATTCATTTAACTATTAGATATTTTCCTTCTAACCCTAACAAGTGGTATTAGAGAGGGTTGTGTTCGATTATCGTCTGCAGGAAAGTCTCATGGTTGAGTAGGAGTCTCATAGTTAAGTGGGAGCAATGGCAGACGAGGGTAAATTGAAGGTAGATAAATTCAATGGGCAGAACTATCAGTTATGGAAGATGTAGATGGAGGATTATCTCTATCATAAGGATTTATGGAGGCCATTGGAAGGAATATCCAAGAAACCGACAATAATGAGTGATGATGATTGGAATCTTCTAGACAGAAAGGCACTGGGAGCCATTCGTTTATGCCTGGCACAATTGGTGGCATTCAATATTACAACAAAAAAGACAATTCAAGAGTTGATGGAAACCCTGGTGAAGTTATATGAAAAGCCTTCCACCTCAAATAAGGTATTTCTTATGAAGCATTTATTTAATATGAAAATGGTAGAAGGTGGGTCAATTGTTGACCATTTAAATGAGTTTAATACAGTTACCAGTCAATTAACTTCTGTAAATGTGAACTTTGATGAAGAAATTAGGGCTCTTTTGATTCTATGTTCTTTGCCTGAAAGCTGGAATAACTTGGTAATGGCTGTTAGCAATTCTATTTCTAGTTCAAATACATTGAAATTTGATGATGTTGTTGGTGTTATTTTGAGCGAGGAAATTCGTAGGAAAAGCTCAGGTGGAACATCCACATCAGATAATGTTTTGAATGTAGAAAGTAGGGGCAGAAAAAAGGAGAGAGGAAGAAATTCTAGAAGTTGTGGCAAGTCACGAGGAAAATCAAAGGACAAAAGGTCCCAATCTAGAGACAAGAGGGATTGTTGGTACTGTGGTAAGCCAGGTCATTTAAAGAAAGATTGTTGGTCTCGAAAAAATAAAGGAGACAAAAAGGAAGACAATAAAGAGGAAAATGTGGTAAGTAATAAATCTAATGAGGATGATTTGATTCTTTCCCTTGATAATGCTGATGATTCTTGGGTGTTAGATTCAAGGGCTTCATTTCATGCTACGCCCCATAAAAGTTATTTTCTTGATTATGTCCAAGGGGATTTTGGGCTTGTTTATTTGGGAGATAACAAACCCTGTCAGATTGTTGGAAAGGGAAGAATCAAGATTAAGTTGCAGAATGGGAA
The DNA here is from genome assembly GCA_007258455.2 of Sequoia sempervirens. Lineage (NCBI taxonomy): Eukaryota > Viridiplantae > Streptophyta > Pinopsida > Cupressales > Cupressaceae > Sequoia > Sequoia sempervirens. The sequence goes on along the minus strand of VDFB02271358.1, from coordinate 851,533,356 downwards.
TCATTGGCTACTACATGAGGTAAGGCACGTTCCAAAGTTAAAAAGAAATTTAATTTCAGCAGGGCAACTAGATGATGAAGGTTGTGTTGTTACATTTAGTGATAAAAATTGGAAGGTTACTAAAGGTTCCTTAGTGGTAGAAAAAGGTGTGAAAGTAGGAACCTTATATCTTTGTATAGGTCATACCGTTCCTTCTACTTTAGCTATTGCAACTAAAAATCAATGTTCAAGAATAATTGTTGCAGTTTACTAGGTAGAAAATCGGACAATTGCTATGGATTCTAAATCAGCACTGTGGCATAATAGACTTGGGCATATGAGTGCAAAAGGTATGAAGTACTTCATTCAAATAATTTTTTACCAGGTTTGAAATGTGTTAATATGGATTTATGTGAAAGTTGTGTGTATGGAAAACAAAAGAGAATTAGTTTTCTCTAGGATGGGAAGCAAAAGAAAGATGAGAAGTTGGAGCTTGTGCATGCGAATGTATGGGGACCAGCTCAAGTATCTTCTCTTGGCGGCTCTCGATATTATGACACTTTTATTGATGATGCAACAAGGAAGGTATGGATTTATTTCCTTAGGTAGAAATCTGATGTATTTGAAACTTTTAAGCAATGGAGAAGCTTGGTTGAGAATGAGACAAGTAAAAAGTTAAAATGTCTTAGATTTGATAATGGTGGTGAGTATTGCAGCAAAGAGTTTGAAGATTATTGTTCCTCTAATGGTATTCGTAGGTAGAAAACGGTTCCAAAGACTCCATAGGAAAATGGAGTGGCTGAGCGCATGAACAAAACAATAATGGAGCATGCACGAACTATGAGATTGCATGTTGGGATACCTTTAAACATGTGGGTAGAGGCTGTAAACATTGATGTTTATTTAATCAATAGAGGTCCCTCTAATCCTTTGGGTTGTGGTATTCCAGAGGAAGCATGGACAAGTAAGAAGGTGAGTTATTCTTTTCTCAAGACCTTTGGTTGTGAAGTATTTGCACATGTAGATTTTGAAAATAGAACCAAGCTTGATGAAAAATCAAAGAAATGCATATTTGTTGGATATGGAATTGATGAATTTGGTTATAGGATTTAGGATTTTGAAAATAAAAAATTTGTGAGAAGTAGGGATGTCATATTCAATAAGAAAGTGTTGTACAAAGATTAGTTGCAACAGCATGAGAAGAAATAAAATGATTATGTAGTGCTGGATGATATACCAAACAATGATGTTCCAGTGGTTCCTCACACTCTGCAACAACAACAACAACAAAAACAAATACCCCAAACTCCAGTGAATGTTAGGCGATCTTCAAGGATAAGTAGACCTCCAGAAAGATTTTCTCCCTCTTTGTATTCTACTTTATTAATTGATGTTGGTGAACCAAAATGTTATAATGAAGCTATGCAGGTGGATACCAAGGTTTAGTGGGAGCATGGAATGGAAGAAGAAATGGACTCCTTGCTGAAAAATTAGACTTGGGAATTATGCAAGTTGCTTGCAGGTAAAAAGGCTTTACCAAACAAATGAGTTTATAGGATGAAAGAGGAGGATGGAGGTAAGAAAATATTCAAAGCCAGATTAGTTGTAAAGGGGTTTGCACAGAAAAAAGGGTATTGATTTTGATGAAATATTTTCTCCAGTTGTTAAAATGACTTCTATTCGTATAGTTTTAAGTATTGTGGCTACTGAAGATTTTCATTTAGAACAGCTTGATGTTACAACAACCTTTCTCCATGGTGATTTGGAAGAGGAAATATACATGGAACAACCACAAGGATTTGAGGTCAAAGGTTAGGAGAAATTGGTGTGCAGATTGAAGAAAAGTTTATATGGCTTGAAGTAAGCACCTCGACAATGGTATATTAAATTTGATAGTTTTATGGTTGAGCATGGCTACAGTTGATGTAATTCAAACCATTGTGTTTATTTTAAGAGGTTAGATGATGATAGCTACATTATTTTATGTTTATATGTTGATGATATGCTTGTAGCGGGGTCTAACATGAATCACATAAAGGAGTTAAAACAAAAATTAGCAAATTCATTTGCTATGAAGGATTTGGGGGCATCAAAGCAAATCCTTCGTATGAAGATTACAAGAGATAGGAAAAACAAAAAAATATTTTTATCTTAGGTTGATTATGTTGAAAAGGTGTTGTAGAGATTTAATATGGAGAATGCAAAAGCTGTCATCACACCTTTGCCCAGTCATGTTAAATTGACTAAGGATATGTGTCCAAAGATACAAGAGGAGGAAGAAACAATGTCCAAGGTACCATATGTTTTAGCTGTAGGTAGTTTAATATATGCCATGGTATGCACACGACTGGATATTGCACATGCTATAGGATTTGTTAGCAGGTATATGAGTCATCCCGATGTTGAGCATTGGAATGCGGTAAAATGGACTCTTAGGTATTTGAGAGGTACATCCAACAAATGTTTATGTTTTGTGGGCTCTAATCCTTATTTAAAAGGCTATGTTGTCTCAGATTTGGCATGGGATATCGTTACTAGGCATAGTACCACAAGTTATGTATTTACAGTTGGTGGGACAACAGTGAGTTAGATTTATTAGTTGCAAAAGGTGATTGTTTTATCCACCAAGGAGGTAGAGTATGTTGCTGCAATAGAGGCAGCAAAGGAGATGATATGGCTGCAAATTTTCATGGAAGAGTTGGGAAAACAACAGGCTGAAAATTACTTGTTTATAGATAGCCAGAGTGCTATACATCTTGCAAAGAATTCTTCCTTGCACTCTAAAACCAAACACATACAGTTGAGATATCATTTCATTCGGTCAGTGTTGGAGGATGAACAGGTAAAGCTAGAAAAGGTACATACAGATGCTAATCCAACATATATGTTTATGAAGGCGATGGCAAGGGAGAATATGAGTTCCTCTTCAGCTTCAATTGGCCTTCAAAGTTGAATTCAAGTATAATAGCGTAGCAGGGTCCAAGGTGCTTATTTCTAGTGGGAGTTGTAAGTGCAGCGGTGTCGTCCAAGATCAGTCTCCAAGTGGGAGATTGTTGGTATGTGATGACTAATCATGCTATACTGTACACTCTTCATGTATCCTCATCAGGGTCCATGGCTGGGCCGGGCCCTAGGTAGGGGTTCAGAGGCGGAAGCCCCCAAGAATTATTTTGTTCCGACTTCGTCACCAACAAAAGAAAAAAAACCGACTTTGTAAAACCCTAATTCTAGAAGCTTCTAAAAATATTGTTATAAGCAATTGGGACGGGAGTTGCAATAGGGAATTATTAGCCAGATTGTAATATGTTTTACAATGGAATAATAAAATCATTGGATGGTTGCGGTTTTGTGGATGTAGCTCAGACTAGGTGAACCACATTAATTCTCTATGTTGTCTTGTTTCTGCTATATTTTTCTTTGTGTTTTATTTCTCTATTTTATTGATCAAATCTTCATTTAACTATTAGATATCTTCCTTCTAACCCTAACATAACTTTAGTGTATAGATAGAAATGAATATCGACAAAATATCTTGGAAAATAACAACATTTCTATCTTTCCAAATGCTAAAGAAAATATACACCCTAAAAGCATGTCAATTTTGGCTATAATTGAAAGTAAGACAAGGTTAATCCCCTAAAACAACCATATTCGATAAAAGGGGTAGGTATGAAAGACCTAAAAAATCATAAATCCAATTTCAAGCTTCTTAACCTATGGTGAAAAACCAACAAATATGCTTGAGAGTTTGTAATTATCCACAAAATGGATAACAGGGATTAGGAATGCCCAAGTGCATTAAGTGAGAACCATATTGGCAAGAGACATTGCAATTTTTTTCTAGTGTTTTCATTGATGGCAACCCTATTCTATGATTTGATCCACACGTCATCATTTGATCATACTGACAGTCAGATTGAAGACAGTCAAGCTAGAACAGAGCATCCGACAGTTTTGTATTCATCGATTTGCATGAAATTTTTTGTTGTCATTTTGAGTTGTGGATCTTAGGGAAGATTGTTCGATGTATGACTTGTGTTATATGTGAATCTTAGTGCCTTGTATCGATTTGTGTGCAAGTCAGAAGTTTCAGTTGGTTAATTTTTTCTTCATTAGTGTATGAAGGCCAACTAAGTGGATATAGCGTGTTGCAGATATTCAAGGAGTAATTATTTAAGTGCTTTTGTATTTGAGCATTTTAATTTGGGTCCTAACTAAGTTGTGGCTGAATTTTGTGGATGTGCATTGAATATTACTCATGATTTGAGCCAACAGTTATAAATATTTTTCATGTTCTATTGAAGCTAACATGTGATTAAATCTTTAGTCGCGGATATATATAAGTGATCGATTATATCATTTTGATAGATGAGAAAAGTGTGTTAGAGTGTGTTGCGAATATAAGAAGGGTTATAGAGCGATTATGGACAATTTCACATATGAATTAAGGATTTTGTGATGTGAGTTAGAGAAAAGTAGAGAAGAAGTGCAAAATCAGTTAGAAGGTCAGAAGATCGATTGATAAGCCCAACCAGAACTGTAATTAGGAATTTGTAGATGCTACTTTCTCAGTTCAATGTTTTGGATCTAATCCAAACTTTTGTAAGGAAGTAAGCCTTTCTATTTTGAGTAGTGAGCTCTAGGAAGTGTGCCTGAATGCAAGTGCATTCCCATTTTGTAAACATATTTTTGAGTATACTCAGATCATATTATGGATTGGCCATCCACCGTGGTTTTTCCCCTAACAGGGTTTCCACGTAAAAATCCTTGTGTTATGGTGTTGTGGTTGCTTGATTTATGTTCATGCATATTTCTTTTGGTTGAATGTTATAAGCATTTTGAAGATCAGATTAATAAAGTTAATTTTTGCAGAACACTAATTCACCGCCCCTCTCAATTTTCCTTGTTTCCAACAATTGGTATCAGAGCTTAGTTCCTCGAAAGAAGTTTAACAGCTTGGAGAAGATCTTGGAAAGTGTTTCAATGGATTCAAGTAGTCTTCAACAACAAATTTTGGTGGCCCTAGATGATCTTGATCAGTCAAAATCTAAGAACCGAGAATTGCAGGAAAGTCTCATGAATGCTGGGAAAATCATTTAATCACTAAAAGACAAAATCAATGAGTCAAGAGAAAAGAGAAAAGAACTCTGTGATAATCTTAAGTAGAAAGAAAGTAGAAACATGGAAGGTGAACAATTGAGTCAAGCTTTGAAGGAGAAGACAAAAGAATGTGAAAAGGTTACTAGAGAAAATGCAATCCTGAAGCATGAGATGGAATCTATTATGATGAGGATGACCAAGGAGATTGAAGACAAAAAGAAGAATGAAGAGAAGCTTGCATAGTCCTTGAAAGAAAAGTATAAAGAATGTAGCCGAATTACTGATGGATTCAATCAGTTGGAGCTTGAATTGGAAGAATCTAAAAACAATAAGGAAGTGCTTGAAAAGAAAATTGATGATCTGAGAGATGAACTTGCTACTGCAAATGAGTACAAGGAGAAGTTCAAAGTTAGCTCAACCAAGCTTGATGAACTGATTAAAAGTTAGAGGACTAATGGTGACAAGCAAGGTCTTGGTTATGAGGAAGGAGAAAGTTCCAGATTTGGAAAAAAGAGATTTAGGCAAGGAAATCCGATGAACAAAGATGGAAGGTATTCGGTAATACAACCTAATGCTCAAAGATTCAATGGTTACTATTTTTCTTGTAACAAATTTGGTCATATGGCTTCTCAATGTAGACACAAAATGAATCCAAGTGGTCCATCATTCTCAGGTCAGTGCTTTAATTGCAATAAGTTTGGTCATAAGTCGAATGAATGTAGAAATGTGATGAACAACTTTCATAGAGATGTCAGATGTTATACATGCAATAGATTTGGCCATATTGCTAACCAGTGCAAATGAAGAGAAAATCAGTGGAACAATTGGTCTAGACAGAGAAATGTTGTGTGCTACAACTGCAAAAAATTTGGTCACACTGCTAGATTCTGTTGGAGCAAAAAGGGTCTGATAAATCAAAACATGTAGAAGAATGTTAAGGGAAAAGGAAAAGTTTCTACAGATGTGATCAGGAAACAAATGGAGAAGACATGGGTGAAAAAGAGTCCCTCTAATGTAGGAAATAGATCTACACTAGAATTTGGATCTGATAATTCCTCTGGGAATTAGTTTTAGGCCTTTGGCCTAGGGGGAGCTGTCAAGAAAATCTTTTAACCCCCTATCAGTAACTGACACTAGGATGCGGATGAGTACATTAATTGCATAGATGTTCTACAAATGTTGTTGAATCAATTGGAGAAAGTATTATGCAGTGTTAAAGGTCCACAGAAGAATTATCTTTCACAATGCATGGAAACAGGGTATCCAAATGAGTTAGGGTAAAAGCATTTATTGTGACAAAAAGGTTAGGTGTGGGAGTGATAAAAGGTCATTTCTATCTTTCATTTGTCACTTTGCATTTTGAGGAGAAGAAGTTTGGAGAGATTTGAGGTGAACTTTGGTGAATTGTGGCAAGATTCAAGTGTGAAGGAGATACATAGATCAAACGCTAATCTGATGAAAAGGTATTTATTGAAAAACTTGCAAATTTTTGAATTTGAGAAAATGGCTACTCTGTTGGTAGTTGATGTCAAGGATAGACTCTGTTCGAAATTCAAGTGGCATCCCTTCAAGTCTGTTGAGACCAAGCCCTTAGGTGCATTTTCATCTGTTTTGTACTGTGTCTTGCATATTGAAGACATTAGGGCATACATTCATGCAAATATTGAGGATTTATGGAGCTCGCAATTGTTGAATTTGTATTCCAATCATGTAGTTGGAGAGGATTTCTATGTTAAGCCAGAATTCAAAACCCTAGAAGAGAAGAAATTCATGCAAATTGTGAAATTCCCCGTGTTTGATGAAAGCGAATGGGACCGGTATATCTTGAGCTGAGTTCATTCTGAATTTATGTGGTTGAGTCAACCTTTTAAGATTACAAAAGAGGCCATAAGCGTTGTTACAGGTTTAAGTTCCTCCATTGGGTTGCCGATCTTGAAGTCCATGAAGAATCAGATGGTTACAGATGCAACCGGTTCAAATTTTGATAAAAGAGCCATGACAATTGATGATATCATTGAAGTGGATGTGAAATTTTCCTCGATGGTCATTGGTTACAAGATTTATCACTCCAGTCGGGATAATTTAGTATCCGGTACAACTATTTATGCAACATATCAGATTGTGAAGGAGAATGTAGCTAGATTATGAC
>VDFB02271358.1:851473876-851526028 GCA_007258455.2 Sequoia sempervirens | reverse complement strand
CCATGCAAGTAGGCATGTATCCATTTTATGATAGATCTAGTATATGTAGGACACAACACTAATCTTAGGTAGGCTATTAACATTATGAGGGATACTAGACCAAACTCTTCGTTGAAGGGTAGGTCCATCTTACCAATTTGGTAGATATGCGGGGGATACAATAAGTCCATGGTTGGTGGAAAAGCACTTAGGTGATGCTCTTCCTCATGCAATAGGTAGCCAAAACTCGAGGATGTATTCCAACAAGGACATCTGGACCATTTGTACTTTATTCCATTGTGCTAGCAAAATCTATCTATGTAATCATGATCTTACATCTTTATGAAAAATATGTATATGAAATTTTAATCATTACTTGTGATTATGTAATGTTAACTTATTGAAATGCAATTGGAAAGTTGAAATGGGATTATTTCGAATATACATCTTTATTATTGGAATGCAATGGGAATTGGAATGGGATATTTTAAATATGCATTTATTATTTAGAAAAAAATTATAGCTATGTAATGGTGAATTCACATACGGGTTAAAACTTAGGTGAAAACAATAGGTAAAACATCGAGCATATTACAGGTTTTGACAAAAGGTCTATAAGAATCCCCGCCAATGAAGTAGAGCCCTTCAACTTGGAGACATTTCAAGACTAATTCATTAGGACATATTATGCACTATCTAGGTTTTGGGGAGGGATTCCTAGACTAGGATATTGGTGCCCCTCATGTACATGGCCGTTGACATTTAAAATCCAATGGTGAATATTAAGTTTAACTTTGCCACATTCATTGCAAATGGTATCCACAAGTAGAGATCAAGAAGAACAACAAAGTAATAAATTTTAGGTGGTACTCTCTCTTATGCCACATGTTCTTGCATGGAGGAAGGAAAAGGTGGGATAAGGCCCTGTAGGTTCACATGGAAGATGAAAAGAGAAATCCTCTTCCAGTCCAATGCTGGATCCATGTATGGGACATGCATTGTGATGCATCAAGTTGTGTTACTTTTCTGTATTAAAGATAGTAGAGTCAACAAGATACATGGTATTATAATGAAGCCAATAGGGCATTACAATGCAACCATCAAGATTAACTATTATCCCAATCCTTAGAGATACTAACCCCCCATACATACAACTGTACATCATAGATTACAATATGCTTGAAGTGCTTGTACATTATAGGTTCTATGCAACAATTACACAAGTAAATGAACAATATACATTATCAAATATCTACTCATAGATACAAGACCTTGAACAGTGTAGTAATTACAAATGGTAATGAACCAAATACATTACAAAATTTTTTCTCCATGGATACATAACAACAAACCTTGCAAAATCAAATTGATTGCATGCCACTACCTGCGCCCCTATCTGAAGTGAATACCTCCTCCTCCTCCCTGTTCTCATTGGTGTGCCACCTTGGGTTCTTGGCATTGAGCTAATCCTATTCTGCTTTCACCTTTTCATTAAATTATTGCTGGAAGTTCTCAAAGGCATCCATGAATGTGGTTATACTATACTGCCCCACTTGCCAATTGTGACTAACATTGAGGAATTTGTGGAATTTTCCTTCGGATACTTTCATAGTCATAAAAACCTACGAAGCAATGTCAAATAATATGAGTCTTTTTAAAGACTCAGTAAGGAACCTCCTTTTTCCACTAAACTTTTCCCCATTTCTTGCTTTCCACAAATGCCAAAGGATTTCATTAGCTAAACAATGCCAAAATAGATTGCATACTTTCCCATATTTTTAATCATTGCATAATAAAATCAATTTCCAATTCACTTTGCTATTTTCCTTACAAATAAGTAGATTATTACAAACAAGTTTCTACACTTCATTTGCATACCAACAGTAAAAAAAAATGGTGAAACATTGTCTAAGGTACCCTGCAAATACTATAGATTTCAATATCATTATGTTTCCTTCTAGTTGGAATTCTTTGCAAAAGAATTAGCCATCTCAGACATGATTTCTTAGGATCAAGCACAAGGGAATAGTTTGTGGAAAATATTTCATGCTAATGTTTGTTGCTCAAGCTTGCATTCCAAGCTCTGCTGAGGTGCTCAGGTAGGGATTCACTGACTGTTATATCTCTATAAATGACTTTTTCTTGAAGGTTTATGAGTGGTATGTTTCTTTTCCATACCAACTGAATTGCAAGGTTGCTGCTTGGAATTCTTAGTTTATGTGGGGGGTACCCTCCCATACTTGTTTCAACACATAATATGTTCTCATATTGGAAGAAGGCAGTTGGAACTCTACCTAGATAGCCTCCCACTCTTTTAACTTTCCATCTATCAAGATCTCACCTAAGGTTCTCACACTTGCCTGTGCCCATTTCTTGGTTGAGCATCCTTGAAGTAAGGCCAAGGGTTTTCCATTGTGCTCTAGGTTCCACCAGATGGAATTGGATAGATGTAGAGCATTGCCATTGAAGTAGGTATACCAATGGCTAGAGACATTCTTTCTGATACCTTCGTAGGCTAAGTTCCAAATGCTCTTGAAGACCTTTGAACCAAAATGAACAATAGGATGTTTTTCAAGGAGTAGATAACTGAAGGGTAAACCTTTCCAAGTTTTAGAATGCTTGGGAGTGGCTAACTGAATGTTGTTCCAAATGAGAACCTTCCATGGCTCATTGCCCTCTAGGGCTTTAAGGATCCATTTATTGTCCAAGGCAATTCCATGCTTTTCCAAATCCTTAAGGCCCATCCCTCCTTGATCTTTTCCCATATAGTACCAATCCCACCTTACAACATGCTTCTTCCTTTTGCCTCTCCCATTAGATAATAAAAAATATTTGATCTTCTTTTGAATTTCCTTTGTTTGATAACTATTGAAAAACCAATTGAGGCAAAGTATATAGAGTAAGATGAGAGAACATTTCAGAAGATTTGGAATCTACTAGCCAAGGAGAGGTAGTGTCTATTCCACCTTTCCATCTTCTTTTCTATTTTCTCCTTAATCTAGTTCCACATTTCTTTAAGGCATGTGTTGACTGCAAATGGATACTGAGATATCTCACTTGTTTATTCGACCCTTCCCACTAGAAGTCAAATCTTTGCAACCAATCTGGGGGGTTTTCTGACCAAACCAACACTATAAACTTTTCCCTAGATATTTTGACTCCAAAGGCTTCACAGTACTGACTAAGCTTTCATATCAGCCTTTCAATGTTCTCCTCTTCAAGTTCCATAAAGATGGCTATGTCATCAACAAACTGAATATTTAGTAGTTCATTGTTATCTAGAAGACTTAGGCCTTTTACCTTTGGTGTTGTGGTATTGTCCCTAAGGAGGAAGTGCAAAGCATCCTAGGTCATGAAAAATAGGGTTGGTTCAAGGGTACAACCGCGCCTTATAGATCTTTCAAGCATAAAGCTTTATGAAAGTGAGCCATTAATATCAACTTGTGTTGAAGCATATTTGAGCAGGGTGCATATTATTTTGCAAAAGTGAAGTGGAAATCCAAAGGCTTCAAGAGTAGCCTTTAGGAAGGCTCATTCCACCCTATCATAGGCCTTTTCGAAGTCTAACAATAACATAGCAGAGTTTTGATTTGATGCTCTACTCCATTCGATCGCCTCCCAACTTGTGATGAGGTTCTTTAGAATGTATCTTCCCTTTATTAAACTTGTCTGGGTGTTGTTTATGAACTTTGGAAGAATGTTGACCATCTTTAATGCAAGTACTTTGGCCAAGATTTTATAGGAAACATGACCAAGAGTGTTATTGGTCTCTAGTTCTTCATACTGGTTTTGTCTCCTTTTGGGAGCAACCTAATTATTCCCTTATTGATGTTGGTCCCCAGTGAGCCCTTTTCAAGTGCTTCCATGTAAAATTGGTGTAGATCCTCATAGATCTAGTCTAAAAAGGTCTTATAAAACTCAACCGGGAGATCATCTGCTCCTGGAGACTTGTCATTGTTCATTAAGAAGATAACAGTTATGATTTGTTCTATGTTGATGTCCTTATCTAGGAACTCTGCATCCTCCTAGGAAATTTTCTTGGGAATTATCCTCATGATAAGCTTCCTAGTCTCTCTTCCTTAGTTTCTCCTTCAGAAGAGAAGAGCCCCTTAAAAAAAAGAAGAAATTGCTTCAAGATATCCTCTTGTGATGTGTATAGGGTGTCATTGTGACATATTTGATCAATCTTATCTTTCACACCTTTCTCTTTCAAGTATCTGAAGAAAATTTTGACCCTTTATCCCCATTTTCTAGCCAATTGAGTTTGGATCTTATATTTAGGCCTTGCAACTTGTGAGCTTGCAGCCTCCGAAGGGCATTCCTTGTTGCTATCAATTCTTCATTTGCTTCCTCATCTGCTTGGTTGTTTTGCAATTTTATCTCAATTCTCAACAATTCTTCTTGGAGGGCATTCTCCTCTCTCCTCATATCCATTTCCATATGCTTACCCATTTTTTGGCATAATACTTTCCAACCCCTTACTTTGGCCTCCCACCTTTAGATTGCTCCTTCCCCCCTTAGTGGGCTATTGATGATCCCCCTAAGAGTGCAGATGATTGCTTTGCATCTTTCATCCTTCAACAGGTTCACATTAAGAATGAAATTCAAATTCTTTTTTCGTGGCTGATTTTAAGAGTAAGGTGGCTTTTATAGGATGGTGGTCCGAGAGTGTAAAGGGGTAGACTGTTACATTCTTCCCCCCTCCAACAGTGTGAAACTAAACCAATCCGTATATGCATAGAACCTGTCAAGCCTGCAATAGATTCTCCTCCTACCTTTTTGGTCATTGCACCAAGTAAACCAAATTGACTTGCATTGGTCCTTTTTCTTTTCTATGGGGTCAATTAGGTCAAGCCTTCTTTTTCAAGTGTCAACTAGAATTTTTTCTCATTTCCTTTCTATTCCATGTCTAGACCTCCTCTTTTGTCTTCCCCATTTTCCACCATGTTGAAGTCCCCCCCAAAAATCTAGGGGATATCAGGGAGGGTTGCAAGCCATTTCCATAGTTAAATGCATTCTCTGTAGTCATTTGGGGCATATACCAAGCATATGCCAAAAATGGCACCTTCTTTATCAAATGTTTCCCATACTGCCCTACTGCAAGGGGATATCCCAATTCCTGTAAGAGATTTCTCCTAGACCTTAGCAATTAGAATAGTAGTTCCCCCCTTTCCTCTTTCATGATTAGACACCAGGGACGAGGCATTGTTCCAAATAAACCTTAGATTGGTTTCAAGTGTGAATCCTATAGCTTTTATTTCCTGTAGGAGCACAAAGTCCTTGTCTTTTTCCATATTAAGAAACCTTCGTACCATGTACTTTTTGTCTAGGGATTCCAAACCCCTCACATTCCAAGAGGTGCAATTAATGTTCATTAGGAGTAGGGTTGGTGTTTTCCTCTTTATCCTTCCTAAACATTTCAAAGTATTTAGGAGAGGTGCCCTCAATTTCCAACCTCTTAGTGCTCGGGGTGGGAAGCACTATACTAGTCTTTTTTCTTTTGTTCTTGCTCAAAATAATGCTATCACCACTAATCTTGACGACTGAACCTTTTTTACTACCCCTCCTCTTTGGGTTGGGGGGAATGGTCAGGGTAATCCCTTGACATTCATTAGGAGCCGCAACGGTTCCCCCAACAACTCTTGCAACTTCATAGATTTTTTCAACAATGGACATGGGGGGTTTTTAAGTGTTAAGTTCTTTGTTTCCCACTTGGACATCCCTTATATTCCCTGAGCAATTCAAAGAAGCTTCACTCATTTTTATCATAGTGTTCAATATTTCTTGCATTTTTTTGACACTCAATGTCATGGTTTGAGTTCTTCTTTTCCTTCCCCACCATAGTACCATATTTCCCCTTTTCCAATGTGTCATCCTATCCTACATTACCCCCTGACAACTAGGTGCACTAGGGGTACTGCCACACATTTGGACCTCCCCCACCATAGATAGGTTGGCTTCAGAGTTCACTTTCTACCTAGGGATCGAGGCCAAATGGGTCATAGTGCCCAGAGGGCATCCAACTTCAGATTGGAGGTCATTTTGTTCAAAATTGCCCACCTCATCACTGTGGCCCGCAACCTCTTCAATTGACCTGCAAGCAGGATTTTCTATCAACTGAGGCACCGATAGTCTAAAGTCCTTATATAGGAGGATTTTTGCTTTTGGATTTTTAGAGACTACATTTTTATCATTTCCCATGGTTTTCCTTAGCTTCTGTATTGCTAATTGCTGATCATTTAGCTTAGTTTCCCCATTTACAACATTAATGTTCACCTCTTTTCAAGAGTTAAGAGAGTGATTTAGAGGATTAGAGTTTATCTTAGAAGCAAGAGCCATTCCTTGGCCCTCCTCTTGCAGGGGGTTGGAGGAATTGTCTAGAAACACTGGTTTAGAAAGGGTCAGGCCTGGGGTTTCAAAGTTGACCGACTCCATAGTGGAGGGATATTTAGAGGATTCCATGCCAAGAAAATAATCTAGATCAATGGAGGTACTGGAGGGGGACTACAGGGGAGGGGATGAGCCTCCTTACACACTACCCTCTTTGGAACAATCCATGGCTGCTACACCGCCTACTTTTATGAGGTTAGGGTTTCCCCTATTTTTATTTTTCTATATAATGGGGCAATATTTTCTCACATGACCTTCACGCCTATAGAGATAGCAAGCTCGGAGACCCCCTAGGATCTCCACCTTACAAGATTGAATCCCACAATCCATCTAGATATCTAGAATGTTAGGTAATTCTTGACTGGGTGCGAGAGCAATTAGGACCCTCACATTCATATCCAAGAGGGTCACTTTTGGGTTGTCAACTCTTAATACATTGCCTAGCGACAAGGGTAGTTGGGGAATGAGATCCAAGAGCTCATGGAGAATGTCCTTTACTAGCACCCACCCAGGGTTAGACAAAGCCAAAATTTCATCCATGTTTGCCCCTACATCCAAGCAATTGCCCTAAACGTGCTTTTTCCAAATTTCTAGAAGGGGTTTTTCATTATTTTTTGATGCATTTCATGCGATTTCAAAAACACGAGAAATAAAACCTTTTGAATCATGCGAAAAAATGACACCGAGATGCCCATTTTATTTTTCCAAACATTTGCAAAAAAATTATCAAGAAATTTCCTCGACAATGTGTTATTTACATCTGCAGCCACAAAGAAAAATGCCATATTTTTTAACTTTTCCCTTTCTAAAACAATAAAATATTTAGTTGTATCATTTGGAGAAATGGGGAGATGCATAGGAAAGGTGGCAGAGTCCTTAATTCCCTCTCCGACAACATAGAAAGAACCCACACTACCACTGTAGGAGCCAACAATAAACTTCACCCTCACCGTGAGATGAGCTGCCTTCCCAGATACGACCTCACTAAAGGATTTGGATTGAGCATCTTTTATCGACTATAAACTAGAGCCAACACCTGGGGGGTCGGGGGGTTTCACACACCCTCCATAGAAGTCACCACACACACAAGCGCCAAGTAGATTCAACAATATACTAGGTAGCTTGAACACATAGAGCCTAGGGGAGGGAAGCCTCCCCCACACATGTGGGAGAAATCCCTAACCAACATCGACTCTACTTGCAGAGCCTCTCCACTTCCAAAATCCTATTTGATTTTTTAAAACATCCTTTTTCCAACTCTTTGAATATAATATCATGAAATTCTTCTAGCATCTCCTTCACTTCCAAGGTGTATCATTATTATCAACAACTATCTATCAAGTTATGTTACTTTTGAAAATCACTTTTTTAAGAAAGTACTATCACACTTGGGGGTTGGAGAAGACAAATTGAAAAATAAAATTTTGGATTTCCTAATGCCAAAGGACATAGTACCTGAATTGAGCATACATCACAACTGGGGAGATTAGTATCTCCATAATGAATCCATTGTAATGAGAGTATATGGGTAACCCGTGGATTCCAAAGTATGTACCTAGCAGGTTGGAATTTTTGGAGGTGATTTGAAAATTGAGTGAGTCTGATAAGGCTCACCTAAAGGGGTAGAAGAAAGTTTCTTTCTTCTCTTTTCTTACAATCTTCCATAATTTTATAGCTACTAGGGAAGGCCTTGAATTGATTTACTCAATGTTGGAGGCCTATAGAATGACCCAAGAATTATCAAGGCCATTTGATCTTGATAATTTTGTTAATTAGATTAGGGTGAGCATAAAGAGGTCAACATTCCATCACCAACTCCACTTTGGCGAGGATGTCCTAAAAAATTGCATAGATGACAAGGAGGCCAATGATAGGAAGATAAAAAGGTAGAGGATGCAAAGATTAAGAACATAGATCCAATTTCAAGGATCCAAATGATCCTAAAAAATATTGACAGAATAATTGGGAAAGCCCCAATTTTGGAGGAAAGGCCTACATAGTAGCCCAAGACAAATCCTTCTGTCTATTCTTTTGTTAAGAGGTCAAAGGGACCCATAATAAGGGAACCTACCCGCAAAAATGAACCACATGCAACATCATTTTATCCTCCCCACATGTCACTCTCTCCCCCATATGTACCTATTTTAGATTCCCCTCCAAGGGAACAACCTCAAAAGAAGAGAAGAATTGAGAAACCATCTTTGGTTGACTATCCCCTTGGCCTAGATGAGGAAGAGAAAATTGAGGTAATTTTAGAGGAGATAAACTAAGCAATTTCTTCTCCCCCACAGAGAAAATGTTATCAGTATGCCTCAAAGAAAATTAGGAATAAATACAACAATGAGAAGGGATGAAGCTAGTGATATAAAAGAAATGCCATGCACATAATTCATCCGTGATAATGAATTTGTAAATGTAAAGAATTCAAGGACTTTATCACAAGGTCAAGAAGGAAAGAGTTTCATGAGAATATAAATAAGAAAAAGGCAGAAGTGCACACCTGACAATATGAAGAGGTCGCAAGGAAGGTCATGGATGAAATGAATTTTGATGTCAAGAATATTTCCCCTAAAGAGGGTAAACGACTAGTAAGAGAAAGTGTGTTGCTATTACTCCCTGTGTGGGATATTTCATCAACAATAGCCCTTGACACAATAAGAAGGAAAGATGAAGAGGTATTCTCTTTAGAGGAGCAAGTGGAGTTTGCATTTTCAAGGTCAATGTTCAACCCTAAATGGGAAACCCTGGTAATATGGGCCCTTGCTCTAAATAATAATAATCCTTAGGTTGCAGAGGCAAAAAAATATATAAGAGGGAGGTTAATAATAAAAAGAGTATTAGATACTTCTTCCCCACAAGATGCCTTATTAGTGGTAGACACTTCCAAGTTCAGTGAATCAACAACAAGGAAGCTACAGAGTGAGTATGATAAATTATTGAAGGATCATGTGACACTCATTGTTGAGTACAATAAACTAACTATGTAATAAATTCATGCAACATCTCATCCAATTGGTACACAAATAGCAATTTATTCATTAGTAGGGCTTGCAGACAATCTGATAAAGGAGAATGAGGAACTTGTTGAGAAGGTTAAAGAGCTGGAAGAGGAATTAAAGAATGCTGAAAATATTAAGTATGATGAAATAATCCATTTTGTATCAAATGTTTTATGGCATAGGGTATCCAAAATTTTGGGGATATTGGAGGAATCTCATACTACTTACTCAAACCTAAAAGACGTTTATGCCAAATTGGCTAAAAATCAAGATCAATTAGAAATAATCATAAATAAATTGGTCCCTAGAATTTCAATTTTGGAAGGCATTTATAAAGGATCAAGGTTTGAAAATGATGCACCTAGTAACATTTTTCCCACCTAGAACATGGAAAAACTAGTGGGAGAAGTAAAGGAATTCATGGATAAGGTGGCATTGCACATAAGGACCAAGTTCAAACATTTTGAAAATATTGAAATAAAGATTATGCCTAGTATTTTGAATGACCGTGGGGAGCTTAAAAATTATGATGAATGGAGAGTAGGATTTAAAGCATTGGTTCCCACTCTCTCACTCTTCATCTGTGATGGTAGTAGGATTGACAAATTTTTTCTTAATACTTACATAGATAAGTGCTACATAGCATGGTTTGGAAACTTTTTGTAAGGAAACTGGTGCAATCTTGGACGCAATATTTTTGGAATATGTGCCCCATGTTGATCAAATACTTGAATTTTAGTAGCCATCAGAGAGGGAATACATAGAATGGGATAATAAGTACAACAATCTAACAAGTACTTAGTTTTATACATTTTCATTAGAGTTAAATTAGAGTTTGCAATTCATATAATAACATGGATTTCAAAGCTCCCAGTTGTCTAAAGGCACCCTTGCAGTTTTGGCACCTTTTTACCCTTTTGTGACAGACTCAAAATCAGCCCTGACGATTTATTGAAGGAATATACATTCATTATGGATGGAGAGATTTAACTAATTCATAATTCATCTTTTCCATGCTACTTCATCATTGTAGAATAAAAAATATCTCCTTCAACAACTTTGACAACTGTTTTCTCTTCTAGTGGAAGGTTCTTTTTGTCTTTTACAAATAAGTTGTCTTGTTTTTTTTTTAATCCTAGGACATGATTGCCAAATAAAAAAGTGACATCTATCCATGACCTGAACCTTGTTACTTATTTTTATAAAAGGGAATTCATGCTCATTTTATAAATGATCTTAGTGTCAACTGAGGATCAAGTATGGGCTGATTACACTTGATCCATGATGAATCAAAGCATAACAAAGCCACTAATACTCAATCTAAACATGATCAATCGAATTGAAGTTAAACTAAACATTCATCAAAGCAAAGCATTCTAAGTTACAAAAACATTTAAATTGTCTATTCTAACCCATTTGAAATTTATCTTGTTTTGGGAGTGGTGTCACATTGATGTGGAATGACAACCCTTTCCCAATCTCATGATTAGTGAGCTTGTTTCAATCGATTCTATTGAAGATAATTTATGAAATGGTCGTGAGATGTGATTGAAAACATGATTTATGCTAAGATGAGTATGATGAAAAAGCTAATCTAGATGAATTATGCTAAACTGATTCAAATATGCAGTTGATAGGCTAATATAAATGAGATTTAAACTAAAAAGATTCAAATCCTAATTATCTAATTAGCTAAATAGATGCATTATGGAAGCCATTAATGGAAGCAAAGCTATTTATGTAACTAAAATGAACGAAAATATGCTAAATGTGAGTTAAAAATGAGTGTGAGTGTGAGTGATTTTAGTAGCATAAGTTTGCTCTGAAAAAGATGGATCCATTTGTCTCCAATAGTGTTTTATTTATAGGAAAACAAATGAGAAATGAAGGGTTGAGATTAAAAAATCTAATCAACGGTCAAGGATGGAGGAAATAGGAGGCATGGATCATGGATTCTCATCAACGAGTGAGAATTGAAGATGAGATTTAATCAAGTGTTCTCATTCCTTCCAAAGTTAACTTGCACAAGAAGTTTCAAGTTAACTTGCATATGAAGCTAAGTGAGAATATTCCCTTTTTCAAATGATTGGAGGAATATTCTCATGGGTGAGGAAAAGGATATTTTGTGAATTAAAACAAAGTTTAATTGTGCAAAAGGAGAGGGAATATTCCCCTTTTGGAGGAATGTGCAAAGAAGGAATATCCCCTTACAAGTGGGGGGAAATTAGATTAATTAGATAATTGCTAATTAAACAAGGGTTTAATTATGAAATTAGGGGAATTTAGAAGAATAAAGTGATATTCATTAACAAATTTAATGAATGGGGAAAGGTGAAATGACATTTAATTAAATAATTTAGGGTTATTTAATTAAATAAGAAGACTTAGGGATTTAAATTAAATAGTTTGATTTATTTAATTTAATGAGATGAAATGTTAGCATGAAAGGGGGAAATTAACCTGTTTAAATGAATTAGGTTAATAGATGCAAATGATGCAATTAATTAAATAGCTAGGCTAATTTAATTAATTAAGTGAAAAGAGGATGGGTTTTAAGAGGAAATGATGTTAGTGTACCTGATTTGAGTGCGTGATATCATTCAGGACATTTTTTTAGTGTCTACACTTAGAATTTTGTAAGAAAAAGAGTCTATATTCTAGCTTGTATCAGTTTGGTCTAGATTTTCTAGGGAAGAACTGAGAATGTAATTGCTAATTTTGTATAATAGTACTAGCTCTATACATGAATATACTGTGACAAGTTAACAATCAACTATCTCTTGAATTGTATACTTCTTTATCACTTATGAATAAAAATTGATCAAGGATCATTTATGTTCATCGTTGCAAATTTTCTGTAATTGTGTGTTTCTTTTATAGCTTCTATTCAATTAATAGATTAAATTGTTGTATAAGGAATATTAATGGTTTTAAATGCATACGTGGATTATTAAGAAGAATTGATTATAAATTCTAAGTAATATCAGTGTAAGACATTGGTATCAATCTTTTATAGAATTGGGTTAAAATATGTTATTCAAGGTTTAATTATATTTTCTTTGACTTTGCTGCCTAGGTGCAAGGCATCGGTCTGAGTGTATGTTCTGGTTATTTTTCCATGGTCACCAAATTTGAAAATAAAATTTCCCTTACTGTTATAAGTTATTTCATAATGTTATTTCTATGTTTTTCAAATCCAAAATGCAAAAAACTTCCAAGAATCTAGCCCATCAAGTCTATTATATTTGTAATTCTTGGTCATCTTGAGAGAACATATTTGTTATAAATAAATATCCTATATAAATTATTTGAAATCCTATTACGTATTGCATAAGACCACCCTCCTAGGTTTTGAAGAGCCTAAAGTGTAAATGAGAGAATTTTCAAACCTTTCCCTTTTTCGTTGGCCAACCCCCTAAAAAAATTGAGCATAAGAGTTGGCTACTTCTTTAGATAATTTTAGGAATCAGTTGGAATCAATTAAAAAAAACCAATAGTTCCCATTATGTATATCTCATTAAGTACTTTAATTTTAAAAAGGGGGGCCCACCACCAAATCAAAAGTTATGGGCTCCAAAATTTTGCATAGGAAATATAAAATGTTGTTGGACACATAAAATAGTTCTAAAGGGGAGTTAGACATGACACACCATAAGATATCTTTGATTGGGGAATAATTTGGGTGCCACTTTTGGGTGGTTTTAGCTCATGGGTTTCTAAATACTATTTGACGGTTTCAGGTTTTTTATCTCCTTTGTATTAGGTGATCGAAATGAAGGTTGAATGTAGAGTTTTTAGATATTGTTAATTTGTAAGAATTCCTCCTGTAGAAACCTAAATTTGGACACTTAATTTATCCAAATTTCTCCCCTTTCGTCTAAGCATCCCCTTATTTGCATTAATTAAGTAATATTGCTATTATTTAATTAATATCCTTAATTCTGCCAAATCCCTAAGGTATCTAGTTAAATAATTAAATACCTCCCCCCTTCATCAAATGAATTAAATAAATATGACATTTATTTAATTCTTCATATGTCACATCCTTTTCTTAATCTTAATTATTCTCCTAATCTGATCATTAGGGATGTGCACATGCCTAATCCTTGATTAGGATGTGTCACATCCTCCAACTTTTGCAAGTTGGCCTCTAATCTATCTTAGCCACCTAACCCTCCTCTAATCCTTCATTAACTAGCTTAATCAAAATTTTAAAGAATTTTTAATTCCTTTTATCCTTCCAAGGAATATTAAATTCCTTTTTCTCTTCCCCATGTGATCTTTGACTTGTCACATCAAGTCACATGTGAACTCTCCATAATCTCTCACTTGCCTCTAATCTGTCATTAATTTGTCTAATCAAGTACTTACACAACCTTAATCACTTAATTAAGTCTCCATATCATTTATGGAATGTGTCATAAGTCAACCTTCTTAAATGATTTCTCCTTTTGGAGAATGCACTCCATTCCCCATGTGAATTTTTAATTCACATTTAATCCCCCAATGCATCCCTTGGAATTTAAAATTCCTTTTCTCATCCGCATGTGGATATTTGAGGAATTTTTAACTCATCACATGTCCTCTCACCCACATGGGGACAAGAACCTCCTTTATGAGGAGATCTTGTCCCAATCCCAAGGTACTATGTACTACCTCCATGTCATGTACTTTCCTTCCACCTCATGTACACATCATCCTTTTCAAGCCACTTCACATGCCACATGTCAAGATGTGAGGGCTTGTGAGTTCTCAACTCACCATATCCCTACATCTTGACCTTGTTGGTTTAATCCCAACCGTCCATTTCTTTTGAGCCATAGTCAAATTTTCATACTTGCACCCATTTTCACTTGTTTTTCTCATCCTCATATCATCTTATAGCTTGCATCCCTTGCCATCAAAGGAGCATACAACATCGAAGATCAAAGGGCCAACCAAAGGACAACTCAACAAGGTGAAATATTTCATTTTGCTTAGTTTAGTTAATCATTAGGCCAATCTTGAGGTGTAGGGTGTTTTTAGTTGTTATTTTCACTCTTTTTATTTTATGTTCATTTTTTAACAAGTATTTTCGCCCTATCACATTTCTGGCACACCCGGTGGGACCCACAAACAAGTCTCTTTCTTTCACGTTTGCAGTTTTTTGACTTTTTGCAAGTGCAGGTTACAGAGGGGCAGACCCGACCTGTAGAGGGGCAGACTTGACCTTCTAGGGGAAGACCCACCCTCGAGGGGTGGACCTGACCTAACCGACAAGCAGACCTGCCCTCCACAGGCGGACCCGACCTTGCCCAGGGGTAGACTTGCCCTCCACATACTCCAAAAAGTCTTTTTTTGTAAATTTTTCATAGAGGGGCGAACCTGACCTACAGACAGGAGAACTTGCCCTCTGGACAGGCAAAATTTCCCTCTAGATAGGTGAACTTTCCCTCCAGACAGACGAACTTTCCCTCCAGACAGATGAATATGCCCTAGACAGCTTTTTCCAGAAGCTGAAATTTTGGTTTTTATCACTTTTTTTTGGTTATTTTAGGTGATTCTAACCCCCTAATGTGTCTTGTTTGTGTTTGTGCAAGCATCTAATCAAAATTTTGGTAGGAAACAAGGATGAGAGTCACTAAAAAATTTCCTTGTATGGTTAGTTATTTTTCAACTATTGCTTGTCATTTTGCATACCTTAGGCACTTAGTTTAATTAGGGGTGTCAATTAACTTTGTTTGGCGTGTTTGTTGGTAAGCTATTTGATGTATCCAATCCCCTTTGGCCATTTGGCGATCCTGGGTGATGAGAAATCATAGCTTACCAGGTCCTTTGAGTCACCTCTTTTTCTTTTCTTAGTGGGGCCTGTTTGGGGATTTCATCACCCCAATGGACGATTCCAACCACGCGTACCAGTGGGGTATATAAAGGGGGGAGAGAAAAATATGTACCTCAATCCAACCACATTGTAATTGGCGAAGCATCGGGATGACGTGAAGAGTTGGTCCGAGCCTTTAGTATCTCACTAAGGCTCCCGACTCACGCTTGTAACGGGTTGGTGCTCACAGTTTGGGCCTCACGTATTGGGTGTATATCGAGGACTCCCTGGAAACCATGTTCATCCTAGAATAGAAGAATTTGTCGACCATACCCTCTCTACTAGACTCAGGTCTGTGTTGTCTGAATTGTCTTCTTTGTGTGAAACTAGTGATTGTCTAATTAATTGACTCAGCCATATCCTTTTGATTGATGTTTGCTGTGTTTTGGGTCCTTTGCCGTAGTCATCTTGTCAAAAGTCAAGTTTAAACCTGTCCAAGGACGAACCTAACCTTTGAACAAGCGAACTTAACCCACCCAGGGGCGAACTTGACCTTGAACTAGCCTTTTCCAGCCTCTTTTAGCCAATTTGGACCAACTTTAGCTCCATAGGTGAACTTTCCCTCTAGTTAGGCGAACTTGCCCTCTAGTTAGGGGAACTTTCCCTATGTACAGGCAAACCTGACCTCTAGACAGGCGAACCTCACCTTTAGAGGCGGACCTGACCCTTGATTGGTCAACTTTATCATCTGTTTCATCATTCTAGACCCTTGTTTCATCGTTTCGCGCGCTTGTTTTTCCATTCTGATCACTCATTTCCCTGTTCCGAGTAAACATTCATCCATTTCAAACCACCTTTCATATTTCAAAATATCATTTTTCCATTTCAATCATTCATTTGCTTGTTCTGAGTGAACGTTCATCTATTTCACAACCTGTTTCATCATTCCAAACTCTCGTTCTGCCATTTCGATCATTCATTTGCTCATTTCGAGTGAACGCTCATCTATTTCACATCCTGTTTCATTATTCCAAATGCTCGTTCCACTGTTCTACTCACTTGATTGACCCGTTTCGAGTAAACGTTCACCCATTTCAAACCTTCTTCTATCATTTTGAACTCGTTCAATCATTCTGATCATTCGTTTACTCGTTCCAAGTAAACATTCATCCATTCTGAACCTCCTTTTGTCATTTTGAACTCTCATTCGCCTGTTTCGATCAACCATTCACTCATTTTGAATAATCTTTCATCCATTTTGAACCTCTATCTCCTCGTTCTAAGAGTCATTTTTCCATTTTGGGTCATTGTTTACTCGTTCTGAGTAAACATCCATCCATTCTGAACCTCCCTCTCATCGTTTCGAGAGTCGTTCACCCATTTCGAGTCATTGTTTACTCGTTCCAAGTAAACATTCATCCGTTCTGAACCTCTATCTCCTCATTTTGAGAATCCTTCGTCCATTCCGAGTCATCGTTTACTCATTCCTGATTACTCCTTCATCCATTCCCATTCTCATTCATCCATTCTGAGCAATCATCACTCGTTCCGAGTGCTTGTTCGTCTATTTCGAATCTTCCTCCCCTCATTCCGAGAGTCATTCATCCATTTCGAGCATTCATCCATCCATTCCGAACATCCATCTCCTCATTTTGTGTGTTCGAACAACTATTTTTTGACCATTTTCACCTAGGGGCAGACTTGCCCAGTGAGGGGCGAACTTGACCTTTGAACCAGCCTTTTTGAGCCTGTTTTAGTCACTTTTGACCAACTTTTGCTCCATAGGCGGACTTGCCCTCTGGACTTCTTGATAGGCCCTGACCTCTGAACAGGCGAACTTTCCCTTTGGACAGGTGAACTTGACCTCTGGACCTCCCTCTGGATAGGCGAACTTTCCCTCTAGACAGGCGAACTTGACCTCTGGACAAGCGAACTTGACCTCTGACAAGTGAACTTTCCCTCCAGATAGCAAACTTTCCTCTAGATAGGTGAAATTTCCCTCTAGATAGGCGAACTTGCCCTCCCGACAAGTGAACCTGACCTCTGGATAGGCGAACTTGACCTCTGAATAGTCAGTTTCATCATCTGTTTCATCATTTCACCCCTCGCTCAGTCATTCCAAGCACCCGTTTGCCCATCATCAACACTATTCTGTAAGTCATCGTTTCATCACCAAAATCATATAAGTGCTACTTATAACATCATTAGAGTCCATATCGAACATTAATCATCCATCCCAATCACTTGGACTTCGTTTCGAGAATTTTGATTTTTATGCCGAAACTTCCGAAGGCCATAACTTTTGACTCGGGTGTCCGTTTGAGTTGAAATTTTATGGGTGGTTGCATTATGAGGTGGCATGAGGATTCCCAATTGACCTTGAGTCAATTGGACCCCGTTTGCCACATTTTTGAGGCCTCAAACTTTCATCTTGACCCTCAAAATTGAAATTTAGTGTTTTTTTTTTTTTTTTTAGTTTTTGAAAAATCATTTTCGTTAATAAATTGAAATACATGTCTCAGATTTGGGATGTTAGTTGGAAATTCATCCTATCTTAGTTTTGGGTATTTTTTGGGAAAAAACTGGACTCTCAAAAGTATGTCCATGAAGTTTCCTAAAATGGCAAAATTTGACAATTGTTGAAAAATTGCCAAATCTGGAAAAATTTGATTGTCAACAGCTTACGTCCTTTAAACCCCAGAACTTAGTGTAGAATCAATCCCATCACATCCTCCAATAATTCTAGGCTTCAATACAATCCTAATATGAACTTTAATCTAATCCAAATATGAGCTTAACTAAAACCCTAATCTGAGCTTTAGTCCATATGCAGTTAGGATCTTTGGATATCGAAACAAATCTTAAGATCCTTCCCTCCATCTTCTTCAATTTTTTCCTATTCATCCATTCATCCATTCTGAGAGTCATTCTCCCAATCCGAGCATTAGTTCATTCATTCTGATCAATCATTTACTCCCTTCAATCTTTCATCCATCCATTCTGAACCTTCGTTCCCTCTTTTTCGATCATCCGTTTACTCTTTCCTTATAAACATTCATCTATTTTGAACCTTCATATATCATCTCAAACTCTCATTTATCCAATACGATCATTCTTTTTCTCGTTCTGGGTAAATGTTCATCCATTGCAAACCTCCTTTCATCATTTCGAACTCTTGTTCTGTCATTCTGATCATTCATTTACTCGTTTCGAGTAATCATTTCAAACCTTCTTCTATTATCTTTAACTCTCGTTCTTCCATTTCGATCATTCATTTTCTTGTTTTGAGTGAACGCTCATCTATTTCTCATCATGTTTCATCGTTCTAGACTCCCATTCAGTCGTTCTGATCACTCGCTTACTCATTCTGAGTAAATGTTTATCCATTTCAAACCTCCTTCTATCATTTCAAACTTTCATTCAGTCATTCCAATCATCCGTTTACTCGTTCTGAGTAAACATTTAATCATTTCGAACTCTTGTTCAACAATTCTGATTAGTCATTCACTCATTCTGAGTAATCTTTCATCTATTCCAAACCTTCATCTTCTCGTTCCGAGAATCATTCATCTGTTGTGAGCAGTCATTTACTTGTTCTGAGTAGTTGTTCATCCATTTCGATCAATCGTTTACGCATTTTGAGTATTTTTTCATCCATTTTCTATCATCCATTTCTCCAATCAAATCATCACTTTTCCCATCCAAATCCCCTGAACTTCGTCTCAGATTATTAGCCAAATTGACCTAAGTATCTGATCTGATCGTCATCATCAACATCCGCTTAGGATTGTCATCTGTCCTTAGTTGATCATTATCATCGGCCCAATCAATCCATTTTCAATCTCAAAGTGGATTCAGTGCCACAATTATCCATTTATCCTTTAGTCCGATCAATCAACATCCTAAGTCACCTAGGATAATCTCTGAATGGGGTTTACAGTCCCTTTCGTCATCCTATCCGATCCATCAGTTGATCTTATTAGTAATCGATCGATCTTATCCAATCCAATCACCTTTGACCCAATCAATCTACTTCCATCTCAAAGTAGATTCGGTGTCGTAATCATCCTTTGATAATCAAATTCAATCGTTAGAATCAATCCCATCACATCATCCAATCATCCTAATATGAGCTTTAATCCAATCCCGATTTGAGCTTTTGTCCATTCCCATCCAAAATATTTGATTCATCCTCTTTATCCTTTCATCATCATGAATCCTTATCCTCCATCAATAGTGGTCAAGGGAAACCCTAATTATGTTGACAATGATAACGAAAGTCTTGTCGATCAAGAAGAATGTGACATGGATCCCCTTGACACTATCATTTCTAGTAAGTTTTCTCCACCCGCTTTCCAAAATCCAATCACCCCTTCGAGTTACCCTGTTATGTCTTCATCCATGCATAATCATGCTCCTTATGCTACTTTTGACAAGGGATATCCATCATATCCTTCATCCACATCATTCTCTTATCCAACAACCACATCCTCTTATCCTAGTCTGCCATCACAATACCCCTATCCTAATCCCCCATCCACATCCTCCTATCTCAATCCCTCATCCGCATATACCCACTACCCTAATCTTCCATATCAATCAGCTCACCCTAATCCTACATGCACACCTTCCTATCACGATCCCCCATCCATGTCCCCCCATCCTAATCTTCCATACCAATCAACCCCATCAACTTACCCTAATCCGATATCCACTTCTCTCTATCCTAATCCAACATCCATGTCTTCACATCTTAGTCTGCCATCCCAATACCCTTACTACAGTCCACCACCCGCATCCTCATGTCCTAATTCACCATTCCAATACCCCCATCTTAACCCTTCATCTAATCTTAATCCCCCATCTATTCCCAGTCCTGCATCCAATCCCGTTCCCTCATCTAATCCTAGTCCACCAATCCCTAGTCCTAATCCCCCACCAATCCATAATCCCTCATCCACTCCTACCACGTCATCTCAGCCTAGAGTATTCAAGTTTCTCACTCTAGAAGTTCTCCAAGGACTTATAACAAAGAAGACATCCCCCACTCCACATCTTGAAGTTGTGGAATCATTCCATCCCAACCCATCATCTGCGGTCAGTAGTAACGAGACCCCTCTCCACCCAACACCTTTCATTGATGATACCACCCCTAGCACCACTCAAACCATTGAAACCATCACATTCTCTAAATCCATTAAGCCCCCACCTCTTACCATCACATCTACCAAATCCATTGAGCACGCACTTCCTACTCTGAGAGCCGTCAAACCCATCAACGACACCCTAATCCAATCCACTTCTTCCACTCCTAGTATTATAAAAATCCATTCCTTTGAGCTACATGAACCCTCTATCCCTCCATCTTCCCCACTTGAAGAGTCCCACCAAGACTCCATTATCATGCCTCCCGCACATGATGAGTCATGCCAAGAGCCTAATCCAAAGCATGCCAACATATCCCCTTCTCCAGATCAAGATCCTACCATCCCATCTAGTCCACCTCAAGATTACAGTCCCCCATCCAGCCCTTCCCATGATCCCCTTGTCATTCAATATTCCATTGCTCAATCTCCATCTCCATCGCATAAGCCCACTACCACAAGTCTAGATCCTATCATATCCCCTAATCCCTCTCTTGATACCACCCATCCAAATGCTGCTATCCCATCATCTTCCTCTCATGATCCCCCATCATCGCCTAAAACTGCTATCCCCACAATGCTTGCATATCCCCTTGGTACTCTCACATTCTTCCATGGTGGCCTCCTTACAGAAGAAAAACACAATGTATATACCACCCATCATCCTCCACGTAATAATGGACTCACATGATGTTTTTAGAATAACACAAATCGTATCATGAATCACATGCTCAAGAAAATGAACTATCAAGGAAAAGGTCTAGGCCTTCATGAGCAAGGTATTTTAGAGCCTATCCAAGTCAAAGAACAAATCTGCATGCAATGTCTTGGACCTCTTTCCCAAGACTCACAATCTAAAGATATTGGTACAGCCTCTAGACGCCCTAAATGAGCCTTTTCCAAAAGAAATGTAGGCTCTTCCCATCACTCCACGAGATCATATGCTGCCATCCCTCCTCCTCTATTGTATCACCTCAAAACAACTGTCCATATTCTTCCTTCATCTGCTCTATCCATTTTGGGTCCTTATCTCCCTCCATCCACCATCACACATCCTCCAAGTCCTAAGTCTATTTTGGGCCCTTATATCCCAAAATCACCTCCTCCATCTCATCCTTTCATCCATCCAACACCTATCCATGTCATCCATCATAAACATCCCTCTCACATGCCCCCTAATCAGGATCAACAAAGGCACATACCTATACATTCTCCATCTACACGTAATCCTCATAATCCTACCTCCATCGCTCCACATCATCCATCTCATTACACCCATCCCATTGCTAGTAAAAGCATCTTGGATGCCTAAGCAAAAAGGCATAAATCCAAACATATCAATCAACGTCGATCAATATATTTGATATCAATTGATATTTTTAGGGTTTATATATTATATTAAATTTTATTATCCAGGCTTCTAAACTTTAGCTCATGTATTAATTTTTAAGAGTTTATTTAGTTCATATTTTAGGGTTTATAACTTATAGTTTAGGGTTTAGGTTTTATATTTTATAGTTTATAATTTAGGGCCTAAATTTTATGATTTAATGTGAGTTTAGTTTAGTCTAGGGTTTTAGGTTTTATTTATAAATGAATTTACATTTAAAAATTGGGAAAAACTATAAAAAGTAAATAAAAAATGTAAATGGTGGAGAGCCGCCAATCTCAATACCCTTCAAGTCAATTCTCATAGAGGGAGGAGATGGAAGGAAGTTGTATATGAGGTTTCTCAATGTGGCTATGCATTATGAGCTCCTATTTCTCTTCCTAACTTGTTGTTTGAAGAAATAAAAATGACCTCATGGGACAATTTTTTAAGGATTTTTGAATGGGTGCATATATATTTCTAATATGTGTAATCATTTAGGTTTGGGTGTCTACTCCTAAATGGGTACACATTTTATCAAAATGTGTGTGTTTCTAGTGATATTTTTTTGGGCCATGTTGCTTACATAAAAAGTAGACTTAACTTCTTGCACTTACTCACAAGTTATATTTTTTGATTAATCTAGTTCTTTGTTCAAAGTTTCAATAAATGTTTGGTTACTATTAGGTCTTGTTTTAATGAATATACATTCTCTTGAACTAGAGTCTAGTGAAGGTGATAAAACAATGTGAGTAGCTTGTTGTGAAGATATTTATTGTAAATTGAGTAATATATTTCTATGTTTACTTATAATTTTTATAGCATCAATATCATTTTTTGGTGGTATTTATACATTCTTCTGAATGCATATGTCATTGAATTATCTATTTTTATTATACATAAGAATTGTAGTATGTTGCTACAACATATACATTAAGAACAAAATTGTGCATGTGTATCTTATTTCCATATTTTTGGTATTTTTTGTAAAGATATTATTTTATATTTGTGATGGTATTATTCTTAATAAAATTGTAGATCTATGGATTGTTTACTTTATTGCCATTATGTATTCATCTTCATTCATATCAATTTCTTCTAGAAACATTAGAAAAGAGGACGACTTGCCATATTTTTCTTGACGTGAGTTGGAAAATATCTTTCTCATGAAAATTGTAATTAATTATTATTTATAATGTTTCAATAATTATAATAATTTTTCATTGATGGGAATAGGAAATTGTATATAAACACTTATTTTCTTGATTTCCTACATTGCTTTGTATGGCATTGCTTGTGTATTATAGCTATGTCAATGTGTATATTTTTAGTGTCACATGTAATGTACTTATCTACAAAATCTTCAATAATTGCAGTACTATCTTTACCATAGATTGGTGCATCTCTAATCCATAGAAGAAAATAGTCATGTTCATTACCATGATTTTGAAATTTAATTATAGAGAAATAATCCAAAACTTTTCCAAAAGAAAGAATCATTTGTGAATATCAAAATTTTTATTGTATTTATTCTATGTCTATAATAATGTGCACAAGTCACATAGTCTTTTTTGGTGTGATAAAATTTGTTATTTTTATTTTCTATTATATTGTTGTTTCTCTAATTTTGGTTGTGTAGCGTTGTAAATTGTCTCCCTTGAAAATTTCACACTATGTTTTGTCCCTCCTAAATTATTGAGCCTAATTAAGCTCCTAATTTCCTTATTTATGCATTCTATAGCCTATTTTTATTGTTTTCCAAGAAATCACAAGCATTGAACAAAGTTATTAATTTAATGTTTTTCCCCTGACATCCTAAGTCCTAGAAAATAGGGTTAGGACTGAGACACCCTTGGGAATCCTAGTCCCCCTATTTTGTCGAGATCCAAATTTAAATATGTGACCGGTGTTGGCATTTTAACATTCAAAATTCAAATTGCAAATGCTGGCTATTAGGATTTAATTTGTGAGAAATTGAATAAATTCCTATAAATACCTAGTTATTGCATCATTTGAAATATAACAAGAAGCAAGAGGTGAAAATTATTGTCATGAGAACTATCAAGCAAGTCAAGAGAAAAATTTCAAAGATTCATTGCAATAATTCAAGATCCAAACATTATGTAAAATCCTATGCGACTTTATGCATGTTTATATTATCATTGTTTGTGAAGGCTAACCCTTGTTGTAGGTCTCCAAGCAATTCAAGTTAATCAAGCAAGTAAAAGATCAAATACTTTGAAGTGATGTGCATGACTTCAATCCTTCAAGGAATCCTTTGAAGGGTGGTGAGTTGTAGCACTTTGTGATTTCATCATTCCTTCCTATCATTTATCCATTTATCATTGGCATTTCCATTGTGGAAGTGGAAACACTAACATGGAGTTTGACAAAGGCAAGCCCCTAAATGACACAACATTTCATCTTTTTGTGAATTTGTAGATTTTAGGTTTGGACAGGATTGAAAAGACTTTGAAGATCATTTATCCATTTTTGCATTCAAAACCATACATCTTATCAAATCATGGAAACTCACATATAGAATTATCTGACAGTGTTTCAACAAGTTTACAAGCAGAAACAAGGATCTCAAATCTAGCATCAAATGACTGAAAAAAGTAGAGGACATCCCCACAAGGACTCAGATGCCCTTTGGTGACTTTGTCGTCATATACAAACCAACATCAAACTTTCAGGATAGGTACACATCACTCCGTCCCTCCTAGATCTGCCTACAGTTCTTTGTTTCAGTCTGTCAATTGTTGGAAGCTTGCATTTTTCATATTAGGTCACATAGTCTAATTAGGTTAATAAAAACAATTCAATTCCAATTCATTCCAAGACCCTAAAAGATGTAGATCTAGGTCTAATTGGCTCATCTTCTTGGTTGAAAGTCAATCTAAATACCTTGTTGATCTCCATCTTAATGAAACATTAGAAAAAGAACTCACAACACACAAAAACACAAAATTTGAATCCTAGGTTTTTAAACATAAGACCTAGGGTTCTCTTTTTCTTTGTTTCATTTTGGTGAACCCAACCTGTTAACTTTATATACCTTCTGAAATTCACACTAGATTTAAGTTTTGCATTCCATTGTTTTGTATTCCTCACTTAGGGTTTCATTTTTGCAACATAAAAAACATAAAAATTAAAAAAAAAATTGCATATCCTATTGCATCATATGTTGCATTAAGGTTCATTTCAGTCAATTAGATCAAATCTATATTGAAAATCACATTCATAATTGACATTTTCATTGTTACATATTTTCATCTAAGTCACATTGTCTTAAATTGAGCAAATTTTGGAGAAATAGTGACTTTCAGAATTGCTTGCACACAAAAATAGAGCACTTAGACAGTCTAATAAACATTATGTTTTTTAGTTTTTAGACACCCTATCAAGGACACATATTCCCTTGGACACCTCTGTCCTTCTGCACTTGAATCAACAAAATTTTGCACACCTATGTGTCTTTGTGTTTTCAATGTATGTCTACTTGCAAATCTCTATTTTGGGAATTCCTATTTTCATTCATTTAGGTATCTTGCATTTAGCTGAAAAAGCAGAAAAAGTGAAAAAATCATGTTTTGTTTCAAAATTGCATCAAAATAATCATTTTCAGAGTTTTGAATCTTGGAATCAACCACTTTTTGTATTTTAGCATTCATGATTGTCTTGTGTTGTTCACATATTGTTACACACTTGCATTAGCATAAATTGAGAAAATTCTAGAAGCACATTTACTTTCAGACCTATTTGCAACCAGACCCAAGATCCTTGAACAAAATTACACACAATGAACTTTTGAATTTCATGAAACCCTGCCTAGGATATGGACACCCTTGGGCAACTATGTCCTCCCACTCTTTTTTCTTCAAAATTTTTATGATAAAGTTTTCTCAAGATCCTTTGTCCAAATTTGTTGCTTGTCTTCCAATCACCTATTTCATAACTCTGAACTTAAGTAAAATCATCATCATAATGGTTCAATGTTTTAATAAGATGTTGACTTCTTTGAAGTCCTCGGTTGATGTTTCAAGTTGTGTGTTTGGTGATGATCCTAATTCCAATGAGAATATTCATGATCCTTCATCTCCCAATGCATGTCCTCATGATGTAGATATCTCAGGACAAGATGAAGAGAGCACAAATGAATTCATCCATAATTATTTGTGCAACCTTAATAATAATGCAACCTTTTATCCTTCCATGAGATTACCTAATCACCTATACCAACAACCAACACCACCTATCATACCACCAAGTTTGAAATGTTTTCCACATTGCATAAGGAAAGTGACTTGTAATTCATACCTGAACCAATGCACATGGAAACACCTATCAATAACAATCACAAGGAAAGAACATCAACCAATCTTCCATCATATGAGCATAAAGTTACAAAAACACCTGTAAAATTGGAGCAAAGATATGGACAAGGATTTAAGATATTAACAAAACAAGGATGCAACATAAAGAATGAACATGAGATCCACTTGCTTTTGGAACAAACACCGTTTGAAGATACAAAAGGAATAGGTTACCAAGGTCCTCCACCTTTACATCAAACATTTGTTCCACCAACCAAGAAATACAAAGTCCATGGTCCTATTAAGAAAGGTATGCTACCCTCTTCGTGTCTTTTATCAAAGATTGAGATTAGTTTAGCTACACTATTAAAATTAGGGTTAATTACACTACCACTAGTGCGTGAACAGAAAGACAATAAACAAAAGAATATAAATACATCTTATCCTACATAACATAGAATATTTGGACATACTATTGATGAATGTCGTGCTTTAAAGAAGAAATTGAGAGAATTTGATCCTTATGGGGATCAAGTTGAACGTATGATCTAGATTAACATTCATATTCTTTTCTCTTTGCTATGTGGTAGTTGTAGTATCACAAAATACTCACTACCATGCATGGGGGTTGTAGACATGTAAAAATCACCTAACACATATCACATATCCTGCATTGCATTTTTCCATCATCGACATCATTATCATTACATTTCACATCATTTACATAATTAACCCTATTTTCCTCTATTAATTGAATAATCTTTAATTATTTAATTAATTCACCATTTCATCATTAATCTAACTTTATTCCTCTTGATTAACTAAATTAATGCAATTTATTTAATTATGTCACTAATATAAAGATATTGTTACAGAGGGAATGGTGCTTGCATGTGGGGTGATGCAGTGTCACGGCTTGTAGTAGGCAGGTCATGGTCTGCATGCTGTTTTTTCTTGCTGCATGCGTGGTCTGAGTGGTCAATAAGGGGTATGAAGATCTTTGCATTTGCGTGGGGTTTTTTTAAGCTTTTTAGGGGTGATGTTGATTGTGGGAGGCATCGTTCGGTGTGGAGGAGGCTCTCTCTTTTTTCCTTTTGTGTGAGGGTTTCGTGTTCGGCTGTTTCTCTCTTGATCTGTTGTTTGATTCATTGTTTGGTTTGGCTAAAAGGTGGTATTGGTTGGTGTTTGGCTTGGTGTTGGGAGGAGGTTTCCTTTCCTCATGGCTCATAGGGGTGTGGTTTGAGTGCTCTTTGAGTAATGGATCGAGGAGGATCGTCTCAGGTTGATTCTCCCTTGGACTATCGTGTGGCTTTTGGAAGAAAAATCTATGTCGCCTTTGATGAGGGTGATGGAGAAAAACCTGTTTGTTAATGATTCTGGGGTTTGCAGGTTTGCTCCCATTGGAGGACCACATATCCCAAAAGTTAATTGTTGTCTGGAATGATGCAAGGAAAGGCTAGTGTTGGTGATTCAACTGAAATTGATTGCAAAAGATATTGAGTATTATTCTAAACATGCATTGCTTTGAAAATTCATGGGAATGAGGGTTTTGCTCCAATTTCTTGAATTGTGGGCTCAACGGACTTGGGCTCCAGAAGGTGAAATGGAGATTATGTTGTTGGCCAATAGCTATTTCATGGTGGTTTTCAACTGCATGCCATATCGTATTATAGTTTTTGAGGGTGGACCGTATTTTCACAACCAAGTTGGTTTATTTATTAAACCCCAGAATGCGGGTTTTAATCCTTTAGAGGAGCTCCTGAATCAGGTTTCGGTGTGGGTACGTCTCCTTAGATTTCCAATTGAATATTGGCGTAATGACATTTTTCTTAATATTGCTTCGTTGTTGGGGAAACCTGTGGCTCCTTCTTAGCAAAATCAAGATAAGAAGGTAATGAATTTTTCTTGTATTTTTGTTGATATTGATTTAAGTAACCCTATTCTAGATTCCTTGGAAACTCATGTGGGTTCATATTCTTGGGTTCACTAGTTAGAGTATGAGACACTACCTTTTCGTTGTTGGCTTTGTCATGAATATGGTCATCTACAACGAAGATGCCCAAGGTCTAAATCTTCAGAGCTTTAGACTTCTCTACCTCCTCGCAACCCTCCTATGGGTGACAAAGGCAAGGCTCCCATTCCTAGTGTAGCTAAAGGTACTGAGGATTTTATTCCTTTTAAGACTCGTAATAGAAATCATGGTCGAAAGAGGAATTTTAAGGAGCGATAGGATGATGATTCTTTTAATAGATTTGAGGTTCTACATGACCTCAATCAACAGGAGGTGAACCTGGGTATGATGGTTATGGACCATGGGGTTTTGGAAGTAGTTCAGGAAGGCATTATTCTAGATCCCACTAAGCCTGTACAGGAGGCTAGTTCTTTGCAAATGGGCATGGATCTTAGTTTGGTAATTTTTGGGAGGTATGAGCCCCTCGTGGATGTGAAGATGGGGGAGGGAGCGATCTCTAATCCGTTGGTGAAAGGGGGTATGATTCGGGAAAAGGAGGTAAGGCCTCTCCTTCATTGGGAATTCTTTAGAAAGGCCTAAAAAAAGGGGCTATTAAGAAGCCTTCCAAGGTTGGGAGAAAGGACTTGGAGAAAATCAAGATGATGGGGGAGACTTTGGTGGAGTTTGGATCTGTTAAAACTATGGACTCTCATTTTTCTAATCCTCCTAAATGATTATCCTCTCTTGGAATGTAAGGGACTTAAACAATGGCCCTCAACAAAAAGTTCAAGATTTGGTGAGAATTCATTCTTGTGATGTTCTTTTTTTATAGGAGACTTAGTTTTATGTTGAGTGTATGGTTAGTTTGATGCCAAAACTATGGGGGCAGGGTGATTTCCAGTGTATCGGGGCTCAGGGTAATGTTGGGGGTGTGGCTTGTTTATGGAACCCTTTGATGATTCGTCCTCTTTGGTGGATATCCTCTAAATCTTCCATCTCAGCGGTGGCTTCAAGTCTAGAGTCGGGGGAAATTATTCTTCTGTCAAACATCTATGCGCCTACAGATTTTTCTAGTAAGCAGTATCTATGGTCTAATCTTAATTTTATTCAGAGCCTTGCTCCTCTTTTCCCTTGGATTATTGCCAGTGATTTCAATTCCATTAGTGAGTTGGATGAAAAGAAGGGAGGCATTATGCGGTCAGAGCCCCCTGCCTTCCTTCTCCATGATAACATTTTTTCCTTGAATCTTGTTGACATCAAGCCTCACAATGGTCAATTCACCTGAAACAATAGCACGTTGGGGGAAATTGTATTGCTGAGAGACTTGATCATTTCTTGGTTTCTTGTTTATGGATTGGTGGATCATGGTCAACTTGTTATGAGATTCTTGATTGGATGGGCTCAGATCATTGGCCTATCAAGTTAATGGCTACTTCGGCTCGTGTTGCTTGCTCCCCCTCTTTCAAGTTCTAGATTATGTGGTTACGCGAGCCTTCTTTGCAAGAGTATGTGGTTGAATGGTGGAGGTTGGGGAGACTTGCTTATGATACCACTATGTATTATTTTTCTAAATTGTTGCAATATGTGAAGTATCAGCTCAGATGGTGAAACATGCATTATTTTGGGAATATATTTCATGCTAAGATTTCTACTCAAGACAGTTTGGATGTTATTGCTCGTGAGATAAGGGAGTTGGGCCTTTTAGAAGATTTACTCATGAAGGAGGTGAGGGCCTTGAAAGCTCTAGAAGAGTGTGCGTTGTGTGAGGAAATATATTGGAAATAAAAGGCTCGAGTGTTGAGTGGTTATAGGAGGGGGACAAAACCACAACTTTTTTCTTCAATACAGTGAAATCTAGGAGGCATGGTAATTCTATTCATTTTATTGTGAATGACAAGGGTGAGTAGTTATCTTCTTTGCAAGATATGTCAAGAGAATCAGTTTAGTTCTTTGCTTCCCTATTTAGAGAGGATTCTCATGATGTTTAGGCTAAAGAAGATCAAGTTTTGTCTTGCATCCTCTCTATGGTAACTAGGGAGATGAATGAGCACCTTTTGAATGTTGTTCCATTGGAGGAATTGGAGGATATTGTCTTTCAGATGAAGAAGGGGAAAGCCTCGGGCCTTGATGGCTTTCCCATTGAATTCTTTCAAGAGTTTTGGGATATCATTAAGTTGGACTTATTGGAGGTGGTTCGGGAATCTCAGAGGAATAAGAAAATGTTGAGGGATTTAAACTCTACCTTCCTGAATCTCATTCCCAAGTGTGAGGGGTTAGTTAGGCTGAGTCAATTTCGTCCCATCTCCCTTTGTAATGTGGTTTATTAAATCATTTCCAAGTTGATTGCTAAAAGGTTAAAGTGTTGGCTTAGATGGCTTATCTCTGAGGAACAAAGTGGTTTTGTGGCAGATCAATTTTTTTTGGATGGGGTGGTCATTGCTACTGAAACTATTCACTCTATGGCGATTTCCAAAGAAAAGGCTATGTTCATCAAGCTAGATATGGCAAAGGACTATGATAGAGTTAAATGGTCCTTCCTTCGCAAAGTTCTTATTACTTTTAGTTTTGCTAAGGAGTGGGTTCAGTGGGTTATGTGTTGTGTTACTTCCATTTATCCTCTTGGCTGAAAGTTTGGGAAGATTGCTGAAGAGTAATGTGGAGTTGGGTCTTATTCAAGGTTGGGTGTTGGGGAAATGGCATGTCTCCTTTGTCTCACCTTCAATTTGTGGATGATACGACTTTGATAGGAATGTCTAAGATCAAAGAAGCCACGAATATGCGCAAGGCTTTAGATATTTATCTTGTTGTTTCCGACCAGCTGATTAATGAAGATAAATCCTCCATTTTCTTCTTTAATACTCTGCGGCCCATTCAACAGAGGATTGCTCATATTTTGAGGTTTTAGATTTGTTCTCTTCCTTTCACCTATCTTGGCATTCCTATTTCTTTGGGTACTCTCCACAGGGAGTCTTGGCAGAATATTCTTGATAAGTTTCATGTGAAGGTTAATCATTGAACTCATAGATGGTTGTCCTTTGTTGGGTGTGTTCAACTTCTTAAATTTGTTGTGCAGGCTCTTCCCTTCTATAGATGTATGCTTCAGGTGGCTTCGATTGAGTTTGTTAAGGATTTGGATGCTTTGGCTAGGCAATTCTTATGGGCAGGCAACTTGTCTTATTCTAAGTGGATTCTTGTGAAGTGGGATATTGTTTGCAATCCGAAGCAGTTTGGTGGCCTTGGGTTGTGGTAGTTGTCACTGATTGGGTTGGATTTGGATGCAAAGCTTTATTGGAGGTGGTGTTTGGAACAAGATCATATCTAGGCTAGAAATTTATATTATAAGTACCTTCTGGGGGTTCCAAAGGAGGACATTCCTCGTTATCCTTTGGTGGGGAAAGGCTTTGTGATTTGGGGAACGCTTAAGAAAGGGGTTGCGCTGGTCAAGGAGGGCTTGTTTTGGGTTTGTAATAGGGGGTTGAGGCTCTCTTTTGGTCTGATTCTTGGGATGAATTTTCTCCCATGTTGCGCCAGTATCCTAATCTGTTGAATTTTTTCCAGAGTTTCTTAGAGGTTGAATGGTCAAGGGTGATTGAATTCAAGACTTCTTACCCCTGTGGGAAGATGGAGGTGGCTAGGTGGAAGGATCCTTGTGATTGGCATGTTGCTAGTTCTGAAGAAGACTGTGTTGTGCTTTGAAATATTTTGGCTGGTAGACAGTGCAACTCTCTTTGGGATAAGGATACTCTTGCTTGGAGTCCTAACCCTAAGGGTACTTTTACTGTGGCTAGTGGGTATCAGGAGTTGTTGGTTTGTAAGTTTGGTGGGGTTGAGGTCCCTTGGTGGAAGCAGGTGTGGAACAAGTTCTCATGGCCAAAGTGTAATTGCTTTGTGTGGAATTTGGCCTAGAATAAATGTTTGATTTGGGATAATCTTCAAAGGAAGGGATTCCAGGGGCCTTCTATTTGTGTTTTGTGTAGCTGCAGTGAGGAGGGTTTGTCCCACCTATTTTTCTGTTGTTCTTTCTCTATGTTGCTTTGGCACTTTTGGTGGGGTGTTTGGAAACATCCTTGCATCCATGCTTCTTCCCTTGTTGAGTTCTGGGGTAGTTTGGGAAGACCTCCTTCTCAGGCCTCTTTCCTCCAGATTGTGTGGAGTATTGGTCCTACCTTTATCATTTGGAAAATCTGGCTGGAAATGAATCGCCATATTTTCCGTGGGGAAAGGCTATTGGTTCAATAGGTTTGGCACAAAATTGTTGGCATGATCCAAGAGATGATGGAAGCAAAATGTGAAGTGGTGTATCCTTTAGACATGGAGGATGATGAGATCATGAATAGATTGGGATTACGGGGAATAACTTCCTTATCTACTTGTGTTAGAATAGGTGGGCTGGCTAAAAGGAGAGTTCAAAGGGTTGGAAGATGGTTGCCTCCTCCTGTGGGTTTTTTGAAGATCAATATTGATGGCTCTTCTAGGGGTAATCTTGGACTCGCTGGGATTGGTGGAGTTGGAAGAGATTATTCCTACTTGGTTATCTCCCTTTTCTCCATTTATAAAGGTTAGCAGTCCAACAACTTTATGGAGGGGTTAGCGGTTCTTGAGGCTATTGAGTGGTCTTGTGCTTTGGGTTGGCGTAAGAATCTGACTCTCAAATTATTGTTAATTTTTTGAACGAGAAGAAGCTATTTGGTGTGGGATGGCAGTTAGATTTGATTGTTTGACGGATTTTGCAGCTGTGTTCTATGCTTGAAGTGGTGTCTTTTACCCACATCCTGCGCGAATGGAATAAGGTTTCAAATAGATTGGCCAAGTGGGTCTCTGAGCATGTTGATGGTTGGAAGGTTGAAGGTTGTGGGCAATTGCCCCCCGATTTTTGTCATGATTTAGAGAGGGTCATCTTTGATGATTTGGCCAGTTGAGGTGTTTGTTGCTGTATGGGTGGAGGTTTTGTCTTGGCTGGATTTCTTGGTGATCTTCTTTGGGAGCCTATGGGTTCCCCGATTTCTTTGTACTACTAATTTATTGCTTTCAATAAAGTTTTTACACCTTTTATTTAAATTTTTTTATGTCACTAATATACCCTATCCATATAAATCAATTAAATTGTTATCATTAATAATTTAATTTAGATCACTTTCCCTTCTCTAAACCCAAATAATTAAATCAATTATTCGAAATCATTCAACATAGTCAACAAACAAATAGATCTTTATTTGTTAAAGTCAAACATGACTTGCACGTTCATCTCCAATATTAATTAATTATTCAATTAATTAATTGTCCTCACCCTCTTTTGATTGAGTAAATCATGAACACTGATTTCTCACTCTAATTGGCTAATTAACCCATCGATTTTTCAATCCCACTTATTTCTTCAATCTCACTAACCACTCAACCTGATTTCTTCAATCCCCCTAATCATTCCATTCTAATCCCACTGATTATCTAATCAAAAACCTTAATTGGATTAATTAAAGGGGATAATTGACCAATCTATCTCCTCTCAACGACTCTCAACCATTGACCGTGATCTTTCACTATCGAATCTTGATCGTTCATATCAATCTAAAAATCTATAAAACAACCTTCTTTCTTCTCAAAAATGATTGGAAGAATCTAGAGAATTTGTGGAGAGGTTATGTTGAAATATCCATTGATTAAGTACATTTACATCTTTGATCACCCTCAATACACTTTTTGAAGCTTTTGCAACAAAAATGGAGGCTTCATATTGATCCGACGCAATCCAACATCAATACGAATTACACTTCACCATGGGATGGTAACATTGTAATGCTTTGATTCATTTTATGTTCTCTTTATGATTGCATTTGTTCTTTGAATTCTTAATTTTATAATTTCATTTTATGAGTATGGTTTGGGATTTGATCTTGTTTTGAATTAAATTGGTTTAATTCATTGTTGTTTCCTTATGCTTATTTCCCCCCTTTAGGGGTATAAAATAGGCTTTATGCAATCATATTTCATCTCGCAAGGAGTAGCATATCATCATTTATTTTTTAGGCTCATCTTTGTACCTACACTTAA
Source organism: Sequoia sempervirens (assembly GCA_007258455.2). Classification (NCBI taxonomy): domain Eukaryota; kingdom Viridiplantae; phylum Streptophyta; class Pinopsida; order Cupressales; family Cupressaceae; genus Sequoia; species Sequoia sempervirens. Next base: position 851,492,032 of record VDFB02271358.1, on the reverse strand, counting down.
GGGGAAAGGGGTTAAGAAGCCTTGGGTTAGGTGCATTCCTTCTAGTGTATATCCTTAAAAAATTAGTGTAGCAAGTACACTAACATTTTAATGGGTGCATATAGTCTCCCATTTAGTGTTTACATAAGAAATGGTCCCTTATTAGTGATGATAGTATACATCTCCTAGGAAGTGTGACCTTGGCAATGAAAGTGTGGCCATCTTGATCTATGTTGTGTCTCCTTTGTGGTGATATTGGGATTGATGTCCTCTAAGAGTGTGACCATTCTTGGCATATGATGTTCCCCTTGGTGGTAATGCTATGGATAGCATTCCCTAAGGTGTGAGTTTCTATTCCACAATTTGTCCTCTCTTGGTGGTGATGCTATGGCTAGCATTCCCTAAGGTGTGAGTGTCTATTCCATAATTTATCCTCTCCTGGTGGTGATGTCATGTGTGATGTTCCCTAAGGTACGACCTTTCATGTATTGACCAAAGCCCCTTTGTTATTTTTGTAAATCACTTTTTGTGTTGGTGTTGTTATAACACCCCCTGAGGTTTTGGCCTTATGTTTTTTTCATTTATGCATCTCCTTAGGTGAGTTTTTGCACCTCCTTAGGTGAGTTTCAAATTTTTGCTTCACTTTTTTCATAGGCATTGAAATTAGTGATGCATTAGTATAACATCCTAATCATTTTTGTAGCACCTTATCAAAATTTTCAAGGAGTATAAATCTTGGTATGGTTGACATGGGTGCACACCTAGTGAATAGTGGACTTCACTAGACCTAGTGTGTTTCTCATTTTGCTAACTTGTCTTGGGGGCTCACCTAGTGAATATCAGACTTCACTAGCCCATTTTCCCTTTTGATTTGTGATTCACCTAGAAAATATCAGAATTTACTATTGTGTGAGTCATGAATACCTTAACATGGACACCTAGCATAACACACCTTGCTTGTCAGTAGAGCTATGTATTTCATGAGTGTCTAGCATAACACACCTTGCTAGCCTTGTGAAACTCATCATATTGCATGGACACCTAGCATAACATAGCTTGATAGCCAGTAGATCCATGTGGCTCACGAGTGATTTTGCATAACGCAAATTACTAATCCTCATGGGAGCAAACATTTATTCAATTAATGATGTTTGGTATTTGAGACATGTTGTCAATCATATTGAACCCGAATGCTTGAATAGTTAAATTCAAGAATTTGTTGAAACATGGAATAATTCTCAGGCCTATGGGTTGCCTAAAACTAAGAATCAATCTCCAGAGAGGGCTGGTTCCCTGATGAAAACCTCCTAAAAAATAACCGACTTGGCTGGGAAAGAGATAGAAAGCTTGCTTGAATTGAAATCCTAAAGCTACGAGAGGTGATTGCACCTAAATGATAATGACTTGCAATTATGACTCACAATAAATTTCTCAAAACTCTAATCTGCACAACCTGATTCAATAATTTAATCACTTGAATGATTTAAACAGAGGCTTTGATCTAATGCAGTATTGAGGGAAAACGAGGTTTTCACGACAAAATTTATTAACCAATTAATAAGCACAGTGCATAACCAGTGAATTTAAACTAAATTGCATAAATATATGTGAAAAAGACAGAAAAAATTAGAGGTTTCAAAACTGAAACACAGTAATTCTTTGATCAAATTCTTCACAAAAACGATGCTCGAAATCTAGAAGGAAAACTCTAAAGTACTAAAACTCAAAGGAATCTTCTGCAATTACACACTTTGAACCTGTAAAAACACCACTATATTAATTTGAAAGCTGAGTTACAAGATGATTCACTTTGTAGAGTGCAAAGGTTGAAAAACAAGAATTGCCTTGAAAAAGATAAACTTTTTCAATATATACAATATGAAAGCACTCCAAAGTGCATGAATAAATAACTGAAAGTGATCTGAAAGTGCAAGGATGACAATTCCAATGCGAAATCGAGCACAAGTGAAAATCCCTGAAAAAGTAGCTCAAACTCATGCAAAAAATGAGTGAACACAAACTCGAACTGGCAGTCATAAAGCATGAAATTGATCTGCAACTCGAACTGGACTGAAATCCCTGAAAAAGTGGGCTAAAGCACGCAAAAACCACCTCATTTGTATCAATCCGCCCATGCACACTTTAAAGTACATCTTTCTCATTTAAGTCTTCAGTTGACAACCTGATGCAGAACTGAAGTAACATATGTCTTAGCTTTACATAATATTCTTATTTGCATTTAGGTGATAAATTAATTAAATGATTTATTTCATCATTCAATTAATTTATTTACATTATTTATGCAAATGAGAATAAAAAGAATAAAGCTAACTTAATCATTAAGCTCCAAAGTCACATTTAGCATGTATTTTGCACTTCCACTAAGACCACCATTTGACCATACTTAGGTAGAAATTTATCAATAATTAAAAGATTCTGCCATAACACCCTAGTATTAATCTTCATCACTATTTGATAAGGCCGACCATTTCTTGACTTATTGACTTCAAAACATGACCATGTGGAGAATAAAACACAATGATTATTGAAAATCATTTCGCAAAAATGCAAAGAGGAATTAGGGTGAATGAACAAAACACCATCGAACCCTAAAAGTCATTATCACTCTTTGCATTTGACTAAAAGAAACTTCTGGAGGAAGTCGGCCTCCATGCTCAGGGTTTTCTGAGAATTTCCTTGATGCTAAGGCTTGAAATTTATTATGTTTTGCTGTTTCTGAAGAACCTCAATAGGGTAAAAATGCGTAATGACTTTGATCTTTCATAAAAAATGAAAACCTCTTATCATTTTGAATCATTTTTTGATTCATACAGCCATGGCTATGATTTAATCTGATGTTTTTCTGTATCATTTCTTTATCTCTGTTAATCTTTGCATCACTGTTGGTGCTGGACGCTATGAGAGCTGGAATCAAAAGTCTGAAGCCATTTTCCTTTTGGAGTTCAAACCATATTCTTCAATTTATGATGACCACCATGGAGATTCTGAAAACAAATACGTGGTAAGTTATATTTCTTGAAAAGAAAAGACTACTGATGAAGCTCTCATTTTAATTTTTCCTGCAAGGGTTTCTAAACTTGTAACTTCCCTCTTCTGCTTAAAATACTTGAAACCCTCCTCATGGTATGCTTTGGACATTTCATTTTCTGCCTTTGAAGTCATTTACAGGCTCCATAGCCGCAACTGTCTTGATTTTTCTTTAATCTCTGTAAAAATGTTTTATTCTGAACTCACAATAGATGAAATACTTCGATTTCATGTGTTCTTAATGAATATACAGCCACAATTTTCTCCTTCATCTGGGTATTTGTAATCTCATGGATAGTTGAGATTTCTGTTATGAAAGTGAGCTTTTACTTAGACTTGAAAAACCCTTCCGGTTTGTTCTACTGGGTGTTAATCTTTCTCGCTATATTTAGATTCTACAGGCTACATCTGATTATATCTCCATACTTAGAATTCTGAAGCTAGGAGCTTTGCTTGAATTCAAAGAAATTATAAAACAAAAAGTATATTTTCCTTTTCTTGCAAAGAAGTGAAGATTAATTGTCTTGCTTTTTGTATACCCTCTCATCTGAAAATCAACATGAATATGATGGTCCAAGTTTGATTTTACAGCCATGAATGTATTTCCTCTAACTGGATATCCTTCTATTGCGGGTGTATTTTCTCTTTAATCTTCACTGCTGTAGCTCTTTTCATGTTTTCCTGTGCTATCTCTCAAACTCACTTGAAGGAAGATAATGAACATCTTTTGTTCCCCAAATCACGACTGTATTTTATGATGGAAACACACTCAGCAATACGTGCTAGAGTATAACATTAGCTTGCAACATTAGATTGTTTTGCATCACTGCATTGTTATTCCCTGATCCTTCATGTTATTTTTATATTGCTGCAAATAATGACTCCACCATAAGAAAATCATCATTCTCAATTTATGATATTCACTACCATGACTTTGAATGGAATATTCATTATCATCTGCACTTATCCCATGTATGTAGCATGCATGGCAGCTACTTGTCAATGGAAACTAATGATTGTTCTTTCAAGACAAAATCTGGGATTTGGGACTGAAAATTGTCTTCATTCATATGACAGTCATCGTCTTTTGGTCTGAATTTTATAAATGATGACTGCCATTGAAAAAAGATCCTCCATTTACCGTTAATGCTGATTACTCACACTTCAGTGCTGTCTCACTGGCACTTGTAACATTGTATGCCTGTTTGATAAAAGATAATGCATATCTGTATCTTCCATTATTCTTAAATGCTAACTTAAAACAAAATTTGCTGCTTTACGTTGAAGAACTTGTAGAAAATTGGATTGTTGCAAATCTTGTCCTGTACTCGAATACTCTGTTTCTCTTTAATGCAAAGAGGCTCCATACTTTATTTAAATGTAATGTGGAAAAATACAAAGTAGAGCTGAAGAGAAAATGAAATAGATGAGTGCAATATTGTTGCTTTAAATATCTTTTATCAATATTCATGTACTTCGTATGAAACTTGTGAATATATCCTTTTTGATATGCTGAGCTCAACCCTTGTGGGAGCCCGTTTTACTCCACATATCTGATGAAATGTTCTCGAACATGATGAACCTGTAAATCTTGCACACTAAAAAAAACATGTTAGCAAAATAAAAGAAGCTGAAAACTTCCATTGAATTACCTTCTTTCTTCTTGATTTTTTCAATCATCTGATGGATGCCTGATCGACTGTATCTTATATTCTTGTCAGTAGCGTAGGCATATGATAGGATTTGATCCGTCATTGCTTAGAGACCATCTCTAACATCATTTTTTCTTTCTTGCAGATGCTTTTGGAGCTGGAAAAAGAGTTGAAGCTGGAAATGGAGCTAGAGCTGACGTCACAACTGAACCTCAACCGTCAACGATTCGTCATTCCAGGAAATGACGAATCATCTTCTACCCCATGCTTTCATTATTTTCAGTTGTATAGCATACCATTGTTTATGCATTATTTATTTGATTATAAAAATCCAAAAGTTACTTCCACGACTTGTGTGGAATCCGACATTTTTTACAAAATGAATAAAAGCATTATTATGCAAATTTTCTCAATTTCTTGTTTTAAACGTTTGCACAATAAACTATGATTCATATGATAGATGATCTCAATGATGATTAATGAACACTTAATCAGCAAAACATTAAAATTTTCTGTACCTATAAATGATGAATTTCATTCAGCTCTACTTGTTTGAGCTTGAAGTGAAAAATAGGTAACAAATTGGCGACCTCTCTGGAGTGTTTGCCTGCTAAACACAATAGACCAACATATCCATTGGGCATGAAGTCCATGTTCTGTTATGTTTTAACTCAGAAAACTATAACTCAACTTCAAAAACACAAACTTGAAATAAACTACTGCAATTCTATTGAAGACAGAATCTGAAAAACTAGGTGCAGCAACTGCACTTATTGAAAACCAAAGAAAACTGAAATGAAACATGCCAGCAGACATTTATTGAAAACATTACTAAAATTGAAAACTATTTTACTATGTACAACAGCTACTAAAACTTCTTAATAGCACTGCTTGAGATGGATCTCGTTAACGGGGATTGGCAACACTTCTCCATCCAACCTTGAGAGCTGGAAAGTGTTGTGCTCTTTCTTTGCTGTTATAATGTATGGGCCATCCCACATGGCGTCAAACTTAGAATGTTTTCCAGGCTTGCTCTTCAACTCATCCCATTTGAAAACTAAGTCACCTTCATTGAAGATTCATGCAACTGCTTTTCTGTCGAATGTCTTCTTCATCTGAGAATGACGAATATGAAGCTTTCTGAAAGCTTCCTTCCTGATCTCGTCCAACTCTGTTAACTCAGCAAGCCTAACTTGCATTGGTTGCTCTTCAAGTAACTCCAGTTCTTTTATGTAGCACAGAGTTGGGAATTCTATGGATATAGGCAGCTTGGCCTCCTTACCATAAACCAAAACATACGGTGAAAAACTTGTTGACCGTTTTGGTGTAATTCTATCAGCCCAAAGGGCTAATTTAAGCTTGTCATGCCATGACCTCTGATTATCTTCAATTGTCTTCTTAATGATCTTAATCAGATTCTTGTTTGTCGATTCTGCCTGTCCATTACCCTGGGGGTAATAATTGGACGAAGTGTTCAAATAAATGTTATTCTTTACTGACCAATTGGAAACTTTCAAGCCAACAAAAGCTAAAACATTATCTGAAATAATGGATTTGGGTGTACCAAACCTGGAAACAATGTCTTGATAAAAATTTAGGACTGATGTTTCATTTGAATCTTTTAGAGCAACTGCTTCTATCCATTTCATGAAGTGATCTGTTCCTGTCAAGATCCACTTGTGACCTGCACTTGATGGTGGGTTAATAGGACCGATAAAGTCAAGTCCCCACTTTCCAAACAACTACTCGACCTGAATTGGATTCAGGGGCAGAGCTGCTAGCTTTTGTTTGCCTGCAAATAGCGAACATTTAGCACATTTTCTGACATAAGAATAAGCATCCTTGAAAAGGTCTAGCCAATAGTAGCCTGCCCTCATAATCTTCAAAGCTGTAGTACGAGGTGCAAAGTGACCTCCAGCAGGTCCATCATGGAATTCCTCCAGAATTCTTTCAATCTGATATGGGTTAATACATCTGAGGAGTATTCCACTGAAGTCTTTTTTATATAAAACATCATTTATTACTGCATAACGAATTGTCTGCAATCTATAATATCTTCACTTAGACTTGTCTAAACCTTTTGGACAATCTCCAGTATGCAAGTAATGGATCATCTGATGGATCCAATCAACTGGAACAACTGAAACAACAAGTTCATCTTCATTATTCAAAACTGCAGCAACTTCTTCACCGTTGTTTTCTTCATTTTCTGCAAGCTATTCGCACAATCCTTTACCTTGAACAAGCTTGGTAACCTTTATGCTGATGTCATACTCCATAACTTTGGTTATCCAGCCTGCTCGCTTATCATTAATGTCTTTATTCAACAAAAACTCCTTGACTGTTGGGTGAGCTACCATTAGATTTATCTTATTATTAGATAGCATATGTCTGAATTTCTTCAGACTTCTCACTACAACAAGTACATGCTTCTAAACGAATGAATATCTTGTTTCATAGTCATGCAAGATTTGACTAAAGAAAGCTATAGGTTGTTCCATACCTTCATTATTTTGCTGGCAGAGTATTGCGGAGATGGTATCCACTCCTCTGAATGCGTACAGTATGAAATCCTTATCAAAATCAGGATTTATAAGAGTAGGGGCTGCTGCAAGTGCCTCTTTAATCTGCTCAAAACTATTTTTACCTTCTTTTGACCAGCTGAATTGAATGTTTTTCTTTAGCATGGCTATCAATGGCTGTAATAATGCTGCAACATTAGGAATGAACCTCCTCACGAAGTTTATTCTACCCAGGAAGCTCTGCAAACCCTTTTTGTGAGCGAGTAGCGGTAAAGCCAGAATGGCTGCAATATGTTCTGGGTCAATAGAAATGCCATCTTTTGAAACAATATAACCCAGAAGCTTACCTTCATGTACAACAAAAATACTCTTCTTTGGATTTAACGAGATTCCATACTCTTTGCACCTCTCAAATATCTGTCTAAGATGACTGAAATGATCATCAGCATTACGTGAGAAAACAGTAATATCATCTAGGTAAACAAGAACAAATTTGTTAATCAAACCTTGGAGAGCCATATCCATCGCTCTCTGAAAGGTGGCTCCTGCGTTTAACAGTCCAAACGACATCTTCTTGTAAGCCATAGTACCCCACTTGGTGGTAAAGGCTGTCTTATACTAATCTTCCTCCGTAACCAAAATTTGGTTATAACCTGAATACCCATCCAGCAATGAAAATATTTCTGATCCTAAAACAACATGTAATATTTGCTCCATTGAAGGTAATGGGTAGTGATCTTTGAGTGAAGCTCTGTTTAGATCACGGAAATCAATGCACAACCTTATCTCTCAACTCTTCTTTCTGACAGACACCAAATTCGACACCCAAGAAGTGTGCTTGATTGGAAATATTATGCTACCTTCAATTAGCTTATTTAATTATGTTTTCATTAGTTGTTCTAACTTCGGGTTTAGAGGCCTCTGCTTCTGTCTTACCGGTTTTGCATTGGGTTCGAGCTCAATTGTATGCTGAGCTAACTCGGGATTAAAACCCTTGAAATCTCCATACTGCCAAGCGAATATGTCGCAGAATTCTTGACAAAGCAAGATAAAAGCTTGCTGTTCCTCTTTTGTGCAGACTTTTCCAAGCTTAAGGAGCTTGTCTTTGAATATTTCTATTGACTCGTAATGCCCCTGCTTGACTGTAATAATTGATTTATCTCTTCTAACTTGATCATCAGTGTTGAAAATTGACTCAAGAGACACCAAACCTTTTGGCAATTTATTAGACTTTAACTGCATGATTTGATCACCATATTGCTGATCAAACTTGTGCTGGTTTCCATCAAAAAATGGCATATCTGTTCATCGCTGTCAAAAATCTGCCAGCTTATATTATTATCAGGTACCGAAGGTCTGACAACTACCTTCACGTATTGCTGTACCTCCACTTTGTGAATTTCAGTCGGAATGTCAAACTGTGACCCTAGAGCAGCAAGTTTATCAGCTCGCTTATTCTGAAGTCTGGGTACTGATTGCAGATTAAATGCATCAAACTCCTCAATTAAGTCCCAAACACGATGTTTGTACAATTTCAACAAATCATTCTTTGTTAAATTCAGATTTCTGACTTGATTTGCTATTAATTCTGAATAGCCAAACACCTGTAAGCATTTAATCTTCCTTTTTTTGGCCCATTCTAAGCCATGTATTAATGCTTCATATTCAACAACATTGTTAGAACAGCTGAAAGCAAATCTAAAAGCTGAATAATACTTGTCTCCTTCAGGTGAAATTAGAACAGCTCCTCCACCAGCACCAATTTTACTCCTAGAACCGTAAAAAAATAGCTTCCAAAGCTGATTAATCTGCTGTACTTGCTATTTTTCTTCCTTGACCAGATTTGGAATAGTTGCATCAGGTTCTTGAATCATATAAATGCCCAAACCTACTTCATCTATGAGATTGAACGGATCAACCTCGTGATTCTCGGCTCCCCACTCATCTAGATTTATGTCTGGTATGCCTTCTATAGGTACAGTGGGGTCGAGGGTCACAGATTGATCCTCCTGATCATGGAAAGCTAGGTTTTCCTTTATGGGGTTCATAACATAAGGTTCAATATGGTCTTTAGCTAGTGATTTTGATTTAATCATGACTCTAGTACCATACCTGGTCCTAAAAAACATGTGTGACCAGTTTGATGACAAATAACCACCTAATTTTGCAGTGAAGTCTCTAGATAGGCAAATGGAAAAATATGGTGGAAGATCAATGACATATATGTCTTGTGCAATTTGAAAGTTGGGATAGGCATGCAATGTAAGAGGTAGATTTTTAATAACTCCTACAGACTTAACAGCTGTACCATCCAACTAAACTACCCCTTTTGACAACGGTTCATACTCAAGTCCTAACTTGTCTACCAGCTGTTTAGGCATGATTGAACTGCTTGCTCCACTGTCGATCATGCAATTGTGCACTATGCTATCACCAATAATTAAGCTAACATAAAAGGGTGGTGGTTTTACCTCATGAGTTGACTGCCCCTTTTTTTTGTCTGAAATGTTTGCAAAAACTCTTGGCTATTCCTTGGTTGTTTCATCAGATATAGAGATTTTGGCCAAAGCTTCTTGTAGACCTTCTTTCTGACCAGGTACGTGTAATGCATCCAACATGGTGATGCTAACCGTTGCTTTCTTCATATGATCAACAATGTTAAAGGTGGGAGAACTAACCTTATGCTGGGCTTTAGGAACAACAGTCTCCTTTTGCACTGAATCTGGTTGAGTTCCTTGTTGCTCTTTAACTGGTTCAGCTTGTTTCTGCTGTTCTTTAGCAGTCTCAGGTTGCTTCCTTGATAAAATATGGAGTTTTTGCGAAGAAGAAATCTGTGGCTGCTCCTTTTCAACTGCTGGAACTTGAATTTTCTGTTGAACAACTTGCTGTTTGACTTTATCAGCTTGTTGTTTGTCACTTTCTGGCTGTTGTTTATCAAGAACAACTTGCTATCTCAGATCTGTTGCTCTTTTCTTAGATCTTGTGTTCGCTGCAATAAATGTATCTGACTACTTTTGACCTTGTATCTGATTTACTCCATAGAATGCGTTACCTTGCCAGTTCATCATGGCGACATCCACATCATTCTGTTGTATTTGATCAGTCTGATCATCACCATCCTTTGATGTATTTTCTGCTACAGCATATGTGATCTGTACCATAAGAGCCTAATTAATAACGCCATTCATGCAAGTAGCTTGATTGTGAGGCTGATTACATGGGTAACACCATGCATAATCGTGTACTAAATTGTTCTGAACTGGAACGAGTTCCTTTAATGAGCTCGTAGCTTGCTGGTTCTGGTTATATGATGGCCTAGGATTAAAATTCCTACGCTATCCTTGATTATCAGCCTGATAGGGAGGTCTATTAGGCTGAAAAGGTGCTTGATAAGGCCTGTAATTCTGGTTTTGTTGTTTTTTGAGACTAACCAAGTCATTGCTAACTGTTTGCAATAACTTTGCCATCTCTTGTTGATTTCCCTTTTGCTCTTGAAACTCAGATTGCGTTGGAAAAGCATTATTTTGGACAATTGGCTGATAGCCTAAGGATGGTTCTAGTGGAATTGAGGCAATTGGTGGCAAATTAATTGGCATCATAGGATGAATGTCTGGAAAAATAGGCATAGGCGGCCTAGGGGCAATTTTACCATCCTGTATAAGGCTGTTTTCTGCTCTAATAGCTATGTCATAGGCTGCAGGTAATGTTATTCCTCCCATTGACTAAATCATCAAATCTATATCACTGTTTAAAGACCTAAGATAATATAGAAAAGCGTGATTAGGAGTAGGTCTTACCGTTACCGGAATCCTTGTCCAAGTTCGTTGAAACCTGAAGTTGAAATCGATCATCTATTCTTGTGGGGCTCTCTTGATAGTCGTCATTTGTTCGACTAGAGATAAATGATCAGATTTGTTTGAGAATTGCTTACTCAGCTTATCTCCAAGATCATCCCAAGTTGCTACTGAATTAACTGGTAAGTTACGAAACCATTGAAGCACTTTACCTTTGAATGATGCTGCTAGCAGCCTTAGCGCGACATTTTCTTGAGTCACATGGTGAACTCTGCATAGCGAGGCTATGTCTCTAATATGCTCAATGGGCATAGTCTGATCCTCACCAGTAAAGAAAGGCATAATTTTGAGTGTTGCTACTGGTATATTATCGTGCAGAGCCAGATCTAATGGGCTGCCCCCATTAAACGGAACAAAAGCATGCACTCTAGCCATTGGAGCTGCTGCTGTTCTGAAATTTGTAACTTGTATAATTGGTACGGGATGAATCGGTACTCTGTAACTTGGTGAAGCTGAGAAATAAATTGGCTGCCTTGTTAACGATCTGCCTCTTCTTCTCGATATGTAGACTATTGGTTCTGCTCTTCGAATCGGAGAAACAAATTACTTTCTTGAAGACCTACTAGATGTTCGCTTGGTTGTCCTTCCTATTCTCTTTGGCGAAGACAGCTGCAAGTACTCAAATGAAGAAGAACTTCGTGTCCGAATCTTTCTCATAAGTTGTTTGCACTTGATCTGCTAGAAACTGAGAAACGGAGTCACCAGGTATATGAAAACAATCCTCTGAAAGGCTGGAATAAACTGGTGTATATACCAAATAGCAGCTTGAACTATAAAAACTTTGCTTTGAAAAGTGATTCAGAGTCCCACCGGGTGTGCCAAAAACTATTGTCAATCAGATTGCACCCGAACGCTTGAATAGTTAAATTCAACAATCTGTTGAAACATGGAATAATTCTCAGGCCTGTGGGTTGCCTAAAACTGAGAATCAATCTCCAGAGAGGGCTGGTTCCCTGATGAAAACCTCCTAAAAACTAACTGACTTGGCTGGGAAAGAGACAAAAAGCTTGCTTGAATTGAAATCCTAAAGCTACGAGAGGTGATTACACCTAAATGATAATGACTTGCAATTATGACTCACAATAAACTTCTCAAAACTCTAATCTGCACACCCTGATTCAATAATTTAATCACTTGAATGATTTAAACAGAGGCTTTGATCTAATGCAGTATTGAGGGAAAACGAGGTTTTCACGACAAAATTTATTAACCAATTAATAAGCACAGTGCATAACCAGTGAATTTAAACTAAATTGCATACATATATGTGAAAAAGACAGAAAAAATCAGAGGTTTCAAAACTGAAACACAGTAATTCTTTGATCAAATTCTTCACAAAAACGATGCTCGAAATCTAGAAGGAAAACTCTAAAGTACTAAAACTCAAAGGAATCTTCTGCAATTACACACTTTGAACCTGTAAAAACACCGCTATATTAATTTGAAAGCTGAGTTACAAGATGATTCGCTTTGCAGAGTGCAAAGGTTGAAAAACAAGAACTGCCTTGAAAAAGATAAACTTTTTCAATATATACAATATGAAAGCACTCCAAAGTGCATGAATAAATAACTGAAAGTGATCTGAAAGTGCAAGGATGACAATTCCAATGCAAAATCCGAGCACAAGTGAAAATCCCTGAAAAAGTAGCTCAAACTCATGCAAAAGATGAGTGAACACAAACTCGAACTGGCAGTCATAAAGCATGAAATCAATCTGCAACTCGAACTGGACTGAAATCCCTGAAAAGTGGGCTAAAGCATGCAAAAACCACCTCGTTTGTATCAATCCGCCCATGCACACTTTAAAGTCCATCTTTCTCATTTAAGTCTTCAGTTGACAACCTGATGCAGAACTGAAGTAACATATGTCTTAGCTTTACATAATATTCTTATTTGCATTTAGGTGATAAATTAATTAAATGATTTATTTCATCATTCAATTAATTTATTTACATTATTTATGCAAATGAGAATAAAAAGAATAAAGCTAACTTAATCATTAAGCTCCAAAGTCACATTTAGCATGTATTTCACACTTCCACTAAGACCACCATTTGACCATACTTAGGCAGAAATTTATCAATAATTAAAAGATTTTGCCATAACACCCTAGTATTAATCTTCATCACTATTTGATAAGGCCGACCATTTCTTGACTTATTGAATTCAAAATGTGACCATGTGGAGAATAAAACACAATGATTATTGAAAATCATTTCGCAAAAATGCAAAGAGGAATTAGGGTGAATGAACAAAACACCATCTAACCCTAAAAGTCATTATCACTCTTTGCATTTGACTAAAAGAAACTTCTGGAGGAAGTCGGCCGCCATGCTCAGGGTTTTCTGAGAATTTCCTTGATGCTAAGGCTTGAAATTTATTATGTTTTGCTGTTTCTGAAGAACCTCAACAGGGTAAAAATGCGTAATGACTTTGATCTTTCATAAAAAATGCAAACCTCTTATCATTTTGAATCATTTTTTGATTCATACAGCTGTGGCTATGATTTAATCGAATGTTTTTTTGTATCATTTCTTTGTCTCTGTTAATCTTTGCATCACTGTTGGTTTTGGCCGTTATGAGAGCTGGAATCAAAAGTCTGAAGCCATTTTCCTTTTGGAGTTCGAACCATATTCTTCAATTTCTGATGACCACCATGGATATTCTAATAACAAATACGTGGTAAGTTATATTTCTTGAAAAGAAAAGACTACTGATGAAGCTCTCATTTTAATTTTTTCTGCAAGGGTTTCTAAACTTGTAACTTCCCTCTTCTGCTTAAAATATTTGAAACCCTCCTCATGGTATGCTTTGGACATTTCATTTTCTGCCTTTGAAGTCATTTACAGGCTCCATAGCTGCAACTGTCTTGATTTTTCTTTAATCTCTGTAAAAAATTTTTTATTTTGAACTCACAATAGATGAAATACTTCGATTTCATGTCTTATTAATGAATATACAACCATGATTTTCTCCTTCATCTGGGTATTTGTAATCTCATGGATAGTTGAGATTCTGTTATGAAAGTGAGCTTTTACTTAGACTTGAAAAACCCTTCCGGTTTGTTCTACTGGGTGTTAATCTTTCTCACTGTATTTAGATTCTACAGGCTACATCTGATTATATCTCCATACTCAAAATTTTGAAGCTAGGAGCTTTGCTTGAATTCAAAGAAATTATAAAACAAAAAGTATATTTTCCTTTTCCTGCAAAGAAGTGAAGATTAATTGTCTTGCTTTCTGTATACCCTCTCATCTGAAAATCAACATGAATATGATGGTCCAAGTTTGATTTTACAGCCATGACTGTATTTCCTCTAACTGGATATCCTTCTATTGCGGGTATATTTTCTCTTTAATCTTCACTGTTGTAGCTCTTTTCATGTTTTCCTGTGCTATCTCTCAAACTCACTTGAAGCAAGATAATGAACATCTTTTGTTCCCCAAATCATGGTTGTATTTTATGATGGAAACACACTCAGCAATACGTGCCAGAGTATAACATTAGCTTGTAACATTAGATTGTTCTGTTCCTGGATTGTTCTACATCACTGCATTGTTATTCCCTGATCCTTCATGTTATTTTTATACTGCTGCAAACAATGACTCCACCATAAGAAAATCATCATTCTCAATTTATGATATTCACTACCATGACTTTGAATGGCATATTCATTATCATCTGCACTTATCCCATGTATGTAGCATGCATGGAAGCTACTTGTCAATGGAAACTAATGACTTTTCTTTCAAGACAAAAGCTGGGCTTTGAGACTGAAAATTGTCTTCATTCATATGACAGTCCTCGTCTTTTGGTCTGATTTTTATAAATGATGACTGCCATTGAAAACATATCCTCCATTTATCGTTAATGCTGATTACTCACACTTCAGTGCTGTCTCACTGGCACTTGTAACATTGTATGCCTGTTTGATAAAAGATAATGCATATCTGTATCTTCCATTATTATTAAATGCTGACTTAAAACAGAATTTG
Source organism: Sequoia sempervirens (assembly GCA_007258455.2). Classification (NCBI taxonomy): domain Eukaryota; kingdom Viridiplantae; phylum Streptophyta; class Pinopsida; order Cupressales; family Cupressaceae; genus Sequoia; species Sequoia sempervirens. Next base: position 851,476,982 of record VDFB02271358.1, on the reverse strand, counting down.
TTGCTTTCCGTTGAAGAACTTGTAGAAAATTGGATTGTTGCAAATCTTGTCCTGTACTCGAATACTCTGTTTCTCTTTAATGCAAAGAGGCTCCATACTTTATTTAAATGTAATGTGGAAAAATACAAAGTAGAGCTGAATAGAAAATGAAATAGATGAGTGCAATATTGATGCTTTAAATATCTATTATCAATATTCATGTACTTCGTATGAAACTTGTGAATATATCCTTTTTGATATGCCAAGCTCAACCCTTGTGGGAGCCCGTTTTACTCCACATATCTGATGAAATGATCTCAAACATGATGAACCTGTAAATCCTGCACACTAAAATAAACATGTTAGCAAAATAAAAGAAGTTGAAAGCTTCCATTGAATTACCTTCTTTCTTCTTTATTTTTTCAATCATTTGATGGATGCCTGATCGACTGTATCTTATATTCCTGTCAGTAGCGTAGGAATATGATAGGATTTGATCCGTCATTGCTTAGAGACCATCTCTAACGTCATTTTTTCTTTCTTGCAGATGCATTTGGAGCTGGAAAAAGAGCTAAAGCTGGAAATGGAGCTAGAGCTGACGTCACAACTAAACCTCAACCGTCAATGATTCGTCATTCCAGGAAATGACGAATCATCTTCTACCCCATGCTTTCGTTATTTTCAGTTGTATAGCATACCATTGTTTATGCATTATTTAGTTGATTGTAAAAATCCAAAAGTTACTTCCACGGCTTGTGTGGAATTCAACATTTTTTACAAAATGAATAAAAGCATTATTATGCAAATTTTCTCAGTTTCCTATTTTAAACGTTTGCACAATAAACTATGATTCATATGAAAGATGATCTCAATGATGATTAATGAACACTTAATCAGCAAAACATGAAAATTTTTTGTACCTATAAATGATGAATTTTATTCAGCTCTACCTGTTTGAGCTCGAAGTGAAAAATAGGTAACAAGACAATTTAAGACTAAGGTCTCTTTACCTCACTAACTCGAATCCTTTTAGTACTAACCTTGTGTTTTGTTGTGTGTCTTTTGTGTATCCTCTTCATGTTTGCATTATGTTTGCATGGTGTTTGTGTTCATTTTTTTTTCATCTGTATGCTATGTTATGTCATGTTTTTTCATTGTGTATGCTTTGTGTTTTCCATCATGTATGTTTGTGTATGTTGTTTTGCTTCATTTCATACATGTGTGTGTTCCTTTTTCCTTAAGTTGCCTTATCATAGGATATTGGATCCTGGGGGCTTATGCACTCCCCCTTGATTCTTAGTCATCCTATCTCTTCAACATTCAAACAATCGAACCCCTCTTGACATATATTTTCTACTTTAGTGTGAGTTTGAGTGTAAGTTCATATTCTCACTAAAGTGGGGGCTAAATGTAACATTGTAAATTGTCTCCCTTGACAATTTCACACTATGTTTCCCCCCTAAATTATTGAGCCTAATTAAGTTCCTAATTTCCTTATTTCTGCATTCTATAGCCTACTTTTACCATTTTCAAGAAATTGCAAGCATTGAAAAAAGTCATTAATTTAATGTTTTTCCCTTGACACCCTAAGTCCTATAAAATAGGGCCAAGACTGGGACAACCTTGGGTGGCCCAGTCTCCCTATTTTGACAAGATCCAAATTTGAATATGTTTGTGTTAACATTTTAACGTTCAAAATTCAAATTGCAAATGTTGGCTATTGGGATTTAATTTGTGGAAAATTGAATAAATGCCTATAAATACCTAGTTATTGCATCATTTGAAATATAACAAGTAAGAGGTGAAAATTATTGTCAAGAGCACTATAAAACAAGTCAAGAGCATCATTTCAAAGCTTTATTGCAACAATTTAAGATCCAATCATTATGTCAAATCCTATGCGATTTTATACATGTTTATATTATCATTGTTTATGAAGGCTAACCCTTGTTGTAGGTCTCCAAGCAATTCAAGTTAATCAAGCAAATAAAAGATCCAATACCTTGAAGTGATGTGCATGAATTCAATCCTTCAAGGAAGCCATTGAAGGGTGGTGAGTTGTAGCACTTTTTGATTTCATCATTCCTTCCTATCATTTATCCATTTATCATTGGCACTGCCATTGTGCAAGTGGAAACACCAACATGGGGTTTGAATAAGGAAAGCCCCTAAATGGCACAACATTTCTTCTTTTTGTGAATGTGTAGATTTTAAGTTTGGAGATGATTGAAAAGATTTTGAAGATCATTTATCCATTTTTGCATCCGAAACCATACATCTTGTCAACTCATGGAAACTCAACTACACAATTATCCGACAGTGTTTCAACAAGTTTGCAAGCGGAAACAGGGATCTCAGATCTAGCATCAAATGACTGAAAAAGTTGAGGACATCCCTACAAGGACTTAGATGCCCTTTGGTGACTTTGTTCTCATATACAAACCAACATCAAAATTTCAAGACATGTACACATCACTCTACCCCTCCCAGATCTACTTGCAATTCTCTGTTTTAGTTTGTCAATTATTGCAAGCTTGCATTTTTCATATTAGGTCACATAGTATAATTAGGTTAATCAAAACAAATCAATTCCAATTCATTCCAAGATCCTAAAATATGTAGATCCAGGTCTGATTGGCTCATCTTCATGGTTGAAAGTCAATCTAAACACCTTGTTGATCTCCATCTTAATGAAACATTAGAAAAAGAACTCACAACACACACAAAAACACAAAATTTGAATCCTAGGTTTTACACATAAGACACATGAATCTTTTTTTCTTTGTTTCAGGTTGATATACATTATGTAATTCTTTAAGTTTTTTTGATAAGGGTTCCCATTATTGTTGAACACTAGTAAATATAATAAATAATGTAGGTGATCCAAGTTGGTGTATCATTGCAAATATATATATTTAAAAAAAAATTGGTATGGATAATCTAGATATATTCTTATTATTTTAAAATTAATATAGCGAATGTTTAATTTGATTATCTTTTCAAGGTTAGGTTTGTGTTTTCCATATTTTTCTATTAGATTTCTTCCTTTTAGTTGGCCTTCATGCACTCTTATCCATATTATGGATAGAACTTGTATGAGTCTTTTGATTGTCTTGAAAAATAGGTT